>OZ020197.1:27173595-27728595 GCA_963971165.1 Philopedon plagiatum | reverse complement strand
GAAGTGTAAGAATAAAACAACTAAGTTTTATACTATGAATTTATTTCTGAGCTTTTTCACAAATTTAAAAAAAAGGGGCAATTTTAGTTTCGACAATAATAGAACTAAATTCGTTACAGCAACTAGTTCCAAGATGGAAATCATTTGGAAATCAAGCAAATCGCGGAATTATCAGGATAATTCATAAGTTTTTAATGACGACTTATTAACAATAACTGGACAAAAACCTGTCAAAACATAACTAGTTCTTAACTTAAACCAGTACTAAATCTTAAAACTTCTTCGTGAATCTGAACGTTAAGGTTTAAAGCTCGATCAAATTAAAAAAATTCGGTTTCCCCTCTGACGCCATCCTACGAAAAACACCTGAACGTACGGGGCAATGCGGCAACACCGCAAAGGCCACGAAGCGGAAACTGGAAGTTTTGTCAGAGTTTCTGAAAATATATAGAATAAATAAATAGAATTAAGGAAGGTCCAGGAACCAATACTCAAAAAATTGCGCATGAGGTACACGCTAGTCAGCAAACAGTTTTGAGGATTCTTCACGATCATAAACTGCTTCCTTATCACATACCTACAACGAGTTTAGGCCCTTTTACCATGTGTTAATTTCTGTCAGTGGTTTTTGAAAAGGTTGGTCAGAAATCCCCAATTTTTAGATGATTTCTTTTTTACCGATGAAGATAATGTTTCTTAGAATGCCATAACAAACTTTTATAACAATCACCGCGACATCAGCGAAAGACATTTTCAGTATCAATTTTCGTTAAATGTACAGGCAGGAATAGTTGGTAACCGACTAATAGGTCCCGTATTTCTTCCCTTGTGATTAGATAACCAAACGTATCGCAACTTTCTAGAAAATGAACTGTCAATATTAGTACAAGAGTTGCCATTGCCGCAGCTAGGGAATATCTGAATGCAGCGTACGGAAATCGATGGATCGGTAGAGGAGTTGAACCATCTAATGAACCGTGGCCGCCAAGGTCCCCAGATTTAGATACATTGAATTTTCATTTCTGGGAGCATTTAAAATCCCTAGTTTACAAAACTCCAGTGGAAAACCAGGTAGATATCAGAAACCGGATAATAATGCTTGCGTCATTCAGCGAGAAGACGGCTAGATGCTTGTATTTTAGCAGAAGGTGGCCACTTTCAATTGTTTCTCTAAATTCAGTTTGTTTTGTGATTAAATTTGGATTAACAAAGAAGTTAATTACTTAGGAAAAAATTGAAAATAAATTATTTTAATAAATAATTCATAACATCTTTTGTCCTTATTTAATAGTAAATTAATTTTCTTCAGTTTATGTCCATAATGCATAAAAAAGTATTAGAGTTAAAACAATCAGCGGCGTATCAACCATTTTTACAAAAATTTTATTGATGGTATCGCCACGCACGCCACTGGTGGAAGTAGGAAGAACTTATTTTATAAAAAAAGTGCAGTTAATTGCAAAATGAATCGACACCAAATTTCGATACCGTGACTTCAAGAGTTTCCGAAATTTTGAAGAAAATATATTTTTTAAAAATTTTAACACCCTGTATCTTACTAAGTAAGCCGTTTGGGGTATACGTCTATATGAATTTTTTATCTTATAATAAGCTCAGGAATAAGATCCTGGATTTCTTTATATACTTAAGGATCAACCTGTATATTAAATTGGTAGTTTACAGATACCTTTATCCAATTTTTCGAATTAAAGGTTTTTTTAACACTATTTTAGAAAAGAACTGCAAATGCCTAAGATTTCTCGTAGGTTATTTTTAAAAGTGCTTTATTTAGAAAAAAAATTAAAGTATAAATACATTCCGACAATAAAACTCTTACAGGAAACACATTCGGAAATACAGTATTTTCACCATATTATTAAATAATATTTGATCTTCTGTCAAAAATAAATAAAATATAGGTATTCGTTTCATAAGGGATCACATCAAATATTTCTCCTACCTTTGCCTTTTCAGTAATTCGCTTTGATCTCCGAAATGCGTGACCTGCAAAGTAAAAACTTAATAGGTCCTTCAGTGATCTGGAAATTACCACATTCGTTACTTTGTGCGTTTTCGCATCCCATAATCCATTATTGGATCTTTTGTGCTAACCTTTACGTTTTATTTTTAACAGCTGTATGTGGATTTTGTGGATATATGCCTAGTATACAGTGAGTCTTTTTAAAGTGGTCTGTAGGGCTTTATATGTTAAATTTGTAACCCCACGTTAGGCTATTTTCTAGTAGAAGTACAGACATAAAATTTGACATACTTAGGTAAATTTCAGAGTCTTAAGGTTATGTTAATATGCCAAATATCCGAAAAAAGCTCCAAAAAATAGCTAAGAAATGCATTTAAAATTGTGACCATAAAGTTTTAAATGTCAAAAATGTGTATCACCTTCTCTTGATGCGAAAAGGTCAGTGGCGGTGGGTCAACGACGATAAAAAGCAAACTGTATGATTAATTTCAAAAATATGGGAAACATATCGTTAAAAATTAATTGGACGTTTAATTTAGAAAAAAAGAAAAAGGATAGGAAAAGGCATTGCAAAAAATGAACCCACTATATGAAAAAGGGAAATGATCTTTTAACTAGCCCTAGGTAGTTGCTACTCCTTCACAACGCTATAACTCTATATTAAATTAGTTTTAACTATAAACAATATCCATTCGTAGCACTTGGCTTTTCATCGCACTTAAATAACTGGGTACTTAGCTTGCTGTTGTTTAAAACCTTGGCCGCGGATCATCAATGAGTTGTTCAATAATTCAATAGGCTTTGACGAGAACACATGTCCAAGACTAATCCAAACTAACACAATCCAATCACCAAAAGTCATCAAAGGAGGCAAACCTCACAACAGGGCGACTCAAAAAGTTCATAATATTGATTGGCTAGCTAAATGTAATCAGACCTTGTGGTAATACCATCTAATGGGTCTTGGTTTTCCTAAAAAATACCGACAAGGTGAAATTCCAACACATAGAAATTTGGTTAGAATTCACGTCCATATAAAATATACAAAAATAATCAGAAAAATTGTCCCTACTTACTCTTTACAGTCCCTAACAAAGGATTATCTGTTCAATCAGGAGGGATAAAACTAGATTTTACTTGGCTTTTCTCAAAAAAGGTTCTACGAGCACCCAACCCTCAGAGTGACAACAGACAAGTGACGGACAATCAAACTCAAACACAAAATCAAGTTATGAACGTCAGCCAAAAGGGCGTGTTCCATTACTACGTTGGGTTCACGCTCTCGTGAGTTCATATAACTGACCTAGGTTGGGTAACCCGAAAATATCATTACAACAAAGCTGAAACTCAAAATTACTAAGTTGGGTTCAAATTTAGTTGAAAATATGACAGTAACAAACGTTACTGGTGCCCGGTGGAAGGTGTGCATTTGCCTGGGTCGCTGAATACGTTTCTGTCTGTCCTACTTCCCCGACTAAAAATTATATTTTAGTAGAGTAATGCAAATTTATTTTACTGTTTTCTATATTTCATTTTTCATAAAACTAAGCTTACTTTCCTTTAAGAGCATGATATAAAAATTGATTGTGATATAAAAAAGTAATAAGGTATTTCCACAACAGGTTAGTAAAAAAGAAATAACGAAACGTTTTCCAATTAGGGGCTGCTAGATTTGTTTTTTGCCTTTTTAAATTATTTTTCTTATTAATTTCCGTTTTAAAAACATTATCAAACAATATTGTTTATCCAAGTATTTTCTACTGTATAAAGAAACAGCGAAGAGAAACAAGAAGTTCCTATGTAATATTGGAAATTCAGTTGTAAAAAGAGTGAATTTTGAGATTTAATTCAGAAATTAATAAAAACAAGTCCATGCCCTCACTGATCATTTAATAATGATACAAAAGAAATATAATAACTAAAAATGTCTATATCCAAACTCTTACTTTAGTTTTAAAAATCAAAATTGACATTGGAAGGGGCCTACCTCCTAATCCTCGCGTATGTTTGTCCATGTATTCTACAAGAGCAACGTTTTCTTAACACACTTCAGAAATTATTAAATTAGTTTGGTCTGTGATGTATTTAATGTACATTATGCTGTATTTTTCAACGTTCCTTATTATTCTTGACTTATAAAGATGATTTATTTTATATTAAACCATCAGTTTACAAAAATGTTAATTTGCGAATGAAAGGCAATATCAGGGCCAACCAAGTTTCGTAATGAGGTAAGGAAGGCATCTCAGTCACAGAATTTCGATCTAGACTGAAGCAAAGAAACCGTATTTTGATAGAACCCGATTTTGAGGGCGCATATCCAAGCGGTCATCTTCAAGTGACAAATTAGTCAGCAGCACATGATCAATGACGTCAACGGCTGGCTATAGTTAGTTCGATTGTAACGGCAGTGTTAGATATTTGCTTGCTTTTTATTAATATGTTTTAAATTTTGTTATTTTGCAAGAGTTAGGTACAATTCGTATTTTTGGTACTTCTCGTATCACCTGACGTAATTTGGACGTTGCTACTATGTACATGCTTGCACGTCTTACATCATGTAAATGTATATTTTTCCAGTGTATTAACGGTAGAAATATATATTTCAATTTTTTCTCTCAGTGTAGTAAGTGACAATATTGTCACTGAACACGGTCGTCTTGAGATCAAAGGAACCAACACACTCTTTCGCTTCTGTGTGGTTTAGGAGCTCTGTGTCTCAGTTAAGCCAATGTGCTGTAGTAAAAAACCAAATTTGTAATTAGGTCGTTACCTTTCAAAAAATTGTTCTAGATTTGTTCTTATACGAGAATTCTCTGGCCTCTGTAATTATCGCGATTGGTTCATATACGAGAACTCTTTGGCCTAAGACTCCCTGGTGAAAATTTGTTCGTCGAGTGTTACGACACTATATATTTACAATTTTCTTGTTTGTTGGGCCCTATAATCCCATTTAATAAGCAAAAATGAATCATTGTGGTAAGACAAAAATTTACAATCTTCCCTTTGACCATAAAAAATGTAAGATGACCAACGATTTCCTGAACTTCCATTATCTTTTTAATTTAAAATAAAATAATAAATCACATTTTTTTTTATTTATTACGGGACGCATAAAAAGTTTCTCGTACCTTTTTCTGCGTAATTCTTATTGATTCTGGAAATGCGTGACTAGCATGAAAGGGGATACGATAACCTGAAAATTACCACATTTGTTACTTAGTACGGTTAGTTTCGAGTTATAAATGACACTTAAATCGGGTTTCTTCCCCAATTTATATAACAACAACGGTGGGTACAGGATAATTTGCTTTTAGGAAGCATAAGTTACTATATTTCGTGTATAACCAAACAATAAAGTTATGTTCTTTAAAATACCAACATAGACACCGGGAGAGTTACTTGCATTTCAATTATTACTGACTTAATGTAAAAAAAGAAAATAATCGTTTACAGTAATTTAATCGAAGCAAGATTGCATATTTTATATGATTTCAGTATTGCTATCGCCGTACATACAGGGTGTCCGAAAAATCTTAGTATGGGCAAATATCTTTGGTATTAGTAAAGATAGAGATACCAAATTTAGATGTACCTTATTGGTTAATAAATCTACTGTTTTATGTAATTTAACTTTTTCAACCCCCTTGATTGGTGACGCTAGGGAGTAGGAAGGCCATGTACTCTGGTTTTCTTCACGGTAGAACTGGAGACAACCTAAATATTATTTTAAATTAATTGCAGACAGGGTAACAATATTAGAAATCATAACAATAGAATCTTAGACTTAGGTATTCATAACAATGAGCGATGTATAGTGCAGAACCAACGGCGGACTTACCATTACCCTTAGTACGCTTATTCGCAGGGCCCCCAAGTTAGGGGAGCCCCCAAGGGGCCCAAAGAGACATGTAAAATTATTCCATTTAAATTAAGTATCCGGAAGCGACAGTCGGATGTAGAGTTGATGCAAACCAGTATTTTTCGGTAATGGGTACGTTATATTCCAATTCCAAGTTCATACCTGTTCCAAATACCTGCTATTTTTTACCCAGTACAATACAAAGTCTAAATTTGACCTATGATTTATGCAGACGGCGTTCTGGTTCTGCGTTCAGGAATCGTCATCGTAAAGGAATTTTTACGATAACTGGCAACATCAAGTAGCAGAATAAGTTATGTTAAATGTATCAAAAGCATAAATAAAATAAATAAATGCAATTTCTTTTCTTTGTGTATTTTTTTTGCTTTTGTTTTGATGTGCCGCGCAATGGGGAATAATAGTTTAGATTTTAGATGTGCCGAGGTTGAAAAAAGGGTGCGGAGCACGACGTATAGGGTAAAAAATACATCGACAATTCGGCATAATTAAGCTCTAAGCAAAGTAATTTTCAAGTTTTATAGTCCTTTTAAAATAGTTCAGAGTGTCAGACGATACAACAAATGTCTTGATCGTTTTTTCTTACGAAAATAAAACAAAAAGGGACTTCTCTAAGCACTAAGAACTTTAGAAGCTGTTGAATAACAGTGCGCAGTACGTCAGTACTACAGTTTTGTTGGTTCAGAGTGGTAGTAAAAAATGATAAATACGCAATGCGTAAAAAAATTAGTATTCTTTGAAATATTTTTAATATAAGTAATCAAACAAATGCCTCAGAAAATGTAAAAACAAGAGATATTAGTGTTAGCGCCACTCTTTCTGAACCTTGGCGCCCCGTCGTTCTTGAAAATTTGGCAGAAAATTGAGAAAATTGGACAGAATCTGATAAAGTGGTAAGTAGAGCATTTTATTTTGCGGATAGGGAATTAATCTACTTTTCTTTTCCTGGAATCTAAGGAAACCTATTAAAACCTAATAAAAAATAACTTTAGACGAAGTGAAAACATTAGTAAGTCATTTTAAACGCACCTCAAATGCTAACAACAAACTTACAGAGATACAAAAGAATTCCGGTATTACTAATCCAAAAAAACTAGTTTAGGATGTAATCACGAGATGGAACTCTACATTTCTCCATGCATTTAGTGGCTGTGACCAGTGCTGCCAGAGCTACCGTTTTTACGGTAGATCTACCGTCTTGACAGTTATGAATGAGAAAAGAAAGATAGAGATACACTTGTGACGCACTAATTGTACCAACTGAAAACGCTGTTAGGGATCTTTATAGAAACGTACCGGTCAGATGACGATTACCGTAAAAAAAACTTGACGCCATAATCACAAGAGAAAACTGCAAAAAAAAATGATTTTGGAGAAGACCTGGTTAAAACGTATTTTTTATGTATATTTATCAATTTTTAGCCTATATGACCCCTTGAAAAATTAAAAAATATATGTTAGGCGCCGCTATGTTCCCACCTTTCATGTGAAAAGACTGCCAAAAACTGTTTAGTTTTGGAAAAGACCTGATTTTACAGGCTGCCTCGGGGCAAACTTCACCTACATTAATGCATGTGTCCCTAACACCACCTTACATTTCGAATCATTCTAATCTATATTAACTCTAAGCATATCTATCATCAGTTACAAAATTTCAACATATCATGCTGAGGATTTAAACCTTTTTATTCGGGTTTACTTCTTTTTACAAAACTTCACACTATTATTCCCATAGAGAAACTGAAATCAAGACCGCTTTTATAACTTACTTTTTAGCATACTTCTTCGAGGTAGGACGATGCATTTTTAAAAGCTAAAATGCGTTTTTTTATTTCGAAACGGATATCTTTTAGCACTGGCACTCACAAGGCATTCCAAGAGAAATACATTAACTTTTTCTTTGAAATGTAAAGCGTTTTACAGTAGCAGTCCAATGCCTTCAGGGAACACTGAAATTTAAAAATAAAAAAGTAAGGACAAAGCGCTTTCTAAACGTTTGGCAAACTGCGTAAGTGGATTGTTTAGATGGATGAAGCATTATTATTTTTTTATAATGATAACTAGATCTAGAAGATTTTCTAAGACACTATTTGATATACAGTGTGAATTTTTTAAAGTGTTACAAGCCGATATCTCGAAAAGGGTTTAGAATATTTTTATAGTTTATTTAAATAGGGAGATGGGGGGATATATTTAAACATTTTTTTGACATTTTCCTCCTCTCTTTGTTCAAGGGGTAACTTTATAATTTTAAATGGCATGATGTACAGGGATATCCAAATAAAGTGATCAGGCCTTATAACTTTTTATTTCTTAAAGATGGGAAAAAATGTTGAATATAAAAGTTTTGGGGATTTTTATGGATCATTCATATATCTTATCAGCAAAACAATTGCGCATCGGATAAAAAAAATATAATATAAAACATCGATTTTCTCGCTTATTTTAATTGGATGGTAAGATTTTTATCATATTTTTGGATTCTAGAAGTTCTAGATATATTTTGTATAATATACCCTATGCGGTTTTTCAATAGTTTTTGAAATATTTCAAATTAAAAATTATTTCGCATAAATATACTTTAACCGTAACTATCCAGGTTGCGAACGAAATACCTGCTGCTTTTTAAATTTTCTTCGTCAAAGTTAATGTCAAGGTGGACAATAATACTTTAGTCACAGTGAATTTATAATTTTAATTTTATGCAAGATCAGGATCAGCTGTTCTAATAAACAACAAATGTTGATATTTATTAGTTGTTAATATTTGAAAGCAATACCCAGTGATTACAAACAATATCAAATGAATTATAACATAAACAGATAAATGTTAACATTGGCGAAAAAATATCAAAAGAAATTTTCAACATGTCAGCAATTTAATTCTTCGCACTTTTCATACATTCTTCTCTGCCTCTGAAGTATATTTATAATACTTTTAACATCATTTTCGTTCAGATTCCCGGTAAATTTGCCACATCCCCAAATGCTAAATATTTGTCTATATATATATATATATATATATATATATATATATATATATATATATATATATATATATATATATATATATATATATATATATATATATATATGTATATACAGGGTGGCAACTATTTAATTGACTACTATGGGCATCTTGTAAACGGTAATTTCTACGAAGTTGTTTAAATTAGAAAAAATGTGCAGTTTTTGAAGCTTTTTAAAATTCAGTAACTGCGTTGCCAAATTGTATTTGATTCATGAGATACAGGATGATTTGTTAAAAACGTCTAAAATTAATTTCTTTAATAAGTCAAAAGGTTTTAATTTTAGAAAAACGTTCTTAAAATAAAAACTTCGTATTTTTTTCTTCTCTACAAAATGGCGTCATCAGTTTCTTTAATGTCATTTGTTATAACTGAGTTATCAACGTCAACTTAATTTTTTTAAATACGGACCTGGATTTTTGTAATGCATTTTTCAGAGTACGTTTTACCCCAAATACAATGATGTATCACTCAACCCTATTAACTTACGTTTCGGCACAAATTATACATAATCAGGAAAATCTTGAAAATAATGTCAGTACGGCTATGATTTTTTAAAATATTATTTTAATTTGATTTGGCTAGAATGGAAACAAAATAGAAACCAGTAAAAAATCCTATTTTATTTAAAATGCTGTTTACTAAATCTAACCTAAGTACAACTAAATTAAACCTAAGTACAACTAAATTAAAAATGGCTACAAAATTAAAACATCCAATCGTGAATGAAATTTTTTAAAATATTTTACTTAGTAATATCATTTCATTAAATGCTCGAAATGACCTCCTTGATTTTCAATACAACGGTTGGTCCTTGCTTCCATTTGTTCAATAGCGTGTCTCACCATGTCGGATGTAACTGTTTGGAAAGCATCGATTATACGTTACTGCAGTTCGTGAATATTATTACATGGAGTGTAATAAACCTTGTTTTGCAAATTTCCCCACAAAAAATAATCCAGCGGATTAAGACATGGTGATTGAGGTGGCCACGGAACAGGTCCGTAGGTTCCAATCCAGTTTCCAGGAAACCGTTCATTTAAGTAATTACGAATGATTCAAGCATTATGAGCTGCACATCCGACTTGCTGGAACCATTTAATTTTTCTTATAACCGCTAATGGCACTTCATCAAGCGAAGATTCCAAATCTTGCTGTAATAGATTTAAGTATCTTACGCTATTTAGATTGATTTCGAGAAAAACTGGACCGAATACAAAAAATAATCCAGCGGATTAAGACATGGTGATCGAGGTGGCCACGGAACAGGTCCGTAGGTTCCAATCCAGTTTCCAGGAAATCGTTCATTTAAGTAATTACGAATGATTCAAGCATTATGAGCTGCACATCCGTCTTGCTGGAACCATTTAATTTTTCTTATAACCGCTAATGGCACTTCATCAAGCAAAGATTCCAAATCTTGCTGTAATAGATTTAAGTATCTTACGCTATTTAGATTGATTTCGAGAAAAACTGGACCGAATACTCTATCCGCAACTAGTCCACACAATACATTTATTTTGAAACGCACCTGAGGACTAATTTCTTGAACCAAATGGGGATTCTCAGTAGCCCAATAATGTTTATTTTTCTATTAAATCTACCGCAGTTGGTGAATGTACTCTCGTCACTCCATAGAATTGATTGACAAAATTCTGGATTTTGAGCGTGAAATCAATTGCAAAAGTTTAATCGCCTTTCGGGGTCCCCTGCATGAAGCTGCTGTACAGGATGAAATTTATAGTCATGAAACTGGTGTTTTCTTAAGATTTTCTTTACTCCTGCAGAAGTTATACCACATTCTATGGCTATAGGTACCGTTGAGTTTTCAGGATTAATATAAATTTGAGCCAGCACATTAATCTCGTTTGCATTAGGTCTTACATGATATTTATTCCTTTTCTTAAAAACACTACCTTCTTGTAGCATGCACCTGCTAATTCGCTGAAATATTCTCGTTGAAGGTTGAATTCTTTCGGGATATAAAATAGCATAGCTTCTCTGCGCCAAGAACGAATTTCGGAAATTTCGAATGTAAACATCGTACATATCACGTTTCTCCTCAACTGAAAACCGAACCATTGTCACAATTAAATAGACATAAATACTGTTTAGTTGAAAGCTGAGCTCGGGGTTTGACACAACTGATACAATCTATTCTGCTTTTTGACTCGTGGCAACTCGACTTAAAAAATAAACAAAAAGGTTTTTATTAATTCTGCTGAGTTTCCATAAATTTACCTGATTATGTATAATTTGTGCCGAAACGTAAGTTAATAGGGTTGAGTGATACATCATTGTATTTGGGGTAAAACGTACTCTGAAAAATGCATTACAAAAATCCAGGTCCGTATTTAAAAAAATTAAGTTGACGTTGATAACTCAGTTATAACAAATGACATAAAAGAAACTGATGACGCCATTTTGTAGAGAAGAAAAAAATACGAAGTTTTTATTTTAAGAACGTTTTTCTAAAATTAAAACCTTTTGAGTTATTAAAGAAATTAATTTTAGACGTTTTTAACAAATCATCCTGTATCTCATGAATCAAATACAATTTGGCAACGCAGTTACTGAATTTTAAAAAAAGCTTCAAAAACTGCACATTTTTTCTAATTTAAACAACTTCGTAGAAATTACCGTTTACAAGATGCCCATAGTGGTCAGTTAAATAGTTGCCACCCTGTATATGAAATCCTTAATTGTCACATTAAACTGGTTAGGGGACAGTTAATCCCAGGATGGTGTAAAACGTACCCTTTTTTAATAAAATTTGAAATTTTTTTTAACTGATCGACTGACAGAAACAACATTAATTTGTTCTCTCCCGGTATAATACCTAATAATTTTTCATTACCAAAAAATTGGAGACTACATAATATCCTTAATAAGTACTTCTCTTCTATAAATCATTAAATATTTTGTTAAAACTGGTTACAAGTTTTAAAACAACAAACTTTATGACAACTTTCTGTTCCCGTCTTTCCTCAGCCCAGGAATTTACGGTTTTGTAAATTTTGCCTTTTCGCCAATATTGATACTTTACTAAATTTCTATTTTTATCACTTTGATAACTTTAATCAAATTTACGCAATACGTTGTCAACATTCCCAACTATTCGTTAACTAAAGTTGCCACCGCACTGGGTGATAATTTCCGCCCGGCCCGGACTAAGTAAACCTCTAAAACTCTTAACTGAATATTTAATAACCTCATGAATATGTATTTTATTAAATACGACGGTATAACAACCCTATGCTTAATGCTACGAATACTTTAACCAAAATTCCGAATCCTCAGTTAGTTAAATTATGATAAATGACGGTTGGGCTAGGGCTGTTTTTTGTTGTCATTTAATATAGGGTGTTAATTAATTCTACTGTAAGAATTTCAGAAAGGTTTCTCCTCAAAAAGTAAGAAAATGCCGAAGTTATAAAGGAAAATTATTTAAACTTGCATAATTAAGCTTATGTTTAGGCCCAGTAATAAATAAAAGTATTTCAAACTTTTCAGTGATGTTTTGAAGTGAGCATACGTTTTTAAAAAAGAACACAGAAGCCTATAGAAGAAAATAGGCAAAAATAATTCGAATTAATGTATTTGTTTGTTTGAGTTACATAATATATTTTTAGCTATTTTAATTTTTGGCGAAGTTACTAGTAAAAGTACGTCTAAAATAAACAGTTATTAGTAGTATTAGCAAATGCAAGATAAAGAAATTTAAATGACTTAAAAATTACGAAGTTATGTTGTAAAGTGTAGTTCACATTATACCGTTGACCTTTTCTGCAATAAATCAACTACCTGCTTAAACCCCATTGTGTAGGTCCCAACATCTTCAAACCGCAATAAATGGGTGCAGGGTCGGCTTGAAAATATGAATCTATTATACATAATTATTAACATATTAACTTAATATTAATAAAATATCATTATATATTATTAATATTAAGTGCTTAAGTTACAAGTAATTAATTTAATTACCTGTAAAAATTTAATTTTAACCATTTTTTCCTAAAATGAATTGGAAAATAATAATCTTAACAATTGGTATAATTGATGTCGCAGGTAAAATATTAAGGGCCAGCCCTGTCTGAAAGGGATGGACATTTATGAGCTTTTATAGCCTAAGACATCATTAAGGATTTATTGCAGTCAAAAAATCAACGGTACATTTTGAATTTTACTTTACTAACCTGTTTTTTAGAGTCAACTTGAGGACCCAAAGAGATTGTGCTATTTTAAACTGTATTACTTAAACTTGAAGAAGAAATAGAGCTCAAGTTAACAGTTAACAGTAAATGTGTAAGGAATAAGTTTAGATGCCTCAATCCAAAGGGGATTCGGGTAATTTGGTAAAATTTACTAAGGGTAAATTAGCATTTGGCCTAATAAACTTAGTTCAAGAATTGCGAATATGCCATTAGACCTTTTTCAAATTTAATCCTTTTAGTTTTGTTAGGTAACACCAAGTCACAGTGGCACAAACAAACATTTTTTTCTACCAATAATGCTTTGAAGACAATCAGTTATCTGTAATAATACAGTATTGAGTTATGAGTCACGATGAGCCTTTACTTGTATTTAAAATTTATAAATTAATATATATTTATCCTTTTTTCTTATTAAAGTATATTATATTGCCATTTGTGACATTTTAAAGTATATGCTATCTGGTTTATATAGATAACACGAGGATCCCATAGTACCCTTAAAGATTTTCTGATATCTAGAATCTTGATCGTTATAAAAGGAAAAGAAGTAATTAAGCTGTAAAAATTTGAACAAAAGCACATATTATTATGTAGTCTCACTTTTTTAATTAATTTTTAATTTAATTAATAATAATAATATGTATCTACTCCTATTAAATTATATATTAATTATTCAACTACTTTTGAACAATTAATAGTATCTATAAACAAACAGCGTGAGTTACCTATAATAACTCACTGCTATAACTCACTATAATAAATCGGAAAAGCTTTACGAACCGAATATCAAGGTTGCTCTGTACAAGCCGATTGCCTGAAAGGAAACAGTCCATTATTGTTACTGAGGGAAGTAATGTCACTCCAATAATTTTGACGTTTTCAAATTAAGTTAATAAAGTTAATAAAGTTCTTTCTCTGTACTTGTATCTTAGTATTTATTGTTATAGTCGTAGATAAAGTATAGTATTCAACTTGCGGTAATGGTCATAACTCACTTGATGAATTACATCACTCGCCTGCGGCTCGTGCTGCAAACTTCATCTGCGTGAGTTATGACCTACATTACCGCTCGTTAAATAATATACTATTAGAAAATAGGCGAATATTATGCATTATCAATTTAATATAACGGTAGTAAGCCTGTGACAATAATTAATTGCTCATTAATTACTAGTTATTATATTACTAAAGCCATCGGCTAGCTCAATGCTCCATGGCAATATAACAAGGGGAGTTTACTAATTATAGTTTATTGTTGCTACAAATGACCAATTCAATGTACTTACCTACATAGGGCAAACGTACGTACACCTCTTAACATTATCAATATGTACATGTGTAAACAGGTCTAATTTGGCGCCACTTGCAGTATTGTAAATGTGTCACACAGCACACTACCAGTAATTAAAGCTCCTGCAAGTAAACTCAAAAGGTGTGCAAAATGAAACGACGTTAAAAAGTAAACTGTATGTTTAATTTAAAAAATAGGGAAAGACTTCGTTAAATATGAATTAAACTTAATTTTAAAAAAACGGTCAAGTGCAAACTATACTTGCACAAGAGTGTTCCGTGAAATTCGCCCCCCCCCCCCCCACTTAATCTGACCAAACCTCGGCAACCCGATCTCCGTCCATCTGCCGCGCTACCCGCCGCCGATGGCACCAACGCCGTATCACATCGCGTATGCGCGGAGCTGAGTGGAACAAATTAAAAATTTTGAAAAACGTGTAAGGCCAACAGTTGTTTCTTACATTGTGCGAAATATTTTTTGTCAAAAAACTTTTTTTCTAAAACCAATGGTTTAGCAGTTTTAAGGAAATAAACAATTAAATTAATTAGAATTTTTCAATCCCCATAATTCTCGCTCAATCTACACCTAATTCTTAATGTTCATGATTTTTTCTAAATTTTTTGAGCGATCCTTCTGGTAATAAGGGTAGTGGACAGCAATTTTTAAGCGTTTTTTTCCCGAAAAATATTTACAAAAATGAATTCATGCTTCAATGAGCTTTCATTCGACAATCTACACGAAGCCCTTGAATTTTTTTCTATTGCCCAATTTACCCCTCGAAATTAACCCCCAGAATCAAAATTTAACTTTTTACCCTTTACGTCTATAAGTGGAATACCACACCTATCTCTGTGACAAATTTCAAATTTTTACGTCGAATTGTGTCAGAGAAAATCGCCTGTGACAAACGGTAAGGCCAACAGTTGTTTCTTACATTGTGCGAAATATTTTTTGTCAAAAAACTTTTTTTCTAAAACCAATGGTTTAGCAGTTTTAAGGAAATAAACAATTAAATTAATTAGAATTTTTCAATCCTCATAATTCTCACTCAATCTACACCTAATTCTTAATGTTCATGATTTTTTCTAAACTTTTTGAGCGATCCTTCTGGTAATAAGGGTGGTGGACAGCAATTTTTAAGCGTTTTTTCCCGAAAAATATTTACAAAAATGAATTCATGCTTCAATGAGCTTTCATTCGACAACCTACACGAAGCCCTTGAATTTTTTTTCTATTGCCCAATTTACCCCTCGAAATTAACCCCCAGAATCAAAATTTAACTTTTTACCCTTTACGTCTATAAGTGGAATACCACACCTATCTCTGTGTCAAATTTCAAATTTTTACGTCGAATTGTGTCAGAGAAAATCGCCTGTGACAAACGGTAAGGCCAACAGTTGTTTCTTACATTGTGCGAAATATTTTTTGTCAAAAAACTTTTTTTCTAAAACCAATGGTTTAGCAGTTTTAAGGAAATAAACAATTAAATTAATTAGAATTTTTCAATCCTCATAATTCTCACTCAATCTACACCTAATTCTTAATGTTCATGATTTTTTCTAAACTTTTTGAGCGATCCTTCTGGTAATAAGGGTGGTGGACAGCAATTTTTAAGCGTTTTTTTCCCGAAAAATATTTACAAAAATGAATTCATGCTTCAATGAGCTTTCATTCGACAACCTACACGAAGCCCTTGAATTTTTTTTCTATTGCCCAATTTACCCCTCGAAATTAACCCCCAGAATCAAAATTTAACTTTTTACCCTTTACGTCTATAAGTGGAATACCACACCTATCTCTGTGCCAAATTTCAAATTTTTACGTCGAATTGTGTCAGAGAAAATCGCCTGTGACAAACGGTAAGGCCAACAGTTGTTTCTTACATTGTGCGAAATATTTTTTGTCAAAAAACTTTTTTTCTAAAACCAATGGTTTAGCAGTTTTAAGGAAATAAACAATTAAATTAATTAGAATTTTTCAATCCTCATAATTCTCACTCAATCTACACCTAATTCTTAATGTTCATGATTTTTTCTAAACTTTTTGAGCGATCCTTCTGGTAATAAGGGTGGTGGACAGCAATTTTTAAGCGTTTTTTTCCCGAAAAATATTTACAAAAATGAATTCATGCTTCAATGAGCTTTCATTCGACAACCTACACGAAGCCCTTGAATTTTTTTCTATTGCCCAATTTACCCCTCGAAATTAACCCCCAGAATCAAAATTTAACTTTTTACCCTTTACGTCTATAAGTGGAATACCACACCTATCTCTGTGCCAAATTTCAAATTTTTACGTCGAATTGTGTCAGAGAAAATCGCCTGTGACAAACGGTAAGGCCAACAGTTGTTTCTTACATTGTGCGAAATATTTTTTGTCAAAAAACTTTTTTTCTAAAACCAATGGTTTAGCAGTTTTAAGGAAATAAACAATTAAATTAATTAGAATTTTTCAATCCTCATAATTCTCACTCAATCTACACCTAATTCTTAATGTTCATGATTTTTTCTAAACTTTTTGAGCGATCCTTCTGGTAATAAGGGTGGTGGACAGCAATTTTTAAGCGTTTTTTTCCCGAAAAATATTTACAAAAATGAATTCATGCTTCAATGAGCTTTCATTCGACAACCTACACGAAGCCCTTGAATTTTTTTTCTATTGCCCAATTTACCCCTCGAAATTAACCCCCAGAATCAAAATTTAACTTTTTACCCTTTACGTCTATAAGTGGAATACCACACCTATCTCTGTGTCAAATTTCAAATTTTTACGTCGAATTGTGTCAGAGAAAATCGCCTGTGACAAACGGTAAGGCCAACAGTTGTTTCTTACATTGTGCGAAATATTTTTTGTCAAAAAACTTTTTTTCTAAAACCAATGGTTTAGCAGTTTTAAGGAAATAAACAATTAAATTAATTAGAATTTTTCAATCCTCATAATTCTCACTCAATCTACACCTAATTCTTAATGTTCATGATTTTTTCTAAACTTTTTGAGCGATCCTTCTGGTAATAAGGGTGGTGGACAGCAATTTTTAAGCGTTTTTTTCCCGAAAAATATTTACAAAAATGAATTCATGCTTCAATGAGCTTTCATTCGACAACCTACACGAAGCCCTTGAATTTTTTTTCTATTGCCCAATTTACCCCTCGAAATTAACCCCCAGAATCAAAATTTAACTTTTTACCCTTTACGTCTATAAGTGGAATACCACACCTATCTCTGTGCCAAATTTCAAATTTTTACGTCGAATTGTGTCAGAGAAAATCGCCTGTGACAAACGGTAAGGCCAACAGTTGTTTCTTACATTGTGCGAAATATTTTTTGTCAAAAAACTTTTTTTCTAAAACCAATGGTTTAGCAGTTTTAAGGAAATAAACAATTAAATTAATTAGAATTTTTCAATCCTCATAATTCTCACTCAATCTACACCTAATTCTTAATGTTCATGATTTTTTCTAAACTTTTTGAGCGATCCTTCTGGTAATAAGGGTGGTGGACAGCAATTTTTAAGCGTTTTTTTCCCGAAAAATATTTACAAAAATGAATTCATGCTTCAATGAGCTTTCATTCGACAACCTACACGAAGCCCTTGAATTTTTTTCTATTGCCCAATTTACCCCTCGAAATTAACCCCCAGAATCAAAATTTAACTTTTTACCCTTTACGTCTATAAGTGGAATACCACACCTATCTCTGTGCCAAATTTCAAATTTTTACGTCGAATTGTGTCAGAGAAAATCGCCTGTGACAAACGGACGGACGGACACCGAAGTGTTCCCAACCCAATCAAACCCAATCAAACACTAAAAAGTAAAATAATAATCTTTTAAACTAGCTGTAGGACATTGCAATGCCAACTGTGAAGACACGTTAGAACTCTACGTTAAAAAAAATTCTATTGAAAAACATGAATTTTCTAGACATTTTACTTTTCCAAGTGATCTTAAAATTAGGTATTTAGCTTGCTGTTACTTAGAGCTTGGACTTTGGATCACCAAGAGTTGTTTTGTCACTTCAAAAACATCAGGAACACATTAAACATTAAACTAACCAGAAACTAATCATTGAAGGAGGCAGATCTCGTAGCACAGTGACTCCATAAAGTTCATAACGTGAATTAACTAAGTATCCAGATCTTTAAGTGGTAAAACCACAAGGAAATGGGGCTGGGTCTTAGGCTTTATCCTTTAGAGTCACTAACAAAGATTAATCTGTGTAAACAGATATCATAGAGAAAATATATAGTAGAGAAATAATGTCAATTACGAATGCGGCAAATTTACCGAGCTGAATCCGTAAACAAAGACGGTCCTCTGCGGGCTTGCGCATTGTCGAACGTTTGCCTTGTGATAGACAGGACCGTACTTCAAAATTTATTTTACATGACGTGAATCTTTTATCGAGTAATAAATGCTAAATATATTACTTGTAATTATTCTTTTTATTAATGATAAAAATGTAACCATTAGTGAGATTTTAACAAAAAGTGTATAGTTTGTTGGCTTAAATCTGAGTTGTCTTGCTATACAAAACTGTCGATAATTCCTCGAAAATAGCTCAATTTATATATATATATATATATATATATATATATATATATATACAGTGCGTCTCTTTAATGTTTTTAAACGTTACATTTACAAAATTGAAAGTTGAAATAAAATATAAACATAGTATTCCAAACAATACAAATAAAATATGCAACTGTTGTAAGAAGTAAAATAGTAAATCAAAAAAATTACATGTGTATATTTTATTGGATTGGCATCCCATCCTGTATAATTCTTGAACAAAGCAAGTTCTAGGGTAAGATGTAAATATTTTTACACCTGTTTACAGTGTGTGCACTTGATACTTTGCTGAAAGCGCTACTACTTACGGTCCCATGTCAATCTAATCCACCGATATCTTAGCGATCCTTTGGCGAAAGCGCTTTTTTCTTTCGCCATCCCTTTTAAAATACGCCCCTCTACCCTAATCCACTAGTATTTTTAGTGCCCCTTTGACGAAAGCGCAAATATGCCTTTTGGACACTCACCCTTCTAATCCACCGATATCTTAGCGATCCTTTGGCGAAAGCGCTTTTTTCTTTCGCCATTCGTTTTAAAATACTCCCCTCTACCCTAATCCACTAGTATTTTTAGTGCCCCTTTGACAAAAGCGCAAATATGCCTTTTGGACACACTCACCCTTATGCAATATAGGGGAAGGAGGCATTGACATTATATATGACCTTCTTACACCATCTTACCCCTTATACAATGCCCCTAATACACACACACCCCATCAGTGCCTTTCTGACACCTTGACCACACTCAATACACGTCACTGACAAATATTTCTACTTCTCCGTGTGTGTATTCACTTCAACACCGGAGTGCATTTAAGATAAATTATATTTTTTACCTCCTATTCTTTCACATATTCATATAATTTAAATTTGGAATTAAACTATTTCTATTTATGCACTACTTGTAAGAAATAGACTACGAAATAATTCCTTATATTTAAAAGTTTGATACATAATTGGCGAAACATATGAAATGTCTGTAACACTTTGTAAAGACTATTTTTGTATCGAAATAACAAGCTTCAGAGGTTCGCTATATTCGCCACCCCAACCAAAAATACCATAACATACAAATGACTGAGATTTTTTCGGCCCGGTTCTGATCGCCGCGTTGCGTCATTGAGTTCAACAACCACTTTTGCTAGACGTCCCGAGTGCGCATGCCTCGAGAGGACCGTCGTTTAAAAATCTGACTGGCGCCCACTGCGCACAAACGCACTTTTTCGCCCATACATTGGACGGATTCAGCTGGTGTCGCGAATACGTTGTGATGGTCTAAATATATCTTGTCTATGACAGATATGGATAATTAATATGTTATCTGATTTTCATTTAAAAGGGCCTCAAACGACCACCCTGGTGACAGACAGATCACCTATCCCAAAGGCATAAACGTCAAACAAGTCGGTGTGTTCTATTATTACCTCGAGTTCACGCTTTCGCGAATCCACGCGATTTATTTAAACTATTTGAAAATATTACAGTAACGAACGTTACAAGTCATAACAATGACTAGTGTAAATAAAGTACTTAAACCTGTGCACATGCGTTTGTGATGTCTATAATGGCACCTATAAAATATAATTATTAATAATATAAAATTCATATAAAGAGAAAACATAAATATCACTTTTTTAAAATTGTGGCCAATAGGGTAACATTGAAGATGTGAGGGTATTTTTTCAATTTGTTGTGGATCTCCTACTATAATTTAATTTTAACCTAGAGTAGACAATTTGATGAAAAATTTACTTATTAAGAAATAATAAAAATGATAAAATAATGTGTTTATTTACCCTTGCCTAATAAACTAAAAAATAATTCTAATTTATTACCAAATAATAAAATCTCAGCTTAGCTTGTATTTTGCATTGCTTTTAATTATTATTTTGCGCTGTATGTTCTGTGATGTTAGGTTACATCACAGAACATACAGCGCAAAATAATAATTAAAAGCAATGCAACATGCAGTACACTTTCGTTCAAGCGGAACATGAGGTTTTCCATGTTAACTTTCTAACCCCATGTTAGACCCAGAACTATTAGAAGTGTACAGATAAAATTTAATATAGACAAATTTAAGTCCTGAGAATATGCTAATTTACCAAGTACGCCAAAAGTCTCCAAAAAATACCTTAAATATGCATATATCTTTAGAAAAACAATGATTTTTCGCAACAATAATTGTATTATTGTTTTTTACCTTGTTGTACCAAGTGAAGATGACACACATTTTTTAACATTTAACATCTTTTGTCACCGGACTGGATGTGTTAGTAAATTATGAGAGGCTCAGTGGCCACCGGGATGGATGTTTGCGGTTTAATTCTTAATTTTTTTTAAAGGAAGAACGTTTATGATAGCAGAAATAATGCTCATTGACGTAATAGGTAAGTCATAATTAGTGTTTGTGTTAAGGTATAATATGGCCTGTTTCATTCTGCTTACAATTTTAACTTAATTTTTTTAATACTCGTCCATATTTTTCCATATTAGCTAAGTAAAATATATTTCTATTTAATTAAAAGATACATTTTTAGTAAAACAAATACTTGAAATAAAAAATGCTTTATATTATTTTTGGTTTTCACTAAAACTGTTAAAAAATGAGATATCAAAGTAATATTTAAGTTTGGCAACGCTGCGGCTCGCAGCATCGGATATAGGGTGGTTTAGGATATTTTTTAAAATAATAAAAGATGTGCGGTTTCCAACATATTACACCATTTTCATAACACTCTGTATATTATAATATCATATATTTCGATATAATTTTACCCCGATGCACAAACGATATGTTTCATACATTAAGGCACTGATTTTAACGGGAGACCCTTTTCATGTCCTCTAAAACGTAAAACGTAAGTTCAGGAAAAATAACAATTTGCATATCGCTGATATTGTCGGTTTCTTTCGGGATTTTGCTATAAAATTAGCTTAAAAGAAACAGAATTACATACTAGATTTTACAAAACATATTTATATAGGATAAACACTAAAAAAATTATTTTAGCCTGTGAAAATGTTATAAATTAAAGTAGGTTGATATACTATTTTACACGTAATACTTCTTCGTCTCAAAACTAAACATTTTTTTTTATGTACCTTTATTTCTGTAACTTAGTTTCGCGAAGGAAGTTTCGTGCTGAAGCGGTACAGTTAAGCGGATTTATTCTATTGCACACTTTATTGCATAAATTGGAATTTCTAGGAAAATTCGAATTGAAAACGGAACTGAAAGAAGTTGTAATTTGTTCTTAATCTAATCTATTTTACTGTATAAGCCAATGCCTCTCAATAAATATTTTCTTCTTCTGCTGAGTATTACCGATTAAAAATTTACAGATTTGCAGTTAGTTTGAGGAGAGACCGCCACTGTAGTGAAAAGAAATGACCTAGACAAAATTTAATGTGTCAGAATATAACCTGAGGAACTGTAGATAGGTACCTGGACGTTTTGTTTCGGGAAGGAAAAAAGGAGGAAAACTAACGTCAATTTACCTGGGAAATTACCAAAATTACTTACTTTTAAGCATAATTATTTTTATAGATAATTTATTTTATTGATATTGGTAAATAAAGCACAAAGCATTATTGAGCACATATTTAAAAAAACAAAATGAATAGTTGTTACGCGTTTTGTTTAACTTCGATTGTTCGAAAAAAAAAACCGCTGGTGTTACAAACTGTGCTGTGTTAACTTCTTGGACTACATTCAATTCGGCTCTAGCATTTAACTCAAACATTTAATTAACTCTTTGATGTAGAGTTTCTTAATTTCAGTTTTAATGACGAAATAGTTCGTAAAGTGGTTGGAAATATTCTTAACACGTTCTAGCGCTCAAGAGGGACGTTAAGACGGACTTGGAAAAATTGCCAATATACCTCTGAGAAATCATATTGAAGCTCTTTTTCGAAATCTAATGAAAATAAATGGGATAGTGCATGGATGCATTCTGCCAGTTTTATATTTTCAGTAATAATTTTTCCGCTTTTGTTTTTAAATTTCATTTTAGGAAGAAAGTTTCAGGAAGGTTTCTATGCCATAGATTTAGACACAGGAATAAAATATTATTTACATTTTAGAGCTACAAAATATTCCAGGGTTACTCTTAATCTAGTCAACTCTATGGTACTCTACCGAGTTTTTCAGAACGCACGGTGAGCTTGGATTAAGTTTAACCCAAAGGTGCTATTAGTTTAGTTTAGTTTAGTTTATTTATTTGTCCATTGGCTATTTACAATAAATAGATTGAACACGTCAAAAAGTTGACAAAATAATTTAATATATTCATACTTACAATAACACACACAGTAAATAAAATAAAATAAAATAAAATTAAACAACACAGAACATTTTAAACAGGTAAAATATTTGGACCACACTATATACTATTCTGTTAATCAAGAAAGTAATGACAAGGCAACCATTAAATACGGCATATAGAGAAAAAGAAAGGGATGTGGAAGAAACCTATTATCTAGCATTGTTAACCAGATAAGTTTCAAACTCTGCTACAGAGTAAAAACAGTTTTGTATTAATATATTCTTAATGTTATTTTTAAATGGGTTTAGACTTGTAGCCTCCCTCAAAACCCGAGGCAGCGCATTGAACAACCTGCTGCCAAAATATAAAGGTGACTTTTCATAGAAAGCATGATGGTGTTTTTTTAAATAAATGTCTTGTCCTCCTCTAGTGTTGTGATAGTGATGATCTCTGCTACAAGCAAGATTTTCCATGTTTTCGAATGCATGAATTAAAGATTTTAATAAAAATATAGATGGAACAGCAAGTATTTTGTTGTCCCTGAAAGTCTGCCTGCAAGACTGATTATAAGGTAAATCAAATATTAATCTTTCTATCCGTTTTTGGCAACCAAAAACCCTGTTTAAATCTATTAAATGATCCCAGACAACAATATTAGATGAAAGAACAGAATATACTAGGGAATAATATATTTATGTTGAGAATAATCCTCAAGCCAAGACGGTCTTTAAGAGAGTTCAACACGTAAAAAGCCCCACTCAATTTCTTGCAAACACAGTCAATAGTGTCGCACTTCGGAGTTTTTTTCAGATATCGTTTCTATGATGAGATCCAAGTAACTTGGTACCAAAATGAAAATAATCGTTGGAGGGGTATTAAAATTAAAAGGATTTTTAGAAATTTTTTTGAGGTTACATGTTTTATTTCAAGGAAAATCGTTATTCATCGATTTTTTGGGACTAAGCAAATTTTGTTCGGTGCTCTAAATAATATTTCATTGTCATATATGCAGAAAATATTTAAACTCTCACCAAATTTTAAAAAATTCACTGAAAAACGCGTTTTTCGTCCGCTTTTAGGATATATCTCTTAAAAATGACATGATAGGGCATAATGAACCGACTTATCTTGAAGCTTATGCAAGTATTTTTGAAACGAGTACAGTTCAATTCTTCTAGATATATACTATCGTAGGCTATAAGTCCTCCCTATAATACTAAGATACGGGCATGGGGAAATGAATTTCCTTGCGCTCGCGCTTGTCCGGTCGGTCGTTCCGTGATCAGCACGCAGTGGATGAATAAGACTTTAGTTCTAAATAATAATAATTCAACATGGACTAACTTTGAATGTGTTTTGTACTTTCCTTGTATTTTCTTGAAGATTAAAACATTTAAAAATAAAATTCCTATTAAAATTAATAAACCCGGGCCCAAGCTTATTGTATTTCAAGCCAGACAGGCCAGCCACAAAAAATGGCATTGTGCGAGGTCGCGCAAAAATCGTAGCCTTAAGGTCACACTTATTGTTTACTTAAATAAAACAAAATCTAGCGATCATCCATAATTGACTCACCTATATTTGTATTATCGAATACATTAGCACTCGAAATTAAGAAGAATATAAATAAATCTTCAAGAGAAATACGAGAAAATTACCAAAAAAAAACATTAAAAATTAGTCTTTATTGAATCATTATAGAGAAATAAAGTACCATGAAATAAAACATTGTAAACTCAAAAAAATTTTGAAAAATCCATTTTATTTTAATATCCCTCCAACGATTATTTTCATTTTAGGACCAAATTACTTGGAAATCATCACAGAAACGATATCTGAAAAAAACTCCAAAGTAATAGCACCTTTGGGTTAAACTTAATCCAAGCTTACCGTGAACGCTTATTGCCAGGATTTCAGTTAGTTATGGGCAAAGCTGCCCACCGTGAGTGGCGTTCCAGTGGCATTACATCGCGGGAAAGTCGGCCGCAGCATCAATTCAGTTCAGCTTTGCCTTCGCGTGCGGTGTGCACGTTCAGTTGTTGATTCTATTCTTCTATCGCGTCGCTATGGATTTGGTAGTTCGTAACATGCCGAAACTATGCAGTAACACGCGGCGGTTTGCGCACAGTGTTAGAAGGTTTACATGGGAATTTTCTGATTTGAAGTATAATGGATCGCAAGTAAAATGTGTGATTTGTCGGCGAGGCTTATTGGTTTTTAGGAAATCTTTATGTATAAGGCACGTAAACAGTGCAGCACATCAATTAAAAAAGAAGGGGCCAACGCCCTTATACACAATACAAATCTGTGGTTAGCCATAAACGAGACAACAAATTCTAAAAAAACTCTGTGGCCAACGTTATAGTACTGCACTGGATCCGCTTGCGCCGTCACCTGATTATTTATTAGCCAGTAAAAGATTAGAAAAATGCACTAGCGAAGCAATTCAGCATGTGATATTAATTACATTACACAAGCTTCACCTGTCAACGAATCATGTTTTACTACTTTTTAGTGATGGCGTCGCAGTTATGATTTCTTTAGGCCGTTTCCTCAAAGCCAGTGTTGCCCAAGCTGGTAAAATTGTACGAATCAGGTACATTTGGAACCGTTTATACAACAGTCCATTTTTAATATTTCTGGTACATTTTCATCCTCGTACCGCCCCTTATTATTTAATAGGCGAAACTCTTAAACATCAAAAATAAATTTAATAGATCAGCCGGGCGGAATTGGCAGACTAAATGAGGCGTTAAAAATATAAATATTTTTTGTCTGGGATTAAAAATAAGTCGTTTTTGGTGTCTGTCACAGCATAAAATTTCTAAACCATACCAGAAGCAAAAGAGTGTGTCGGTTCCTTTGATCTCAAGGCGGCCGTTTTCAGTGACTTCGTATCATGTTCAGTGACAGTATTGTCACTAATTACACTGAGAGAAAATAATCAAAAATTGAAATATTTAGTTCTACTTTTAATACACTGACAAAACATACATTTACATGCTGCAAGACGTGCAAGCATAATACATAGTAGCAATATCAAAATTACGTCAGGTTATACGAGAAGTGCCGAAAATAAAAAAATTGTACTTAACTTTTTGAAAAAAAAAACAACAAAATTTAAAACTTATGGCGATATTTATATTTCGGTTGTGCAACTAATAATAAAATTTCCCATCTGTTAAACACTAAATGGACCACACTGTATATATGTAGTACCAACTCAGTTAATCCACAAATCCAGCCTTGAAATCAAGGACAAAAATACGGTCTCGACAGTGACAGTGTTGCCTTATGTCAAGATTATTCTTTTATGTTTTCTGGGTTACCCCTACAAATGAACATAACAGTGCGACATAATAATATATTTTTTCTACAACCGAGCGAAAAGTACAAATTTGCGCTTTCAAAAGAAAGCGCAAAGTTGGACATTTTCGAGGAACAAGCGTTTGTTTTACTTTGTCGCTCGCCGAGCGACAAAGTTACTTTGTCGCTCGCTTAGTTACCATGGACACCTTAATAATAATAAAGAAACGTCCAGCGTATCTGCGACTTTTGACACAAAATATAAACTGTCAAATTTGATATCAATATAATTATTAATTACATTACAAAACATTTTTATAAAAACACCGGTTGTAGAAAAAAGCATGTGTGTAATTCGAGCGCAAAGTGACATTGCCGCTCTCGCGAGATAGCCGCGCTCCGCTATGCGTCGCGCGTCTAACTTCTTGCTCAGAGCGGCAATATATCACTTTGCGCTCTTAATACACAAATAGCTATTTTCTACAACCGAGCGAAAAGTACAAATTTGCGCTTCCAAAAGAAAGCGCAAAGTTGGACATTTTCGAGGAACAAGCGTTTGTGTTACTTTGTCGCTCGCCGAGCGACAAAGTTACTTTGTCGCTCGCTTAGTTACCATGGACACCTTAATAATAATAAAGAAACGTCCAGCGTATCTGCGACTTTTGACACAAAATATAAACTGTCAAATTTGATATCAATAATTATTAATTACATTACAAAATATTTTTATAAAAACACCGGTTGTAGAAAAAAGCATGTGTGTAATTCGAGCGCAAAGTGACATTGCCGCTCTCGCGAGATAGCCGCGCTCCGCTTTTCAAAAGAAAGCGCAAAGTTGGACATTTTCGAGGAACAAGCGTTTGTTTTACTTTGTCGCTCGCCGAGCGACAATAGTTATTTGTGTAACTAGTGCAAAAAGTATATATTTGTTGCACGATGCATGAAGTTTGCAGCTCGAGACGAAGTCGAGAGCTGCAATCATGCTGAGTGCAACAAATATACTTTTTGCACATGTTACACACAATATTTTTTCTACGATCGGTTTATTTTTTATTACAGTATTTTACAATTTAAGAAATATTTTACAATGCAAGGAATATTAAAATAGTTCTAACAAAAACATAAACAGTTTAAACTAACGTGATTTTTACAAAACTAGTTGTTTACTTTTTTCGAGTTAATTTCAATTTTAATATCGCAGTTAGAGCAATTTACTATGGTAACTGATGGACAAACTTCATTTCCAGTAATTTTTTGAATTTTGTTTTCGTTTTTGCTTGTAGAGGTCTCAGGTTCTTCATTTAAAACTCTTTTTCGAATTGTTGTGAAATTTCCGGTATTGGTACTTGGTTCACCTTCCAAAATTTGAGTCGCTATTTCAGTTTTCTTAGAAATTGATTCCTCAATGTAGCCCTCAGCTACAGTTGAAGATTTCCATCCTCCATGTCGTTTTAATGTTAACATGTCTGCCCCCGATTCCACAAGCAATGTTGCAGAAGATCTGCGAAAACAGTGTCCCGTATATTGCATTGGATTTTCAATATTCAAGTATTTTGCAATATCACTTGGAATTTTGCCAAAAGTATTTACACCAACAGGTTGAACTGAACATTTTCCGTTGAAATATCTTATAAAAAATCTAGTGTGATTTGTAGACTGGGGACGAAGGGATGCATATTTACGATACATTTCAACAAAATTAAAACATCTAATTTTACCGCTTATTACGAATGATCGGGGTTTGTTTGTCTTGGAATCGGGAATTTTTACTGTTATTATAGAGCCCATGTCATTAATATCATTTAATGTTAGTTTTTGCAACTCGTCCCTGCGGCATGCTCCTGCAATGCCAAATACTGCAACTATCTATAAGAAAACATAAGTAAGTATAAAGTTAAAAATTAACATTTATTTTGTATGTGTTACCTTCATCATTAGATATTTATTATCCGGAGCTTCAACCAAAAATTTGTCAAATTCCTCTCTGGTAAAAATTTTTGATTTTTTGGGACGAAATCCTACTGACTTTTTCTTTAAAAATGGGATTAATTTGGTAAAATTTCGAATATCCACATTTTTATTGATGATAAGTGTAGCCTTTAACATTGAATATTCTGACCATAAGGTCGATGGCTTTAGTATCTCAGATTTTTCTTTTAAATACGCTAGAAGCACGTTTTCAGTAACGTTTTTAACAAACTTTGTGTCGCACCAGTCTGTAAACCGTCTATAACAAATTTCATAGACTTTTTTAGATTTTTCTGGTAATAAATCTGCTGCAGCTTCATTTGCTGTCTCAATTATATCTGGAGGAGTACAAATAGTTTCTTCCTCACCATCACTGTCCGAACTCGACATTTTTACGATTTAAATTCACACTAGCTCGTATTTTATTTATGCATTAAATTTAAGTTTTAAACTGACAACTTGAAATTAATTACGGAAATTGTCACTGTCAAACACCATCCATAGGTTACTATGAATAATATGGTTTTGTTAGTGGCACAATTTGGATTACTTAAAATTGGAGTAAAGCTTTTTTATCTTTTTAATATTAAACACTGGTGTTTTGAGGAATATTAAATAGTACCTATGTGTCTATAGTTGCCACGTTGATACGTATACTCAAATATACAAGAAAAAATTTTTATCTTTAATATACTCGTATTCATTAGGGTATCAAAGTGTTTTTTGCACTAGTGCAAAAAATAAGTTACTTTTTGCACTAGTGCAAAAAATTAAGCTTTTGGCACAGTAAATAGTGCAAAAAGTACTAACTTTTTGCACGATCGTAGAAAAAGTTACTTTGTCGCTCGCTTAGTTACCATGGACACCTTAATAATAATAAAGAAACGTCCAGCGTATCTGCGACTTTTGACACAAAATATAAACTGTCAAATTTGATATCAATAATTATTAATTACATTACAAAATATTTTTATAAAAATACCGGTTGTAGAAAAAATCATGTATGTAATTCGAGCGCAAAGTGACATTGCCGCTCTCGCGAGATAGCCGCGCTCCGCTACGCGTCGCGCGTCTAACTTCTCGCTCAGAGCGGCAATATATCACTTTGCGCTCTTAATACACAAATAGCTATTACAAGTGTGAGCGGCTCTTGTCTTATTGTGGCTATTAGAGATTGCGCTATCGGGTGTTTTCTGTCATAAACTATTGAGTATGTCGAATTACCGATGGGGAGGACTGTTTGACGGGATATGGCGGTCAAATATGTTTAAAGAAGGGATAGGGCTAATTATCTATCCAACCCGCACTAGGTTTATCCATTAATTTTTGGACATCCCGCCCCTACTTTAATACAAGAATGAAGTACGCTGCATTTTCAGACGTACATATTTAGACCCGAAATCGTCTGTGGCGGTAAATGAAATTTCAGTAGCGCCATAAATTTAGTAGTAGTTTTAACATATCACTATAAAAAGTTAGGTCGGATGTAGGGTGAAAATTTACGGTTTGTTGACCACCTTATTAAAATAGAAATAAATTTACATTGGAGACATTTTTCAGTGTATTTTCGCGTAAAGTTTCTTTCAAACGAAGCTATATTCCTTTACCCGTAAAACGAACTGATTTCAAAGGGTCACAAGGGTAAAAGCTTTTTTGGGCATAAAATAAAACATTTTATATAAAATTTTCCACATCGCTCAACATAAATTGACAAATTGCTTGACCTACATCAATTATATTTTTGTTGCGGGAGGAAAGAAGTACTTTTGCGGAAAAGATATTCCATAATTTGGTCATTATGGATATGATGCAACTAAGGCCCTCTTTTATGAATATAGTTAACGATGCCAATAGGTGTCCAAAGTAGTGCCGCTCTTAAGAATGGGGAACGACATTCTAGCTTGTTTTTTTTTATCTTCTGACAGCCCACGAAGACCGAAGTCAAAGTACTATGTACCGTGGGTGTACTGGGGAATCGACTCACACATTCCAAAACTGGAAACATCCGTTTGGATTTCACCTGCCCTTTAAGAGGATGTGTGGGATGGTACCACCTCGGTCGAGGAAGAATTCCTCTACCAACTTCCAATAATTGATAATTGACATTCTAGGTTATGTCGTATTTGAAAAACACATAAGATACGGATTATTTTGTTCTGCAGTTTTTATGGAATTGTAACGATAAATTTATTTTTGGGTCTTGCTTTTATTGACGAAGCTTACATTAATTTGTCAAAACTTAGCTTATTAAATAAATTAATTTTTATCCAAATGAAACTGTAGTAATAATTAAATACCGTGACGTATTTAAACATATAAATTTCTTTCTTTTAAATCAAATGGTTACATTAAAACGAAAAAAAGAATAAAAACCGAATTAATTTGTGACTTGACAGCAAAAGAGTTATTTATTAGCCAGTATCCTAGGTTATGCTAGGTCGCAATGACCTGAAATTTGAATGGATGAGATTTAATATTTTATTATACAGCGTGTTAATAAAGTATGCGGCCAAACTTTAGGATATTATTCCCACGCCATTTTAATACAAAAAGTTTATATAAACGGCCTAAACGACTTTGTTGTTAATACACAGGGTGCTAGAATTTATGATTTAACAAATAAAACTACACAAAAATCATTTCTTGAATCTTTTCGCTCAGTTTAGCCGTTTTCGATAAAAACCAAAAAATGTAAAGTTATTCATAACATTATTATTTATTAGTGTAATTTGTTGAAAATAATGAAAACGTAAGAGAGCAATGGAAACAACAACACTTCTTTAAACAAATTTGACAATTAGCAAGACCCCTCTTTATGCATTAAAAATTGTCCCCAAGTTCCAACTAGATACTAATTTGCCTCTTCTAGTTATTTAGAAAAAACCTTTTACAAAAAATTCAACTCCCTGTATATTAAAAACAAAGTCCTATATTTATATGAACTTTTTGTCTTCAAGTAAGGAATAATACCCTGGAGTTTGGCAACATACTTTATTAATTCTCCGTACATCAATTAGAAAAAACTTAACAGTGGTAGAAAAACGTAATAAGGAATATCGTTGGATAGTGCAGGTCGAAGGCCTTTGGCAACAATCTAGAGTTCGTCGTAAAATGTCAAGGACATTGTTCGGCTATATGTGACAAAGATAAGATTTGCTGTAAGTCTTTGATGACGAAGCCCGTAATTTGATAATTAATAAGTTTTCCTTTATCAGTGCACTCATCTAAGCGAAGAGGGATATAATATAAGCCTATAATTAGAAGGGAGAACTTAGAACCTTAATACACTTTTTTGATCTTTATATTCAACTAGCGACACGTGCAACAATATTGTGACGTATTAGGTTGGCTTATGCTCGTTACTAAATAACCAATGAAAATGCAGAAAATTGTATTGTACTGATAAAATGTTTAAAAATCGATTTACTTTTGAAACTATTGACATAATATATTCTCAAGCTGCCAAATTAGGTATATTTTTAGGAAGTATTGAGGTTTAGTTTTATTAGACTAGACAACTTTTTATAGTATATTTTGCCCTCAAATACTTAATTTTTTTATAAAAAAACATTAATTACACCGGCACACAAAAAAAAAGTGGTCTGTACATTTGACCAGACCCATCTATCTATATGTATTTTGATGCGCTGAATTGAAATCCGAAGTCCGTTTGGCCCGTAATCCTCAAATTTTGAGTAAATTGCAAAAAACGCTGAAAATGGCTAAAAATTGCGAAAAAGTGCAGTTATGAAAAAGAAGAAAATTTTAGTGAACTAGATCAAGTATGTTCCTTATGTATTTTGATGCGCTAAATCCAAATCCGACGTCCGTTTGGCCCGTACACCCGCAAAATTTTGAGTAAATTGCGAAAAAACGCTGAATATGGCTACAAATTGCGAAAAGTTGCAGTTATGAAAATGAAGAAAATTGTATTGAACTAGATCAAGTATGTTTCGTATGTATTTTGAATCCGAAGTTCGTTTGGCCCGTACACCCTCAAACTTTTGAGTAAATTGCGAAAAAACTCTGAAAATGGCTACAAATTGCAGTTATGAAAATGAAGAAAATTGTATTGAACTAGATCAAGTATGTTGCGTATATATTTTGAATCCAAAGTCCGTTTGGCCCGTATACCCTCAACATTTTGAGTACATTGCGAAAAACTTCGAAAAATAGCTAGAACTTACAATTCAACTTCGGAGGACTGATTGCTTTTGCCTGTAACCAGGGCACCTGCAGGATACCACGTGGTGACGGTGGGCAACAGAACCGTATGGCAGAGTCCTGGGTTAACGGCCTGTATGCCGTCATGGCAGGCACAAGCGATAAGTGCTTTACGATGCAGGGATTCGGAACCCCGGCGTCTGGTCAGGGTGAGAAAGCAGGCCCGCAGGCTTCGTCATCAAACGACTTCAACTCTACATTAATGGGTCACTAGGCTTCTTTAGAGTATAATATTACAAGAAATCACTCCCACATACGTAATAAATTGGTATGTAAGAACAATACTATTTTTTGCTATTTTCTGCTACTTCATTGCTATTTTTTACGATGTTTGATATATGAACGATCGAGATTAACAGATTCTGAATTTGGATTCAGCGCATCAAAATACATAAGAACCGTACTTGATCTAGTTCAATAAAATTTTCTTCATTTTCATAACTGCAATTTTTAGCCATTTTCAGCGTTTTTTCGCAATTTACTCAAAATTTTGAGGGTGTACGGGCCAAACGAACTTCGGATTCAAAATACATACGAAACATACTTGATCTAGTTCAATAAAATTGTCTTCATTTTCATAACTGCAATTTTTCGCAATTTATAGCCATATTCAGCGTTTTTTCCCAATTTACTCAAAATTTTGAGGGTGTACGGGCCAAACGGGCGTCGGCTTTGGATTTAGCGCATCAAAATACATAAGGAACATACTTGATCTAGTTCACTAAAATTTTCTTCTTTTCATAACTGCACTTTTTCGCAATTTTTAGCCATTTTCGGCGTTTTTTACAATTTACTCAAAATATGAGGGTGTACGGGCCAAACGGACTTCGGATTTGGATTCAGTGCATCAAAATACATATAGATAGATGGGTCTGGTCAAATGTACAGACCACTTTTTTTTGTGTGCCGGTGTTATTTACAGATTAGATAGCCAAACTGTAAAGTTAGGTAGTTTTTAAGTGCACATATATTTTATTATATTTGGTCAATACCAAGTAATATTTCTAAAATAAATAAAATTACTAACAGCCTGTTGCTAAAAGCTTTTTATCGCGTAATAAATTTAATTGGCATTAAGGCATTTCTCGCACGTACGCTTGTCCAACATGCGTTAAAAAAAAGCGCTTCGAATAGAACTTATTACTTTCCGTATTTATATTGTCACGTAGGGGGCAAGAGTATCAAAATATAGGAAATATCATGTAGTGAGCTGTCATCTGAGGAATCTTTCTGTGATAAATAGGGTTCGTAGGCATGGTGCCTGACTATGGGCGGCGGGACCGTAAAGAATCTGTGTTTAAAAGTAAGAGATAATTAACATAATAATAAAAAATCCTAAAGACAAAAACATTTGTAATGATATTACAAGTACTTATCAAAACCAGTATAAATAAACCTGACATAGGGTTTTTGGCTCCTTTTTTATATTTAGGATAGGCACTCTTACCATGCTTTTGGCACTGTGATCGTTTCCAATACAATAAGTTCCTATGGCATACCAAACACCGCACACGAGACCCGTCATGTTTTAGGTCTGGAAAAGTAAAAATAATCTTCAGAATAGTCTGCCATTGTAGGTGATTTCTACGAACGTTTGGTAACCTGTTTCCACCGTAAAGCATGTCGATGTCGCGACACATCGCGATAGTTATACTGCCCTCCTTACTTAAAACGTCCTAACTATGCTTTTTCAATTTTCGGCTTATAATATTTTGGCTGTCCGATGCCGTATTAAACTACCCTAGCTGTAAATTTTGAGCAACGACGTAAAAATTGAAATTTAGCACATAGTGTGGTGGCCCAATTATAGACGTGAATTTAAAAAGTTGAATTTTGATGCTGGGGGTTAATTTCAGGAGGTAAAGTGGGACACGGAAAAAAAATTTCAAGGGCATCGTGTAGGGTGTCAAATAAAAGCTACAAATTGAACAAAATATTATGATGTATTTTTTATGCATTTTTTTAAACATTTTTTGGGAAAAAACGCTTAAAAATTGTTGTCCCCCACCCTTATCACCATAAGGATCGCTCAGAAAAATCGGAAAAAATCATGAACATTGAGAATTAGGTGTAGATTGAACAAAAATTATTAGGTTTAAAAAGGTCTAGCGGGATGAATTGATATAAACAATTTAATTGTTTATTTCCTTATAACTGCTGAACCATTGGTTTTAGAGAAAACGATTTTGGAGCAGAAATATACGTAATTTAAATATTTCCCAGGATGTAAGGAACAACTTTTATCCCTACACGTTCTTCAAAATTTTTGATTTGGCTCAGATTCAGCTCCGCGCATTCGCGATGTGACACGGCGTTGGTGTTGGCGGCGAATAGCGCGGCAGGTGGGCGGAGATCGGGCGGCTGAGGTTTCCTCAGGTAAAGTTGACGGCACGAAACACAATTATGGTACTAAAGCTTGCTTTTGACCGATCTTTTTTAGGTAATTCTGGAATTCATTATTGACCTTACAGCAAGAACTTTTGGCTATTGTTTAATGCCCGTATAAACAAAAGCAATTGCAAACGTTCTTTAAATTTTCAATGCCGCACTTTCCTACTGCCCGTGCGAACAAGGCCCTAGAGTCATACTTAATGATAACTAACATGAATGCTGTCACAGTATAAAATGTCCAATTAGATTAATTCCTGATTAAATTATTTGTGCAACCGGATGTAAGACAAACACGTGTGTCTACCTGGGTCTCTAGGTATATGAAGCTTTATCAAAATATATATTTTTGAGTTATTAAAAAGCAAAATAATATTTATATACATAAATGGAAAAAGCAAATTTATGTTGGGGTGCTTTTCCTGTTTTTGATTCCCCAGAGGAAAAGCAGCTAAAACTTTTCTAAAATCAATATCAGTGCTCTCTGAAAATCTTTTATGGTAAACTGGTTCGTTTTCCTAATTTTCCGGGGTTTTAGCATGCTAAAAAGATATATTTTGTCTTTATTCACTTTCATTTGGGTAAAAGGAACATCGATTTTATTTACGAATCGTTTTAAATAAATCCCCAAAGGAAAGGCCATATAAAGTATGGGATCGTTGTGGGCGCTGGATTTTTTCGAAAGTGTTATACACTAAATGTGTCGATTTAAATCTCATATAAGATGCTTTTTTAAAACTAGTTAACGTGGGAGGAAAAAATAGGGGATAAGTAAATACCTTATACTACTTTTTTTTTAAATATAGAGCAATTTTTGGGAAAATACTGTAACAATAATTGTTGTCATGTCAAAAATAATTATTTTAAGAGGCTAACGTATGCGACGACAAACCGTCGGCCATCTCAATGTTGCGTAACAATTTACAAGAGAGTGGGTTTATTGGTTATAATTCATTATTGTCATATGCCAATGCCATATGACCTTTTCTATGTACTTACCTAAAATAACTGTATGCCCTTTAACATTATCGGTGTGGGCTCATAAACAGATCAACTAAAACAACTAAAATTCCAATTCCAACTATTTCTTTAGTTAATACATCGTCGTTACAGTATAGAATTACATATCTTAAGATAATGGTAAAAAAATACATTTCATTTTGATGCAAAGTCCCCATTAGTCCTCTTAATTAAACAATATAAATTAAAATAATTTTCGACTTCTTAAATATTATGTGTCCAATCTTTTAATTTTCATTACACCTATACACATTTATATTTCAATAAATGCCTACCTTCGTGGAAGGGCATATTATATTTCCCTTAAATTATATGCCCCTACCTGTACGAGCATCACAAGAGATTAGGTTTTGCATACGCTCTTTATTCTGTTTTGCGTATATTCCTCCTACCTGTTAAAACTTCCACGCCTATTCCATTGTCCCTTCCCAGTTCCCTCTAAAGTTACTTTAAAAGCGAAAGTAGCACAAAAAGCTAAATTGAATCCGGCTTTCACGGCTTTCTTAAAATATAGAGTTGATAAAAACGAATCGGGTAACATAGCGAACCAGATGAAAATAACGAATCACAAAAACATTATACCACGTCCCACTACCCAGTGCTTTATGCAGTAGTTGCAATATATGCGTTGATTTTTTATTTTAATCCGATTCCCTGTGATTTGGTTTTCTTCGGTCTACCCTTCTTGAAAGTCTTTTGGGACACATAAGGATTGCAAAGTCGCAAGTGGACTGGGTAATCTTATATAAATATATAAGCTACTTTCACTACGGCTATTAATTTCTCTATTCAAATAACCATCTCAGGGTGCTGGTTTCCACAGGACTGTCGCTTGGTAAATGGCATGTGATCACCCATATGCATCCAAGGGATCTCGTAACGTTACTACGCTTTTACAGATATTAATGAACCATGTGGGCCATCCTGCAGACGGGTTTCAACTTTTTCTGTAATTTCTCAAACCATTTCTTTCACCGATATAATTAGCAATAATTATAACAGTGATATCTAAATATTTTTTTTTGTTGAGGGTATTAGGAAATCTCTTTCTAGACACCTGATCGGTATGGGCTATCCTGCGGAGCAGGTAGTGTCAGCCTTGTTGGACTAAAACCCTTCCCCCTCAGTACTTCGTACACGTCGTACTGGGACCGCTTTCTCATTACTTCAGCACGAGGTACTGTCCAGCTTCAGACAGCTTCATTCAGGTATGCATGTTTTCGTGCTTACGCACATGTCATGGGTAGCGACGTTTCTTATAATGTATATATCACAGATTTGTTTACAAGTATCACAGACAGGTGCAACAGCTGTTGGTTTACTCTATGGTTTCTCTCTCTAGACAAAGGTCAGTTCAATTTCTGCTTTCAGTTTCTTTGGTTTCAATTATTTTCCTAATTGTATTATAGGTTAGACTCCACATCTCCTCAGACATTAGAATGCTCTCAGTCATGCCAAGAGCAGAGAATGCTCTTCCGGACTCACGTAGGTAAGCTGTTCTCACTTCATCCCATCGGGAACAGATAAAGAGGGTGTGCTCAGCGTCATCCTCGTTATGGCAGTACTCGCACTCGCCTGAGGGCGCTCTTCGGCGACCGTGTAGATATCCAAATATTTAGTTGTTGGGCAACTAAGCTAGCTATGTTAACGATAAACAATAGTTTGAATCGTCAAAGCTTAAAACAATTATAACAAAATTGTTACTGTAATAAAAACATCATCATTCAACAGACCAACTGTAACGGTAGTAAAATTTAGTTCCAAAAGTGTTTACATTGTATTGAATGGTTTCAAAAATACCTACATTATGGCACCTGACTCTAAAAGGGAAGAATACGACGAAAAATTATAGGTTATTAAAATAAATTGTCGGTGCATCGGTGTACCCACGCAATATTTCAATAGTGTTCCACAACTACACTGTAAAAAAAAATGATTAAATTTTAAATCAAATTCAACCCAATTTTGACTAAATCCAGGTCCACGCCAGATTGATTGAAAAAATTAACACTGCATATTGATTAAATCGAAGGATCTGTGATTAAATTTTCTTATTCAAAATTGATTAACCTAACAATTAATTCTGATTACATCTAAATCAATTTTTATTAAAATTTTCTTCCATAATGATTAAATTTCCATAATACTCTAATCATTTTTTATTAAATCTTAAATCCAATGTGATTGATATGCAATCATCAGTAGCACCGCCCTTCCCCTCACCGCCCTATAAAATACCTGATTAGGGCGTCGATTTTATTTATTAAATGACAATACTATAATACATAAGAAAAGGGAACACATTAAAGAACAAACAGATGAAATTATATAAAAGATAGGTAATGCAAATTCCCAAAGCATGGGAATTGTTTGTCCCATATCATAAACAAAAATCCGGGGAGGTGAGGCGTGGACATGGATTTAGTCAAAATTGGGTTGAATTTGATTTAAAATTTAATAATTTTTTTTTACAGTGTAAAAGTTGAAAATAATTATATGAAGTAAAAACACGAAAATTATTTACTCATCTGTAAATAAATACATAAAACACTAATGAAGACCTGGCATGACAAATCTTTTCTTTCAAAATACATGGAAAATAACTTACATTGGTGCATGAGTTCCTCCAAGGGATTGGATTCAAGATCTGAGATTTTTGCGTATTTCTTTTGTTTTTGAAACATAATTTCACCAACATGATGTAACAACAAAGTTTTTAAAAGAATATTCGTAAAATTTTAGAACAGGTTGACCACTTCATTCGTTATAACCTCACATTGCACATTGCACTACCACAGAAACCGCCATACCTACTGCCGATTAAATGGAATTTTTGCAGATTGCAGCGGGGTGGATGGATATCGGTACTCCCTTGTGATTAAAAGGTTGCGTACTGCGTATGTGTTGGCGGCTTGGTTTAGAAGTTTGAATATTTTTTAGTCAGTAGGTGATTGATACTGATTATTGTGATTATTTTAACAAGGAAATATGATTTAAAATGTTTGTCTTTTTTATGCATTTGATCAGTATCGATTTAAAGTAATCGAGAATGAGTAATTTGTTTGAATCATAACGAAGATTATGAAACTGATTTAGAAAATAATTACAAATTAAATCAAAAAATTTAATCCGGCCAATAAAATCAGACATCTCTTGTGGTTAATCAACTGGATTTTTTACTGTGTAAAAATAATTAGATTTTTTTACAAGTTATTAAAAAATAAAAATAAAACGAATAAATCTTGTATAAATATTTCCGTAATTTTTATTTTGCCTATCTATTAAATATTTTTCATAACTAAGTTCAATCATTTCTATTAAATAAATACGGCGCCCTGCAAAAGTACAATTTAATTTCCAAGAGCAAGACCCGATGCGTATCTTCTAGACGTGCGATATTTTGTTTATACCAAAATGACTAAGTCTGCCGATACTCCATATTTCGACCGAGGATGTTGTTTTCTATTACTGTCAAAAAGCTTTACTTTTTGAAATTGATTATTATATGTGAAGTAGGTCATTTTATCACCTTGCGTGAAATAGCTATTTCACATAATTTCACCTAATGAAAACTAAAATACTTTAAACCGATTATTTTAGCTTCAAGCGAGATTTCTGTCAAAACAAGACGAGAAAAGTCTTAAAATAATTTATTCTTTCACTTTAAGTAATATGCAAGACAATTTTCAATAAATTTTATTTATTACGATATCTCTAACTTAGTACCAAAACCTAAATTCATAGAACAGTTATCACAGCTACTTATGTTAATTCCTGACGTCGAAGCAGCACAAGAATCGATATTTTGACAAGTTACTTCATCTCGCGGTACTTGAGGTTAAGTCGGTAGATCCTTCGAAATAGATGGAGTTGATAAATAAATCTTTTTTGAAATTTTAATTTGATTTTCAATTGAATCTTGAATATAGGATTCAGCAACTGTAGAACACTTCCATCCTCCGTGACTCTCCAAACCAGTAAGATCAGTTCCATCATCAGCTAGAAGGATGTGCCGAAAATAATGGCCTGTGTAAATGTCCTGGTATGATAACTTTAAATATTTGGCGATTATGCTTGGCATTTCCCCAATAAATAAACCATTAAAATATTTATTTAAATGCGTAGGTTTTAAGTATCTTGCTGGTTACTAAAAAACGTACAATAAGCCTTATAAAAATTCTATTTTAGGTATATTAAGGGTTTTTGTAATAATTTATTTATTAAAAATATGAATGTAAAACGGTAAGCTTTTATACGAATGTATTTATAGAAACATACCTTTATTAGGAAATATTCCCGATCATTTGCCTGCGCCGAAAACTGATTTATTTCTTCCCTTGTTAAAACCTTCGATTTTCTGCTTTATATCCCACACACATTTTCTTTATAGGGTATTTAGTATGTCCAGATTGTTCAGGTTGTCCTTTATATTTATGGTTGACTTAGGCATATAATATGTGGACCACAAGGTAGATGACTTTACATTTTTAGATTTTTCCACTAAATATGCCAGAATTACATTTTGTGATACTTCAGCTGCTTTTTTTATTCTTGCATCGTTGCGTGAAATCATCATATATATTTTCATACAAAGGTTTTGATTTTGCTACTAGAAGATTGCCAATAGCAGAATTTGCCGATTTTAAGAGGCTTGCAGGGGCTAATGAAAATATCTTATCAGTATTCTCACTATTTTCTTGCATTTTTTGACAAAAAATCACTTTAATTTTTGCGCGTCTCTTCAACAACCTTGACAACACTTTGGTTAATGGACAGAAACAAAAAAATTAACGTGTATGAGTGGTTTCCATAGTAACAATAAAAGCAACGACTATTATGTTTCAAAAAATAAATTATTAAGAAAAGTTTTTTTTTAAATTATATTTCGTTAATGTATTTTAACACTTTTGACAGTTGTACAAAAAATATTGTATGAAACTCGTGCATGAAGCATCTTTAAAAAACTCGATCGTTGATTGATCTCGCCAATAAACTGCAATCTCGTTCTTTAAAGATGCATTCCTAGCACTAGGTGCATAATAGTTATTTATGCAACTAGTGCCTGAAACGCATCTTTTACGAACAAGATCGCAGTTTATTGCTCGAAGCGACAGACGAGAACAATAAACGATCAAGTTTTTTAAAGATGCTTCACGCACAAGTTTTATACAATAGTTTTTAAACAAAACTGTAAAAAAAAATTACGAAAATAAAATAAATAAGATTTAAAAAAATCGCTTTTAAAAAAATTTGTTTCTTGAAATTTAGTAGTCATTGCTTTCGTTGTTACTATGGAAATCACTCATACGCGTTTATTATTATTTTTTGGTTCTGTCCATTTAACAAAGTACATATTGTCAAAGTTGTTGAAGAGACGCGCACAAATTATAATGGTTATTTATTTAAAAATGTCTTGTATATTTATCTTAAAGTGAAAGTGAAAGAATTAATTATATTTAGGACTTTTCTGGTCTTGTTTTGACGGTAATCTCGTCTGAAGCTAAAATAATCGTTTTAAAGGTATTTTAGTTTTCAGTGCCTGAAATCATTTTTCCATGCGTGAACTAGCTAATACGGTAACAAAATGATCTACTTCATACATCAAAATCAATGTCAAAAAGTCAACTTTTTTGACTGTTGTAGAAAAACAACTATTTATCACCAGCACAGATAAATGATTGTTTAGGTTTATAGTCAGTTTTCCAAGAAGAAAATTGTGTGCTTGCATTTTTTTTGTCAATCCGTTTAGTTTGTGTAGCCGCACACAAAAAGAGTAAAGCAGTTTTAGTTAAAAACGTCTTTGTTTCCACATGAAACATTTCAAAAATGTTTAAAACAATTTCAGTTTAATTAAAGCTGTCAGCTGACGACATCATCTGGAACTGGTCATTTCTCCATAATGACAAAGCACATAATAGACACTGAAATTTCCTTCCACAATTTGTCTATTAAATCCCGATTATGGTGGTCTCTTTATTGATAATTGTATAAAGGTGGCCCGGCATCAATCGACGCAATTAGTTTTTCTGCGTTCATCCATGATTAGCAATCTAACATCACTGTTGTCACGTGATTATCTACAATATTCGCTCGTACTTCCTGTACAAATACGTACCAAAAAACAAAAATTCCACCTTCGCACACAAATGTTTCAACATAAAACGAAAATCCAGCGATCGACTTCAAACAGCCTGACTGTGACTACATAGTCCTAAATTTGATTTAAGACACACGACTGATTAGTGTGCGTCGGATCATTTAATTTACATTGAAACATTAACATGGAACTCTTTTAGTTAACAACGTTTTTGACTAACACTGTTTGGTCTTTCTGTGTGCGGCCAGTCTTAGCATTAATTGATATATGATCTCTACACGTTTATTTTGCTTAGGTTGTCACCCATTTTTACCTGTGACACTTCTAGGTGTATATTTGACTACTTTTAAACAGTTTTCTCTTGAATAATTGCGAATCGTTTATTACTACAACTAAATTCCGGATCTGTTGAACCTGTATCTTGCACAGAAAAATAAGAGGCACTTATAATCCCATAATAATAACTTTTAATTTAGCCGGATTACACAGTAACATAAATTCTAATTTACGAGAAAATAAACCCTTCCTGGCTAATTTTCACAACGGTTACAATAAATTATTATACCTGTTACATACCTGTTGTTAAGGGAAATGACGATAGGTCTGCTAATTTCTTAATTTTTATTTTTAAAGTGTTTTTTTGAAGAGTGCTTCAATATGAGCTTAGTGCGTTTTTGTCTTTGTGAAAGTTAAAAACTAACTAAATTGCTGTTTTTTTTATTTGTTTATTAATTTGAAATAATCCAAAGGAATGTGCCACAACAGAGTAGATATTATTTATCACAGTGAAGTGATTCGCTTCGCTTCCCTCAGATTTAATCTAACCAAGCAATATAAACGATTCGGATTTATAATTTAGGCTAAAATGAGTTATACGCCTGCCTTCTAATTAAATCAGCGTCTTTTGAACCTCGAATAATTATTATTTCATTCTCATTCAACATAGAATATACATCATGACACTAACCCTATTTCTTCTTCACATTAATGACCTGCTCTTTTCAACTACCAGTCCTATCTACAGTTACGCTGGCGATAGTACTATTCACTTCAGTATGCATTTTTTCAGACAAGTCTTGAATTGTAATAATTGGACCATTAAAAGCTACTTATGAATATTAATGTTGTATAATATAATTACTTAATATTATAGATTAAAGTTAGTTATTTTTACGAAAAATAAATAGTCTACAAATTCTAAACAAAGAATATTCTAAAAGCCATACTATTAAATATTTAGTTCTCACGGAAAACAAACATATGTTTCGACATCCGGGGAATTAGAGACCTAAAATACCAATACTGGCCAAATAACAGATATTCAAAACTCACAGGAAAACAATATTAAGACCTTTTAAGAATTTAAAATTCATATCTCATAAACTTTACTACAAGGGAAACAAACAAACGTAGGGATTATATGGCTAGACCCGAAAAAAACAACAACTCTGGGTGGTCGTCGTTTATGCCGCGAAATTTACAAATGTAATTACCGATCCGTTTTCTATTGATATAAGAATAAGGAGAATGTCGATTATAGCGCGAAAATTGTAATATATTCGCTCCAAAAAATTATTGTAAACAAAGTGATTTTTTCCTATCAAAATGCACATAGAAAAAAAATAGGCAAATAGCTCCAAGAACGACGAATAGGTTTTTTTATCACTTTGGAAGTTTAGATAAGCTAGTCAATCGATATTTCATGCATCTATATATATTATTACCGGAGAGGGATCAAAAAATATTACCAAATTAGGTAATTTCTTATAATTGCAATAAATTGGGAACACCTAGCTACATCTATTTTATTTATCTTTTTATTTCTTATTATTATATATATTATATATATATATATATATATATATATATATATATATATATATATATATATATATATATATATATATATATATATATATATATATATATATATTATATATATATATATATATATATATATATATATATATATATATGTATATATATATATATATATATATATATATATATATATATATATATATATATATATATATATATATATATTATATTATATTATATTTATCTTTTGACCTAGAATTTTATCTACATTACCATTAATAAAATTCATTGTTTCATGTTCATTCACGTAAACGCTTGTCTATGTCTCTGCTCCTGTTCTAATTTAAACCAAATTCATTATTTTATTGTACATTAGTTTTAAGTTTACCTTTGTAAAGTCATTTTTTTTAAATTTATTTTTGTTAATAGAGTTTAAGTGTTTTGAAACACAATTGTTTTATTTGCTTAACGACAGGGGCTAGAATTCATATCACGCATTATATCTAAGGGCTAAGATTCGTTAAAGGCAAAACCGATAACTCGGGCTAACTCGTGTGTCGCGAATCGTGGGGCGCGTGTTCCATTGCCTGATGAGTTCTGCCAGAGCCAGCGGACGAGTCCACACATCATTATTTGATCAAGATTGGTAAGCGTTATATATTTACTAACACTCTGTATTAACTTGAATATTGCCTTCGAGACTGCAAGACCTTCCAGAGTGCCTTACCTTCATAATTGCGATAAATATAGGTAGATCGAAGTACCCTTTTTATCTTACAATTAGGATTAATTAATTCAAGCTACAATATTCCTCATCTAAGTCCTAATTTGTGACAGAATCAAGAGATGAATAATAGATGTAGATGTATGTACCTATCCCTTTCGCAAAATGTTCACTTAATTTTAGACTGGGGTGCCAAAAATCCGGAAACACGTATCTCATCCACATGAATGACCAAACCCTACAGAACAAAGTAACGTTCTATTTTGTTGGCATCGCTTTCGAATATCTTAGCCGGTATAGACACACTACTTCAACATCCACATCAGCAGCTAAAAAGCTTAGTCGTCTCGTTCGAGCCAGCAAGTACTTCTCCCTGTTCAACTTACACACTCTCTATATTTCCCAAATAAGACCTATCCTGGAGTACTAACTGTTCCCGTATCTGAGCGACATCACCTTCGACACTTCGCACATACTTGATTTTATCCATAAGAGTCCTCACGGGAAGGCCCCTTTTCTCGCTCATTGCCGCACTGTTGGGGATCTGTTTCCACGAATTTTGCTCAGGTTGGGTTGGGTTGGGTTGGGTGACAAAAATCAAAATTTAAATACATATCTTAGATTTTATGTATGATTAATTTTTTAAATTTCGCAAACAACTTTTGTTTAACATTCTTCGATATCTAAAAAAAAAGGTACTTTACTTTTTGACCTTAGATGAAATGTGATACGTTAAGCTTTAGTGTGACGATAAGCACCAATTTTTATCAGGAATCAAAATATTCAAGAAATCAATTTGTTGCTTAACTTTTTGAACACACTGTAACAATGCTACTTAGATAAAAATTAAATTAGCCAATTATAGGTTAAAACGAGACAAATCTTATACCTATTAAGTAAATACCTTTTGCGTATTTCGTCCTAATTAAAAACAAGTCCTTTGTTAGTTATTTTCAAATAAAACACAAAACTTTTAAAAAACAATATAAAACTAGCAACTGAAGCAACAAACAGGTAAAGAAGGTCCATAAAAGCTTCTGTCAGGAAAAGTCAATTTAATCTACAGTTGAAAACACAGAAAGATGTTCTGACAGATCAAAAAAACTTTAGGTTTGGGTGTAATAAAGACCCTTAACAGTGTTACAGTTATCGTTCAGGCGGAAAATGGTCGTTATTTCTTCCCGTTTGCTGAAAAAATCTTTATGAGCTAAATAAAGGATCACTTAGATATAACAAGAAAAATAAAATAAATGTAAAAGAGCCATTCGTTAGGTGTGTTTAATGAAGGAGGTGTTTATGCTAGTTATAAGATATTAATTAAAAGAAAAAAAAATACAATTGCTTATATACAAGAGCTTGTACTCGTAGGTTCACTGTGGTGTTAAGAATGCCTATCTGTTTATGTAATTAGATAGAAAAAGTGCCTTATCTCGTATAAAAATAAAGATATCTTCGATACAAGACAGCTAAAAGAAGGTTGCAAGAATAACATCAAATTGCATTTTCTGACGTGTTTTACAAAATATTCAAATTTGTCAAAAAGTTAAAACCTTTCAAAATATTGATAATATTAGTTTTTCTAGACTCGTTTATTAAGCTGATGTTATTTTCACAATTTGCGTAATATTTTCATATGCATTGGTTGCGAACAAGTTCAAACGTTTCGCCACTACCTTCAGTTTTAGGAAATGAAACTTTATATGTCAAAATTTAAAAATATTGTATACCTAGTGACCCGTGCTGATAAATGAATTACCTTTTCCCAAAAACAGCTACTGGAGTACTGAACTCGATACGATCATCGAATTCTATTAAATTCTGTTGTTAAAGTGGTGTATTCAACAGAGATAGTGTCAACTCGACGATCAAATCAAGTTGCGTACTCTGATCCCAGGTACCACTAACTCTGGGATACCGGAAAATCTCCCAGAGTAGTTAGTCTTACCATGGAATGCGTGACTCTACTGTGGCCACCTACTATTCCTCTTGCTACTCTCGGAAACACAGGCGAAAAAAAATTGTCTCAAAAGCACTCTCTGGCGAGGATAGGGATTTGGAACCTACGTATGTAGCATTAGGATGCCTTGGAAGTCTCAGGCTGGAGAGCTCCTCTGGGATCAGGAAGGGCACCCTACCCTTGTGATAAAACTGCCAGCATATTAAGGGTCACAAATTGAGAATCTGTCAAAGATAATGATAAAAATCGATTAGAAAGTCCACGTCGGATCAAAGCAGAGATTTATTGTATATTCTAAGACTTAAATAGTACTGTTATGGCTGAGCGATACAAAAAAGCCTTAAATTGAAACGTTAGCGACTAGCGGTTTAAACAGGTTGTTTGTGAACAGAGCAAGCATAGTCTACAACCTGAAAGACATTTTAGTCCGGAGCTGCTCGAGATCCGAGGGCAGTACTCCAGGTCATATAGTTAAGAAATCTCCAGTGAAGGTATCTGAATCTGCATAAAAAGTCCTCACCACTTCCTGTCGAAAGACTATCTAATCTCCTCAACACATTTCTCAGCTTTATAGAAGACTAGATCTGCTCTGCATGGGAAGATACTAAATAAGAGTGAGAGGCAATAGATCTAAATTTCTGCAGTAAATAACCTAAAATATGTCATTTGTGATTACTCTAAACGAATCACCCGAATCTAAAGATTTATTTTTATTGTTTTGGCTACCAAGTATACTGTTCCGAACACTCGTTTAATCAGTTTATAAATTATTGTGTTTAATATATTCACATTGCTATCTATTTAATTTCTCCTGCGTTGACATTATATCAAAGTATATTAAAACGTAAAACAAGCAAACCTTACATTAAAAGAAAAAAATTTTCAGCAATTCGTTAAGACAAGTATAAACAACTATAAGAAATAAAACAACTCATTTTCCTAATGGCGACGTCATTTGAAGCGAAAACTGGAATCGAAGAGACAAAAGATAGAACTCTTTTTGGTCGATTGTTGTTGTTTTTTGTTTTCAAAGCCAAGTTTTCTTTTAATTAAATAGATATTTCGTTTAAAAATATCTATACAGTATGTCCACAGATTGAATTAACAAGAGGAATGCATTTTTATTACTATTTACTTATATATTTTTTTTGTTTTGAATCTGTTTATTTTTGCGCTTTCATAAGAACCAGTAAGACAAAGCTTTAACAATACAAACAGTAATATAAAGGCAATAAATAAAATACTTTAGAGTTTACAATACAAAAAAACACTACTTTTTGGTAGCGCACTAAAAGGTTAGAAATAATTATTTTCCTTTTATATTTAACAGAGAACCGTGTGTGCAGTGCTCGCATCGTGCTTAAAGTAAAGCAATTAACAAACTGCGGCTCCCTTTACTCCGCACACATGCACACGCCGGTTTTCTGTTAACTTGTACAGCTATAAAACATTCGGTCTTCAAATAGATAATTAAATGTAAAACCGTGGGGCGCACTTATATATATATATATATATATATATATATATATATATATATATATATATATATATATATATATATATATATATATATATATATATATATATATATATAGCGGTCTAGGCATACATTAAATTTTGTTTATTATGCCTAGACCGCTATATAACGGCCCCCCACGCTTTTAATTTAATTACCTATTTAACGACCAAATGTTTTACAGCTGTATAAGTTAACAGAAAACCGAGGTATGCATTTGTGCGGAGTAAAGGTAGGCGCAGGTAGTTAGTCGCTATACTTTCCGCACGATGCGCGCTCTGCACACCCCGGTTTTCTGTTAACGATTAAAGGGAAAATAATTATTTTTAACTTTTTAGTGCTCTACTTATAAAAGCGTGTTTTTTAGTTTTTTAAACTATAATTTATTTTTAACTTTTTAGTGCGCTACTCATAAAAGCGCGTTTTTTCGTTTTTTTAGTGGATTAGGTTTGGAACATATAGAAGGTCACAAAAATAAAATTAATTTTTTATTATCGACTTTACAAAAAAGGACGTATATTTTCATAAAAGTTCAACATTGTAAAAAAAGAGCATAGTTATTCAAAAACTTGATTTAAAATAATACAAGGTGGCTCAAAAAACTGAAATAACCATTCTTGAATAACCATGCTCTTTTTTCACAATGTAGAACTTTTTATAACGATATACTTTTTTTGTAAAGGCGATATTAAAAAATAAATTTTATTTTTTGGGACCTCCTGTTCTAAACCTAAATCACTAACATACAAAAATTAACTCTAGTACATTTGCAGTGGCAGTTCACCTTTAAACAACGATTTGATGTCTTTTTAGCTTCACGTGGATTAGGACTTTTACGTTTTTGAGCCACCCTGTATGTACTACATTAAATTTTAAACGGCAATGCTATTTTCTCATGATGCAGAACTTTTTATAAAGAGAAACTGTTTTTCATAAAATCAATAATACAAATTTTTCCAAATGGCAAGAACTTTATAAGACTCGCTGTATATTTTTTTTAATATGAAAACATATTATTGTATTGTCACCGAAATTGCATAAGTTTGCAAAGTTCCAAATCGATACGACAATTAAAAGTCTGTGAAAAGTGAGTTGTAAGATTCCATTATAATGTTAAGAAGTTACAGGTCAAGCAAATAAAAGTGTGTTAAAAAATAGAATATTATTCAATGAGCATATAATGGTGGCTGTTATTCACACGGATGAAGTTTATGACACGAGCCGCAGGCAAGTGTCATAAATCATCCAAGTGAATAACAGCCATTATATGCGAGTAGAATACTATACTTTATCCAGGACTATTAAAAAAATTTAGATAATATTAATATATGTTTTTATTTTTAAATGTTGACGTTTTGAATTAAACTCGGAATTAAAGTAACCACAACAGCGCGACAACGCAACGTGACGAAGCTAATGTTTTCATAGCCACCTTTGTTTTTTATTTTGTGCGTACAATCGCATTCCAAGCCGGTTTGGATCGAGCACAGTTCTTGTTTGGAGTTTGGATCGAGATATCCGTAGAAGCGGTGAATAATGAAACCATTATTCACTAGTGAATAATGAATATCATTATTATTTCATAAACTCATGTATAATAATCAAATTATAGACGAGTCGTGGATAAAACATATTATTGTATCGTCACCAGAATTGCATAAGTTTGCAAAGTTTTAAATCGACACGACAATTACTAAAAGTGGGTAAAAAATTAGTTGTAAGATTTACGTACAATGTTAGGAAGTTACATGTCAAGCTAATAAAAGCGTGCTAATAATCAGAAGAATTTTTCTTAAATTCCTTCCAAATTATTTTTTATACAAAAACAAAAAAGAAAATGTCAAGACAAAACATTGTAAAATTAACTAACTTAAACCAATGTATTAAACGGAATTATATTATTAATATAATTATTATTTACTGAAGATATACAAAACAATTTTGCTAATTAATAACAGTTCCTGTTGTCGATTTCACGATAAATGAGTGATGCTGGGGTTAAGGTTTAATTAAGGATAATTACGAGATTTGTCTGAAATTTTGTGTTTCTGATTTAAGAAAGAGTTACATTCCATCAGTAGTAGTTAGTTAAATATACCGTGGACGTATTGATTTTAAATTATATATATATATATATATATATATATATATATATATATATATATATATATATATATATATATATATATATATATATATATATATATATATATATATATATTGAACTAGTAATATTGGGTTGCGCAGCAAATGAAAGAATACTCTTTAAAGTTGTTCCAAGATTTCGAAAATATTTATTTTCATCTTCAGGGAGACTACAAAGAATTGCTAGTATTAAACATGGTTCTTATATTAACCATTGTTTTAAGTGAGCTTATAAGCAAATTTATTACTTACAACTTAGTTGAGGATGTTCATTAACGGTGTTAAAGTATTATCTAGGGAATCAGTGAAGTCCTCCAGAGTGGGATCGAAAACCAAGCGTCATGAATTACTTAATTATTCTAAATTTACATTTGTTACACAATAGCACAGACAGATTAAAATTACATGCAAGTCATTAATTAAAAAAAAAAGAAGAAATTTAAAAATCATTCCTTTCTCAGTTTTTTGAAATTCATTTTAGCCATGCGGCACGAGATGACAGACTGATTTGATTGAGCGGGAAACTCACTATGGACTGTCAGAAGTCAGTTGTTAGCGACATCTGTGTATTATATTAAATTATATGCGAAACATGATTACAGAAGTCTGTAAAATTAGGTGTGTTATTTACCTTGTTGAGATAACTTGTTGGATTTATATTGTGGTCAGGAAGTACACCCTAGCGGATGCATTTAAAAGCTTATTTATGAGACATCTATGAGTTTCAATTAGAATGATTTGTAATTTGATAAAAAGATTTTGTTATATGTAGGAAATGGGTAAGTATTCTTGAATTTGTTGTGAAAGAAAAAAATTATTTTTATTATACAATCAATTGTCATTATACTTGAATCTCAGAGTCGTTCAAACGATGATCCTTGTCTAAAAATAATAGATATGAATATATTTCACTTAGGTGTTTTATATCGGTTTTTTTATTTATGCAATTAGGTTCTTGTGAAATAAAGGCCATTTCAAGAAAAGATCTTTTAGAGTTATTTTTCTGTGTAGCAAGTATCTTGGTTGCATTATAATCAAAGTTATGTAGTAAGTTATTAGCGTGTCCTATATATATATATATATATATATATATATATATATATATATATATATATATATATATATATATATATATATATATATATATTTTTCGATCTATATTGGTAATATATTAGAAAATGCAATTGTTGACTTCTTCCCTAGTGTTCCGTATGGTAAGAACTTTCGAAGACCCGCTGTATATATTTTTTAATATAAAAACATACTGTATTGTCACCGAAACAAGAAGACCGTAAAAATGAAAAGTAAAATAAGGACTATTTTTTGATTCTGGTCTAGGTGCCCTCCTGCTAGCGCGATTTCTGGGCCCTTATCTTCATCAGGTGGGTTCACAGTCAGGGTGTCTGAAGAACAAACCACGTTCGTACCAGAATCAAAATGAGACCATAAGGTCTCATATGGATATAAATCCATCGGTTCGTTGGTAAGATGTAGTGGCACGCGCCAACTAATTCCCCAGTGTTACTCCGAAATATTCTGCTACTAATACAAAACAATAAGTACCTATAGGTATGTCCAATTTCTTCGACAGTATAAGTGCACCATTGTACTTTAACATGTAAAGAATGGGAAATTTATCCGGTCTATATAGGCAATATTAGAACATGGACTTCTGCTTTGACTTCTTCGCATCGCTGTCCTACAATGGCATTTTTTAAAAATTGATTTCATCTTAAGCAGTTTTATTTTAGAGTTATAAGACAGTACCAATGTGTATTTAAAATGGGTTTAAGCACACTTTATATATTTATTACTTTACTCTAAAATAAAATTACTTAAGGCTTAAGGTGAAATCAAATTTAAAAAAATGTCCTTTTTTGCATAAAACGAAATGGAAACAAAAGAATATCAGCATAATATAGTTAGGGCCAGAGAAATAGACCTGATCTGGGACCTGCAGCACTGCAAAGAAAAGGTAAATCATTTAATAAAAGCGGCTTCATGAAAGCAAATGTGATTATAAAAACGACGGATGGGACGATGTAATTCGCCTTGGAGACGTCGATTCGAATGAGCAAAAAGAAAATTGAGGGTTTGAGCGGCTGGGCTACAAAAAGTGCAGCTTCGACCAGCTCAGCGCTGCGAAGACGAGTTTCGTTCGTTATTAATCATGTTGCCGAAAGCACTAGGGCTTTCGATACGATATAGACCGGGTAAATTTCTAAAAAATACACTGGCCAAATTTTAAAGAAACTGCCTAAACATCGTACAGGGGCTATTTTCAAGGAAATGGCTTATTAGGTTGCAAACCCAATAATATAAAGTATTTAGCAACTACTAAAATTTTTGTTTAATCTATTTGTTTATAAGCCTAACATTTATTATAAATTTGTAAAATTCTCAAAATTTTTACAAATTTATAATAAATGTTAATACTTGTTAATTATTTACAAAATGACAGTAATTTACATAATTTGATTTTAGAAAAAGGATAGTTTTTACCTACAATATTATTAAGCCTTGAAGCGCAAGTTTTATCTAAAATGTAAGTTGAACGAAATTTAACGTTTACATATGTATATCTAAAATTTCCACTTTTCGGATAAAATTTCTAGGGAAATCTAAAGTTTTCCTATTTTATTTGTATAAGCATAGATTTAAAGTTGGCAGGATATCGTTTACCAGTTTGTACCGTTTGTGTTAAATAAGCATAATACTGGTTGCTCTGATAAACGAGAGAATATTTATTCAACTGATAACATCTCGGTTTACATTCTGTAGTTGTAGTTGACCATCCACCACCCTGTGACGGTGAAAATATTCAATGTATTTTAATATAAAGCTATGAGTTGTTTGATGCGGCAAGAGCCGATTTTAAATTTCTTAAATTAAGTTTGACCTAATTATGGGTGAAGGTGAAAATTAAATACCGGGTGGTGCACTGTTAAACGGAAGAGGTAAATATTTAAGTTTTATAATTTTTATGTCATGTTAACAAACGAAAATATTACTGCGTGTTCATGTAATTGTTGAGGAAGGAAATGCAATAGAAAAAGGTTTAATTAACATAAAATGCTTTTTAACATGTTTTAATTACTGATAGGAAAATTAATAGAAAAATACCTTAAAAATTATTAGAATAAAAAGTTTTGACGGTAATAACCTCACTAATCAAAAGATTTTTTGTTTGGGTTTGCTTGAGTTGGCTTCATTATTATTCCAGGTCTGTGTTATTTATTTTAACAATTTTTTTTAAATTACGTTTTTATGTATAATCCAGGAGGTGATCGATATTTTGCAAAAATTTTCATCTTATTGTATTCTCAAAAAAGTTGATATATACTTTTGCTAGAAAGGAGAACCTATTCGGCCAGTAAAATTTACAATGGGATGTGTTTGGTCTCAGGATGTTCCACCTTATAGACAACCTTGAAAGTAATCATGCCTGTAGTATTATACATTCCGTACCGAATGTATTTATATTTTTTTTATCTTCTGGCAGCCCACGAAGACCGAACTCTAAGTACTATGTACCGTGGGTGTACTGGGGGATCGACTCACACATCCAGAGCTGGAAACATCCCTAGGGATTTCAACAGCCCTTTAAGAGGATGTGTGGGGTGGCACCACCTCGGACGAGGAAGAATTCCTCTAACACCTTCCTCATTTAGTGCGAGACACGGCATTCCATGGCGGTCATCCATCCAAGCAATAACCGTGCCGAGCGTAGCTTAACTTCGGTGATCGAACGCAGGGCTCGACCACCAAAGTTAAACGTTGCCTAAACTAAATATATCCTTAATTAACTACATGAAAGAAAAGAAAATGTCAGCGCATTCAAAGTACATGTGTTTTTACAATGGAAAACGCGAAGGGTAATAAATTTATTTCAAGAAAATATGATTTTTTTTCGGTAAAATAAACTAAAGAATTCATATTGAATTCCTTATAAACTGTTGATTACAAGAATATTGTACCAGCTTAATCACTCACTGCCCTGTCGACACTCACCATTCGCTGTCGTGGTTTTTTTTTTTTTTTTTTTCCTTTCTTAGGCTCCGTCCAAGACCGGAAGCACTGCGGCCACTAGGGGCCTATTGTGCCTACCCAATAACTTTTGTTACACCCACTCTGTTATCCCAGTTTCCTGCACAAGCCTGTACAGGTCCACAAGGGAGTGGGTGATCAATTCCTCCGGTTCTAACCTTGGTTGCCCGAATAGTTGGTGGCGCTTGCGATCTAGTGACTCGCAGTTATAGATTATGTGCTGAACTGTTTCCCTGTCCCTGCCGCATAGTCTGCAGCTAAGGTCTCCCTGGTACAGTTTCATTTTGTTGAGGTGGTCCTTTACAGCCATGTGTCCTGTTAGTACCCCTACGATTGTCCTCAATTGGCTCCTGCTCAGATTGAGCAGTTGCCTGGTGAGTCTAGGATTGGGATTTCCTATAGCGGCCTTGCTGTGGTTCAGTCCCTGTACTCCATTCCAGTGGACTTTGTGTTGGTGTTTGATCCATCTGTTTACCGCCTCTCGTGCCGTGCACTTTGGCACCCCGAGAGATGGTTCTGGGCCAATGAATGGTGCAGCCGATCCCTGTCTAGCAAGTTCGTCGGCTTTTTCGTTACCAGTGATACCCCTGTGTCCCGGTACCCACATGAGCTTGACTGAGTTTCTGGCAGCGAGCGCGCCAAGATCGTTTATGCACTCCCATACCAGTCCCGAAGTGACTCTGTGGCATGAGAGTGCCCTCAAAGCGGCCTGACTGTCTGAACAGATATAGATCCGCTTATTTGAATAAGCCCTCCTATTGTTTTCCAGCGCACATTGTAAGATGGCGTAAGTTTCTGCTTGGAATACCGTGGGGTAGTTCCCCAAGGAGAAAGACATGTCCCTCCTTGGTCCGACCCCATGTACTCCTGCTCCGGTTCCCGCTTCGGTTTTTGATCCGTCGGTATACCATATAATTGCCCCCGGAGGAAACTCTGGGTTTGTCGAAGTCCATTCCCTGCGATCCGCTATTACTACCTCGTAGGGGATGTTGTATTGGAATTTTGGAGTCATGTAGTCCGATCTCATTTCTAAATCGGGCCCTCCAATCTTCTCTCTTATGAGTACATGTCCCGCCCTTTTCCGCAATGAAGCGGGCAGAGTGTTTTGTAGTCGATAGAGACCCATCCTCGCCTCTCCCTGGATGACCAGGTGCAAGGGAGGAAGGTCTAGGAGATTCTCCATCGCTGAGGTGGGGGTCGATCTCATTGCCCCTGTGATGCCCAGACAGGCTAGCCTTTGCAGACTGCTGAGCCTGAGCATTATTGTTTTCTGCGTTGCCTTGGTCCCCCAGACCAAGGCTGCATATGTTATTGCGGGTTTCACCACTCTGGTGTACAGCCAGTGCACCATCTTTGGTGAGAGACCCCATGTTTTCCCATACGTTCGTCTGACCACCGCAAGGGTGATTTCCGCTTTTCGTATGGTTTTGTCCACATGCTTGTTCCAGGTAAGTTTTGAGTCCAGTGTTACCCCCAAATACTTTACCTCTTCCTGCAGTGGGATTGTGACTCCTCGCAGGGTTAGAGGACCGAGCCCCTCCTTTTTCCTGCGGTTAGTGAACGGGACGATGACAGTCTTGTGTGGGCTTACATTAAGTCCTTCCTGTCCTACCCATTTTTCCACTACGGCGAGGGCGCTCCTCATGCAGTCCCTCACGGTTGTGTTGAATTTTCCTTGAGTCGTTATGACCAGGTCGTCTGCGTAGCCCAGGATCGAATAACCCCTTTGACTTAGTTCTTTTAGAAGCCCGTCCATTACCAGGTTCCAGAGGAGGGGGGAGAGACCCCCCCCCTGAGGGCATCCCCCTGCCACCCGGGCTGCCAAAGTTTCACCGAGTAGGTCTGTATAGATTACCCGGCTTTTGAGCATACTCTCTACCCATCTGCAGCAGGTCTCATCTAGCCCGATGCCCCTGATTGCTCTGGTTATAGATGTGAAGGATGTGTTGTCAAACGCTCCTTCAATGTCCAGAAATGCTCCGAGAAGCACTTCTCCGTTACCTATCGCGTTCTCCACTCTGCTAACTAGCTGGTGGAGTGCTGATTCGGTCGATCGTCCTGTTCTGTAGGCATGCTGGTCTTGATGGAATGGTCCGTCCCCCATTATTTCATCCCTTATATGCCTATCTAACAGTTTTTCTAGCGTCTTTAAAATGAAGGACATTAGACTGATGGGTCTGAATGCCTTGGCGACCGAGTAGTTGGGACGCCCATGTTTCGGTATGAATACCACTTTGGTCAGTCTCCAAATCCTCGGTATGTGGCCTAGGGCCAGACTGGCCCTTAGTATATGACAAAGCTTGCTAACAAGCAGGTCTAATCCCTGCTGTAGCAACGCTGGACAAACTCCGTCGGGACCCGGAGATTTGTAGGGTTCAAATGAGTTTATAGCCCATTTTATTTTTTCAGGGGATATCACCTTCTTAGCAGCCTGCCAGTTGTCCCTATGAGCTCTGTTGGGAGCTTCATTAGGTCCTCCAAATCTCCAGGCTTCAGGTGTTTCCTTTATGATATTGGACCCAGGGAAGTGAACCCGAAACAGTTCGGTCATTGTATCCTTCCCCGTTAATGTTTGCTCTCCATTCTCAGTAACAAGAGAGTTGATTGCAGGCTGAGTGTCCTTTGACAGTATCTTTGCGAGTCTGGCACATTCTGGAGTGCTTTCAATAGCCTCGCAGTGCCTTCTCCAGGATGCTCTCTTGGCCTTCCTCAGCGCTTTGTTGTATTCAGTAAGGGTTGCCCTATATGCTTCCCAGTTACCTGATCGTTTTGCCTGATTCCAGTTCTTCCTTACCTGTCCTTTTTTGGCCTCCAGGTCTGGTCCCCACCAGGGGACCTTCCGGGAGGAATTTGATGTGGTTTGAGGACAGTTTGCTTCGAATGCAGAAATGGCCGCGTCCGTCAATTGATCCGCTACCAGTTCGAGATCCGTCACGTTATTTATTACATCTTTAAGCCCCCCCCCCCCCAGGTTACGTTCTAGGTCTACCCGATAGTTACCCCAGTTCGTTCTGCGAGGGTCGCGATAAGAGTTAGTTTCCCGTTTTATACACGTTATTTCGAACCGTATGTGTCTGTGGTCCGAACAACTCTCTTCCTCAGACACGTGCCAGTTTTTAATATAATTGCCGACGTAAGCCGTTGATATAGTTATATCTAAAACCTCCTGCCTTTGCCCGGTTACAAAAGTTGGATTATTACCTCTATTCATAATGTCTAAGTTATTTGCCATTAGGAATTGAAAAATGTACTCACCTCTTTGATTGGTGTCAGTGCTGCCCCAGATGCTGTGGTGTGCGTTTGCATCACACCCGATGATCAGCTGCGATCCACTTCCTCTGCAGTCTCTCACCAGTTCCTCCACAGCGCTGGGTGGTGGCGCTTCCGGGTCATCGTGTGGGAAGTAAGCCGATCCAATAGTGATATTTCTCGGCCCACCCCCCTCCGTTGTTGTTAGTCTTACTGCCACGAGGTCCCTAAAACAGAAATTAGTCAGTGGCAGCATCCTTATATTCTTTTTAATTAGAATGCAAGTTCTCGGTCTGTCGGAGGTTCTATTGTAAACCAATTCACCACCTACTCCCGAGAGACCTTTTATTGACCCTTGGTTGACCCAAGGTTCTTGAATGAGGGCGATGTCGCAGTTCTCCATCACCTTACACAGGACTGCCGAGGCTGCCCTGCTGTGGTGTAGGTTAACCTGCACGACCCTCACTTTGGTTCGCGACGCTCGCTATAACCCTGAAGGTTACCCTTCCAAGTCCATAGTATGCCTTGAATTGAGCTCGTTCAAGGCATCCAAGCGACGCCGCGTCTATTGAGAAGGCCAAGGTTTGTCCCTTTCCTTCTACCTTCCTGCTTAGCATCAGCCAGTCTCCCGTGCTGAGGCCAGGATTTTGTCGTCCTAGCCGGGTCCTGACTGTTTGTACCTCGACATCCTCTGGAATCCAGACGAGGACTTTGGGCCTTTTGGGGAGGTCCTTAGACTCAACCACTGTCAAGTCTGCCCCCTCCCACAAGTTTCCCATGGTTGCAACTGCTTGTTGCAGCCAGGTCTTGGTTGAGGGATTGTTACACGTGATCCAGATAATGCCTCCCGTGTATCTACTCCCTTCAAATTGCGGTGGACTCGCACTCCCGGAGGGAGTTTCGTCCAAGACCGCAACCAGTCTTGCCTGAATCAGGTCAGCTTGCTCCTGAGTCAGGGTCGTATCCGGGTGGCGTCTTTGTATCACCGCCATCCTTAGTCCGCTAGCAGCCTTGTTGTAAGAAGAAATGCCAGCCTGTCCCGATTGACTCCTGGCCTTCTTCTCCGGCTGTTTGCTAGAAGGTGAGATGCTGGTGTCGGGATGCGGCCTCTTTTTGGCGGCACCCTCCACTTTTCTCTCCCCCTCCTTTGTTTTTGGCCGGGGCTTTTCTTTTGTCCACGTCCCCGCCGCCATTTTTCCTGCCTTCCGGATCTTCCTTCTTTGGGCTCCGGATAGTTTTGGTTGTTGCAGGCCAACTTCTTCCATCCCTGCAGCTATGTTTGTAACCTCCGGAGTCTTTTCAGCCGGCCGATCGTCCGGCTTACTATCACCTCCCTGAGTTGGTAAATGGGTGTCATCTTCAGAAAGATCCACCTCAATTAGAGTTGAAGAGTCGCTCGTTTCCGAGTCCTCTTCTTTCGTTGTTTTTTGTTTTTTATGGTCCATGAAGTTCCCACGAGTCTGGGGGAAAGGGTGGTCCGCACCGGCAGCGCCCCCTTGCCGGTGTAAGGCTGCTTACTCCGGGATGTCGCCTGGTGTCCCGGAGGCTCCGTTTGAAACGCCTGATTACGGCTCAGGCGCCATTCATCCCATTGGCACGGGTCGCGTCACACCGTGGGATTAAGCCGAATGTGTTAAGTGTAGGTGAGTTGTAGGTGTTGTAGTGTGCTCACCTCTGTGCCCCGCCGCACCACGCAGGGCGGCCGCGGCAGGACAGGCAGTGAGCTGGTGTTAAATATGTAGTGTTGTAGTGTGGGCACCACTGTGCAGTTGTATCCTTCTTAGTCTGGCTTCTACCCTCGGAGACCTTCCCAGCATGGTTGGACCTAGCTGGCCTAGCCCTCCGAGTCAATGAAGCTCGCAAGCCCCGCCGGTACGTCAAACCGAGGATACGATGGGGGTACGATGTCGTGGTTTACGCCTAATTAGATCTTCTGGCGGAATTTTCTAGAGAGCGATATTTGTTAGGCTGAAACTGAAAATGGTTTGTAGTTCAGGGTATTATATTATATGCTTACTCTGCAATGAATGAATGACACTCGTGCCTTAAATAGGTCAAACGCGTTTGGAAGAGGATAATGAGGATAATTATCCTTCAAAGGCTTTCAAAGGCTGTAAAACCAATCAACCCAAGTAATCAGGCTGTAGCTGCCAATGCCAAGGGCGAACTTTGAAGTTTTCAAGTTGTATATCTCTGTTGCTACTTACGGGATTCATGAAAAATTCAGGATTTTTTATAGTATGCCTACTAGGAATGTTTTGGTAAGGAAAAAATCTTTCGTAATTTGCAACAAAAATTGAATATTTGCGCTACTCCCCCTGGTAAACAAAATATTTATTATTGTTTCTAAACAAATCTACATCATTTTGTCGAAAATTTTCAAATTTGAAGAGAAGAAAATGTGTTAGTAGAAAGTTATAATCATTTGAATTTTTTAAACCTAAAATATATTTTTTTTAATGATAGAACTCTTAACACGAACGAGCGACGATAGTCGTAACTGATCGAAGTAGAGGGACATTTAGATTTTTTGGAGTCAGATTTAAATTATATCCAAAATTTAGAAGATTTAATACACGTAAGCCTGGAAAGCTTTTCCAAAAAGCTAGTAAGAGATTTATATCGTTTACAATCAGATCACCTCAGCCTAACTACTTATACAAAAACTATAAACGAGCAAAAATATTGGTTTGTCTGGAAAATACAATTCAATGATAAAATTCAAGGGTTGATTATTATGCTTCTTTCAAGAGGGTTTAGTCTTGAAAGAAGCATAATAATCAACCCTTGAATTTTATCATAAAAAATACTTTTATTAATGACAGAAGAAACACTATGGTATATTTAATTGGATACCAATTCACTTAATGGCATACTCTATTCCGTATTGCAGAATATAAATCCGGCTTCTTTCAATGATTAGTTTGTCTTAGTTAAGCAATATGTTATAAGATGATTTGAAATATAAGGTTTCATTGGTTTTTAATAGATCTTTTAAATATAACATTTATTTAATGCAAGTAATGCTCTATTCTAAGTTCCATGCAAAATATATAATTGCTTTTAGTGAAAGTTTATTTGTAAGAATATGCACCTCATTTTATGGAATAATTATTGTTTCAATTACAGCAGTAATTAATTTAACGTAACCATTAATAGAAAAAAAATATTGTTTAAATTTAATCATATATGTGTTCTGAAAAACAATACACTCTTATTTAATATATTAAAAGTTATAGTAATATTTAAAAGAAATGAAATACGTTTTATCATTTTAAAATAATTTTTATTTAGTATTATTAAACATTGTTGAGTTGAGTTAACAATCTTATAATATACTTACTAGCCAAAAGAGATTTACAACTAAAAATTAAACTTCTTACTGGAAAGCTTATTTTATTTGTATTACTTACCATAAAACACTGGAATGAGTTGCTCCATTTCCCAATCCTTCATCGAATATTATTAAATTATAAAAGATATACTTAGTTGTGCAGACCAACACACAGAATGATCATGCAATAAACAAACAGGCCGCAAGCTCAAACGACGATTTGACAAACAAATGCCGACAGTATAATTTTAACCCCTCCAAAGGGCGTTCGCAAGCAATTGAAGTAATATTTCAGCCAACAATAGAACCTACTGAAATAATATTTGTTTATTATTTCATATATACCCAATATAATGTGAGAGTGTTTATTTTAATTGAAACGATATGAGGATTATTCACCTAATTTTTGGATTTTTGGAACTGTAGTTCTTATTCGTTTAATAAAATATATTTTAATTTGAATCACACCGCCCACAAATGGCAATTTTTTTCCAATTATATTTAAGAATTTTCGTCAAATATTTACATTTTTAGCTCCAAAAAATTATAGTAATCTATTGGTTTCCAATAGCATTTTGGCCATTGAAAAATGGCGGTGCAGTAAGTAGGAATACTTTTGAACTCTAATACTAAGTCTATATTAGAAAAAATCTTTATATTTTCATTAATGTTTTGTAAGAATAATACTATTATTGAAATTAGTATAGCATTTTTTTCTGTACAACAGTCGATAACAAAATTGTCAGAATAAGTGTTCAGAAATACCGATTATGGTACATTGCTGCATACAAAAAATAAGACCACCAGTTTAGTAAAAAACATTAATTTGCAAGATGTTTGTAAAAATGCAAATAAAAATATAAAGTGCAACTAAATTATTTGTTTTTCTAAGCAAAATATTTTATTTACTCCACTCGTGCTTCAGATATTTTGCTTTATTAAAATATTTTAATTTAAAAACAAATATGTCGTGCTGCGTAAAAATCCTATTATTTTCTGTAATAAGCATAAACCAACTTGGCGTTTATTTTTTAACAATATCCGCAATCCCGTGTATTTTCCCGTTTAACATTGTCAAGTCTACTACCCATACAAATGTTGCTGTTATTAATCACGTCACCCAAAACCAGCCCCGCTTTCGAACTCACATCTCTGCTGTCGAACTGCCATGAAAAATTGACAGTAATTTTTTCAGTTTGATCCTAGTGGTTACTATCTTTGGTTTTTATGGGGTTGCTAGTGAAATTCTAATTTATTTAAAAAATAAACCTCGAAAACGATTTACTTTAAACCTCGTCCAATTTTGTATAAAGGGTTAAAAAACAGCAAGATTGAGAGTAAATAATAATAATAAAAATAATAATAATAATAAAAATAGTAATAATAATAATAACCCCACCGATGGTGTCTCCACGTTGACGTGGTGGTCGGGCATCTCACTAAGAGGGACATCACAACGGCGGAGAGGGCTTCTCCTTTTCGCTGAACTGTAGATACTCCCGTAACTGCGTATGTTCGCGGAGCTTTAGAAACTGCAGGAAGAATGTGACATGTCTTAATTGAAAATAATCAATAATTTATTAGATATAGGAACATATATTATCGGGAGTCGTTTCGACGTGTTAATTGTCAGAATGGTAACGATTATTTTTCTGGAGTGTTTAAAGTGCTGAAAGGTTATGACAGGTTAATTCTGCCACAGTACATTGGCTAACATTATAAATTTTATATCATAGCCACATATTACTCCTCATAGCTTTCTGGATGAGCTGTACATCCATTGCAGTAAATTCCGTGTTTGTCGTATAGCTTTGCATCCAATCTAGTAGGTAACCACGTCTGCAGTTTTCCAAAAACCGTAAAGCAAAAGCATGATAGATATACCAAATACTCTAACACAAATATTGAAGTTTTATGGTAAATTTATATTTCTTTAGGAAGTGTATGTCGCGATATTCAAATGGATTGATTTGCATTAGATAGATTCATTCCCCTTAAAATTGACAGTGGATAAATATGTATGTACTTACTTATTAACAATCGTAAATCCCGGCTTGTATCCTGAATCACATACCTGTTGTAATAATGTTATACCATGGTTATCGTATTCATAATTACCATGGAGACTTATGAATAAGAAATTTACGTCCAGATTCACTAAGAAAGTTTAAGATTTAGTACTGGTTTAAATTAAGATCTTCTAGTTGATCAGTTATGTTTTGACAAGTTTTTGTCCTGTCGTTGTTAATAAGACGTCATTGAAAATTTATGAATTATTCGGATATTTCAACGATTTGCTTGGTCTTCAAATGATTTTCATCTTGGAACTGGTTGCTAGAGTGAATTTAGTTCTATTATTGTCGAGAGTGCATACTAAAATTGCCCTTTTCTTTATAAATTTGCGAAAAAGCTCCGAAATAAATTCATAGTATAAAATTTAGTTGTCTTATTCTTACAGTTGTCAGTTTAAAACTTTTGGTTGTCAAATTAGACCGGACTAGCGTTGGAGAATCTGGCTGTTAGTTTTTAAAAGAAAATTTTTAAATCAAACCATGTAAACCACTTCGACAACTCTACTTTTCGACTGTCTTGTCAAGATTCGGAAAAAACAGAATTTGATACGTTACTGTTTTAAAAATAAAAACATATTCCTTTATTTAAAAAGTAAAATTATATTGAAAAATTCAAATAATCTTCGTTACATCAAACCCAATTATTTGTGCTCTTTTAATCAAAATTTCCATTTTCGCTTATTTTTTGTTATAGCATCAATATAAAATCGAACATGTGCTGCATACTAAAATTCTGGCATTTTCCGTAATAAGCAAAGTTGACACCAAACCAACTCTGTTTTTTTCTAATAATATCCACGAAATCGGATGTTTTCTCGTTTAGCACTGCCAACTATACTACCCATACAAATATTGCTGTTATTAATCACGTCACCCAAGAGCAGGCCCGCTTTCGAAACTAAACATATCCGCGGTCGGATTGTCATGAAAAATTTAAATTATTTTTTTTAGTTTGATTCTAGTTGGTACCAGCTTTGTTTTTTTATATAGTGGTGAGTAAAATTATAATTTGCCTAACAAATAATCTCGATAAAATAAGTTTGAATACTGATAATATTTAATACGTAAATAATGCATATTTATATGATTGTGGCGAATTCATACTAATAATATCTATTAAATGGATGTTACGTTACTCTACTATTAAGAAAAAACTATTACTAAAAAAGTGATAAAGGTCTCTGCGTTTAAAAGTAAAAATAAAATAAATACCGAAAAGACCTATAAACCTATAAAATTTAAAGTAACATATAATAACAAGGACGTAACTGCAACATAATAAACTTTAAAGATTAAATAGCATAGGTACAGATATAGAAAATTGAACGGTTAAGGATTCTAAAAACTAAAAAACCAGCGTTAGTATCAATAGCGGATATGACCACCTTCTGCGCGTATAACCGCTTCACACCGACGCACCACTCATCTTATTTTATTTTGATCTAGTCCATTCCAGATTTAATCAAGTCTGTCCTACCTTTCCAAATTGTTTGATTAAATTTCTGAAGTTGCTAGCCACCAACAAGGATATCCCAGCGGTGTTCAATGGGATTTAAGTCCGGACTTCCTGCAAGCCACACCATAATATTTACACCCACGTCATAAATACAATTTTCATTTTTTGTTGTTTTTCAAAGTGCATTAAGAACAAAACACGACTCTTAAGAAACCCTGTATCTTCTTCAATAACCGAGAGATAAAACTGAATTAAAAAAAATGTTAAGAATAGGTGAGGCTACAGTCTAGCTACCCCAATCAAAATTTAGGGAAAAACATTATTATCAAATCCCTGTATACTCTACAAAATTGATTTTTTTCAAACGATACTGGTATACTTACGTTCCTAAAGCATGTATGTAGTAAACATTAAAATGTCTGAAGTAGATACTTGTGCTTGCTTACATTTTTCTTTTTTAAGTAATCACTTATAGTCAACAGATGTACTCATTTCTGCGCCCCATCTGGTCCATTCCTTCTACCTCTGTTCGGTTATTATTAAAAGTTGATTAAGTTTTTGAAATTGTCGTGTCTATTATTATTGATTTCTTTTTTGACTTGGACTGTGAAATCTATGCGTCATGTGTGTTTTTCTGCAGTGCAAGCAGACACAAGAAAGTGTGGTAAGAGTGTTAAATGTTTGTCACTCGCTTTTACATGGCGTCTGGGGGTCTCTGTCCTCGTTAATAAAAACTTTGTACAGCATGTATAATTTTAAATATATCATTAGAATGTGGGTTTCCCATTTATGAATATTTTATATACATTAGGGTGTCCGTTATTTCCCAAGTTGATTTTTTTTCTTGCAACGCCCCCTAAATTTTTAGTTTATCGTCTAAAAAAAAATGTCAGACCAAAATAAGCCCTTAATATTCAGAATAAACCTTGCCCGTAAGACGATACACATTTCCCATTTAAATTACATGGGATTTTGCCACTTTTTACAATTAAATTCTTTTTTCTCGGACAAGATGACTCATAGCAATGAGACATACATATTCTTATAGCAAATTGGACGCTCTACAAAAAAGGTCTCCTATAATTTTTCGATTAATTCACTCCTTCAAAAGTTATTCAAGGTACTAAATGCGACTTAGCGCGCTTGCGTGAATAGAAAATCCGTGTGTTGGTGGGAATGCTTGTACTGTAATTTTGAGTCACTTACTGTATTGGAGGGAAATTTCATGAAAGTATACAAAAATTTATGAAATTCAATAAACATTAGTTGACTGCGTGTTATAAATGAATGGTCTCAAAAATGATTCAAACTAGAACCAGCTACCTGTTATGCGGTATATTATTTTCCATGTTTAAATTTTTTTTTACCCTAATATAACCAGAATTATCTATTTTTAGAAATAACCTAATAACTTTTATCAAAATAATAATCACTTTGCCGTAAAAGTAAAAAAATCTGAAAATTTACATCGTGTTCAAATTTCACCTTGAATAACTTTTGAAGGAGTGAATTAATCGAAAAATTATAAGGGACCTTTTTTATAGAGCGTTCAATTTCCTATAGGAATATGTATGTCTCATTGCTATAAGTCATCTTGTCCGAGAAAAAAAAAATAATTGTAAAAAGTGGCAAAATCCCATGTAATTTAAATGGGAAATGTATCGTCTTAAGGGCAAGGTTTATTCTGAATATTAAGGGCTTATTTTGGTCTGACATTTTTTTTTAGACGATAAACTAAAAATTTAGGGGGCGTCTCAAGAAAAAAAATCAACTTGGGAAATAACGGACACCCTAATATACATATTATGTACCTATTCCTATAGATTATTTTGTAAATTTTAAAAATAAAATGTTCTTGCATAGAATGGGTGTTTCCCATTTATGTATATTTTATATACATTTATAAATTTCAAAAATAAATTTTTTTATTTGACTTTGATTTAAAAAGCATAATTTACGACCAAAAATGTGATCGTTAGTTAAGTGAAATAAATTTTTAGAATGTGGTTATTTCGGTGAAATAAAGAACTAAACAATTTAACTAGGATATTAAGTTAAATCCTGACACTCGAGAAAAAATATTACCCTGTAAATTTTTATAAATAGTAGTAAACGAATTACATAAGTACTTATTTACAAAAGTTTTGTATGTATAAACTTTAAATAAATTAAATACATATTATGTAAAATACAGGAAGAAAACCAGAAATATATAAAAATTTTGACACCCTGTAAACAACTATAAAATCCAACAAACTGAACCCCAAAACGTTTCTCAAGCTCATTAAGTAAATTTGTTAGGTCAACGCCAAAGAGATCTATAACTTTACTTTTACCTTGCATTTAGTAACACCAGGATTATTGACATATTTCTAATAATCTTTATTTTGAAATGATCTGATAAACAAAGATAATCATGTAGGGTGGATACCTAGATACATGGGGTTATTTTAAGATCAACTTTTCAGTTCAAGATGAAATAAAAATGAAAGCATCATTTTAGGAAATTTCAATTGGTATTGGTTATTTGAACATTTAATTATTTAATTTTGACTTTAAAAGCCCTCTTGATGTTCAATTTCACGTGTATACCTATTTGATTAAAAATATGACCTCTTAATAGGAAACTTTAAAGTAGATATAATGCTATCGTACTTGCCCACTCTTCGTATAGCGCCACTTTTTCGGACGTATCATTCCCAGATTTACTACACTTTATTGCTCCACGTTTTTGAAAATCAAGACTTTTAAAAGCACTATAAAACTATATTTTAAGAAGGTAATGCTGCCTTTAATTTTCACTTTGTTACAACAATTATAAATTCAATTAAAATAAGTTTAAGTTTCAGGACGGTTTCGTTTATTTGAAACCCTTATAATGATACAAGAGTTAAATTTTGTTTTGGATTTAAACTTTTCTCATTAAAAGTGATTTGTTTCTCTAATGACCGCTCATAATTGGCCTGCGAATAACACAAAGCCCTTTAATGAAATTAATAACATTAAAGTTTTAGCGGTAAAATAATGTTTATATATCCAATATCCCTAAATTTTTTGAATTCTAATGAGGGAACTACAAAAATTTATAAGGCAGATAAAACAAACTGTTAGAAAGTCAATCCTTGAAGAGAATTTAGTACTGGTTTTTGGCGAGTTTTGGCCATCATCTTGATATATATATATATATATATATATATATATATATATATATATATATATATATATATATATATATATATATATATATATAGCTCCGTTGACTACAATGAATCTAGCAAAAAAAAATCAGCTTGAACGGACAATATCTAGGGGTCGCAAACGCGTACGACTTTCACAACTATGTTGTTTTTCACATAAATGGGGCCTGAAGAATCAACTGCGTGGGGTAGTTCTCGACGCCACGCCATCGCGTTAAACACTGGCCTCAGAGAGAGTGGGCGTGCTATTATTGAAAGGTCTTTCAATCGTCATTTACTATGGGTTTGATGGCTTGTCGCCATCACATGTATGAAATTGTTTTAGCTGACGTCTTCAAAGAGATTCTTGGCCTGTCTTCTGGACCCGATATTCTCCTCTTTAAACGTTTCAGGACTTAGTGTATGTCGCTCGACCAATGAAAGTTTGTAGCCACCCCAAACGATCTTGGTGTCCTTGGTGATTTGCGAGGTAAAATGATAGACTTCTACTCCACTACTCTCGTAGGAGAGTTTCTGAGAGATGACTATGCTGAGATTTACCATTTGAGCCTGGTTATTCTCGGAGGGGTTTCGAATAAGCACATGAACTTTAGAGCACCCTGAGCTCTTTATAATGCCAGATGGATGGCCAAACCCATTTATTCCCTAAAAATCGACCTCTTTAGAGATCAGATTGAACTGACATGTCGTAAACAAAAAGGTCTGCTATGTGTTTATCAATTTGTTGCACTCATCTATGCCAAGTATTGGCACAAAGCTCCTCTTTTCCAGAGGCACCGCGGAATGATCGGGCCTTCCCTATTGCACTAACGGAGTTCCCAGACCGATCAGTAGCCAATGTAACTCTTAAGGCTTGCAAGCGACATCTCTGGTACTTCGCCGAAGAACTGGTTGGACTAGTTTTGTTCGACAAAGACCTTGACGTTGAAACAAAACCTAAAATGTAGAAAAATTTGCTCTTGCCGGCCAAAGCCAAACAACTTAAACCTCTTGGTCAAACGTTTCTTGCCATTGCCAGGAACCTAGTAAAGTAAAATAATAAACAGATGTAGCATGTAAAATATTTCTGCTATTGTAACCTCAAATATATCTTTTTTTATTTTTCAAAATTTTTGTACAACAAAGTGTAAAATAAAAGAAAAAATACTCTTATGGACTCACCACATCTTCTACTACATTACTCACATAATGTTTTTGCATACATTTGCACCAAACACCACCTTTTCCACACAAATATTTGACCGGCACGAAAATAATCAAAATTTTGGATCGCAACGCACTTTTGGTATGACTGCTATACCACTAAACGCAAAATCCGCGTGATATTCAACTAGGGCATATCTGCGTCTTCAGCATAATAATGTTCAAGGAATATTATCTTGCACTTATTTGCTCTACCGGTATCAATTTTACTTTAGCACATTCCTGCTTCTGACTGATATGACTGTAATACCAGAACGTATTAAAGAATTAAATACTTCAAAAGTATGCTTTTCATTTTCTAATCGAAAAGCTGTTAATAAGCTTAAACATTTCACAATATTTGCAAGGGTTCACACGTTTGCACTTCCAATTGTATAGCCTTCCAGCTTCATAATTGTTCAATGCTTTAATCCGCAATCTCTTGGCTTTATTGCATAATCACCTACACAGAGAAGGCTGGTATTGAATAATGAAATGGGGATAAAACGGGAGTTTGAACACTGAGCGAATAATTTTACTACGAGCAAATTACTTAAAACTATTGAGAATGAGATAGAGGAATTGCAATAGCTCGTTAACTTGGCTCAGTGTCGGATTTAACACTATATATTGTTATTCAACATTCGATCGTTGCTATTGGTCGATCCGTTGTAATGCCTCCCGTTCAAACGAAAGATATCAGGTTGCGATAAGTCTTAAGGTTTGTGCTGCACGAAATTGTACTGCTTGTTATCGAGTGGGCGTTTTTTATAAGGTAACTGAATAAACACTTAAACTCATATAAATAAATTTTAGTCAAAAGAGTGAATTTCTTTCAAAAATATTAGAACAGCATAACATGCATGATTATTATCGTCGAAAGTATGTACTAAAATTGCCCATTTCATATTATAAAATTTAGTTGTCTTATTCTTACGCTTGTCAGTTTAAAACTTTTGGTTGTCAACTTAGACGGGACTTGCGTTGGAGAATCTGGCCGTTATTTTTTAGAGTAGTTTTATGAAGTTTCGAGTTAATAGGACCATCTAATATCTTTTCTCCATACAAAGTTTAAAACCCTGTTTCATCTCCTTAGGGGTTGAAATTTGAAAACCCCTTCCTTTGTAGATGCCTTAGTTAAGTATGAAACCTATGTGCAAAATTTCAAGTTTCTAGACGCAGCCGGGTGGGCTGTGCGTTGATATCTGAGTCAGTCAGTGAATTGTTTCTTCTTTTATATGCATGTATAGATAATATTTTTACAAAATTAAATATAGTTTTCCAACGAATTTTTTTTGTTTTAATTAGCATTTAAAATGCTTAATTTAAGTTTTGTAAGTCACGGAATGTTATCTAAATAATCAACGATAACACATGGCAAAAATTTAGGTGACCAGCATAATAATTTGAGCTTCTAAGTACTGACCTTAACAGGGCTTCTTAGTTATCCCAACATTGTTAGATCTATTGAGTATAACTGATTCTTACAGTATAGTATGCCTACTAACCGGATAATTCCTAAAATATGTCTGTTCTGTCGAATATTATCCAGAGGCAGGCAGAGGCCTAGTAGCCGACTATACGACATGTAACAGACACTTTCGCCCATTAGAAATAACATACATAGGTACACATTAATACCTGTATATGCTTACGTTTTATTTCGATCTAAAACAATCTGTATCTATTTGTAAATGCTAGTACTCTTAAAAGTCGATTTTTATGATAATGCCAATAAACAAATCTCTATTAAGAAGGGCAAGTTAAATAAACTTTTAACGTTGTAAAACTATAATAGAAACTATCGACATTTCCGTTAAAGTAAGCGAGAATCAAAATGAGAAAATAACCCCAAGTACTGTGCTTCCAGTTTAAATGCAATTGTAACGGCTGTTGAAGGGGTAAATTATTAATTCATCGATATTAAGCGAACAGAGAAACGTTTTGCATGTAAATAGGATGTACATAAAGGCTTTATTAAAGCTCGAATTAACAGCAGTTTATTCTTATTACTTGAGATGTACCCTTTTAAATGTCATTCTTAATCTATTAATAACCATGATAGTGTATTGTAATGAAAACATTTATTGATGATTGTTAAGGTAAATTTGTTATTATGTTCCTAGTGTACCATAATTCATAAACTTATAGAGGTGGCTCTAGAGAATTGTGAAAATACTATTTTACTGTATACGATATATAAAAATAAATGTTAGCCTATGTTGCAGAAGCTGCAAGTTACTATATACTGTTTTGTTGATGCATAATAGAAGGGGTTCACAAACCGAACAGCTCCAAATTTAGGTAAAATTGAATTTTTCCATGGAACCTTGGGTATTGATACCGAAGGTATTTTTTGGTACAAAACTGGACAACTCCAGGGCTTAAATGTATTTTTGGGTCAAAAAATGTAGAGCTCTGGAACTTATGGAACTATATGGAGTTTATCTAATTGTCATTCAATTTCCGGAATCAGGACATAGCTTTTTGCCCTGTGGCCGTTCTTTTGGTTTAATAGAAAAAAAGGAAGGATGAAATAGTTCATATGCCTAGAAGATACATTGATCTAGTTAAAATGCATCAATAACATGACAAACTAAGTAAAATACATGTTTCCGGTAAGAAATAAAGATATTTTTTTGCAAAAACTAAGCAATACTTCTAACTCAAATTGTTTGGCAGCACATGCACTTCATTAGGAGGTAGGTATAGATTTGATTTTCCACTATCCGATGACCTAAGTAAACCGTAAGAAAATTGATATGGAATTCTCAAAGGGTTGTGCTGAGAGGAGACGGGGAATTTTGTTTGGACTGTTAGTCTTGACCCGCCTAAGCTTGTCATTCCCTATTAAATTTTGTAGTCTTATGATACCCGCAAAAAATGGATAGTGACATTTTTTCTTGGTACATAGCAGTTGATTAGGTAATCTAAAGGTAATGTGTTCCTATATATTTTTACTTTATTTCGAATATGCCTATGTGTTTGCTCTCAACACTGTACATCTTTAATTAGATTTTTTACGACTTTTGTCATTTTTTAAAATTGTTCTTGTTATCCCATATTTCTTGAACAATGTGACTTGTTCTAAATCTCAAATATTGTTAACCCAGTGCTTCCAGATTCTTTCCTTAATACAATTTTGATTTTAAATTAAATTGTATTTATTCTCGGTAAACTCTCAGAGATCCAACGCAATACCTCAAATAATAAATTATTTAATTCCCCACGTAATGTCACTGTTCGGTTTTAGGTCGGAAATATTTTATTACACTGGTAGCATATTACAGAAACAATCTAGAAATTACAGCATCATTTTATTTTATTTTGGAAACCCTTACCAACGCACTATAATAAAATTATAATTACGTGCAAGAGACATAAGTAAAGTTTTTGTATAAATAATAAAACATTCATTATTTATACAAAAATAAACAGCATGATAGTATTTTATTTTTCCGAATATTGGACTTAAAAAATAAATTGCGCTTTTTAAGTTTTACATTGAACTGTGCATTGTTTACATTGAGCTCTCCTATGCTCAAAATAAAATGATTTTTTATTATCGAGTCGTACGTTAATTTTGGGCACTAATAGCTTTATGTAATTGACTAGACATAATTTTTTTATTTTATATTATTTATTATACAGAAAACAAATAATACATACTGAAGTAATCCCTTTTCTTCCAATGTTACAAAAATGAAACTTTCCAGCGTACTTCTATAGGAGGTAAATTTTGGAAAAAGGAAGTGGTCAGAATATCCGAATTTTTCTTCAATTTTTTACGCCGAGATTCTTTGATTATATTGTATAGGTCTCTTCTCGATATACTTATATACGTTTCTGATGACTCTGAAATTAAATAAACGCATTCCTATTAAATTTCGCAAATATTTTAAATTTACAATTACGAGAATGTCTTTTATTACAAATTCCATAAAATTTAAAAGTGAAAGGAAGTGGCAAGAAAAAATATTTTCTAGTAAGCTCAAGGACCTGTACTTTATTTTACATAGAGATTCATCGTCGGATAAAGTCCGGTAATATAACTAAACAGCTCGTATATTTTTCAAAATAATATAAAATACTATGATGGAAGTTTGTAGGCCTACAAATCACTCACAACCAATAGCAGTTAATTTGTGTTTAGAATAAACTACATACCTCTAACATCCCAATCCATATCCACAACTTTTCCAAACTTAATGAAATTTATAACGAAAACACCATATAACATTGACCAATTGAAACAATTAATAAACCAATAATCAGATTTTAAAATTTTAAACAATAAAATAATAAATATAAAGAGACATTCTTTCCGGTTAATTTTGTTAATAGCTAAATGTGTCTATCATTTTATCAGCCTTTAGTAAAGTGGTTATGCTTAGCGCATATTCATAGATATAAGCAATTAAATACAAGCTGGCGCTGTGCGATTATGAGGATTGAAGTATTAAACTACCAGGCAGTACACTTAAGAAATTACAGTTAGAATGTGGTAACTGCCTAAAATATTAGCGAAGTGATTTTAGACTTTAATTTAATAAATTACAGATTTTAGACACTCGGTAGCAATTCGTATATGCATAAGAATGATACACCAGTGGCGTAGTTTGTTTCGGAAAGGGATTTTACTAAATCTTTGCACAAATTTAAAAATAAATTAAGAGAAATAGAAAAAAGATTGATTTACGTGAGCTTTAGGTAAGCTTTTTAGGTTCGAATCAATTTGGTACATTTCTGTAAAAGAAAGTTTGCCTAGGTTTGTTAAGCAATAACCTCCTCATCCGTTCTTTCTAGGTAAATTACTTTGGACTGAAATTTCTTCAGACCTGTATTTAATGTATTGACTTTAGATAGAGATAAACATCACAAAACAATTTTGCGACAGGCTGCCATAACGGGTGTAAACTCAAAGAATCTTTCCGTGTGAAATTAATGATTCTGCATGTCCGATTGTTATGTAATTTTTTTTTCTAGGTGACTGTTTTCGGTCTGGTTTGCTTGTGTTCGTTTATTTTTAATTTAGTCCGATCGTGTTAGTGAGTTTAGATGTTTTTTTTATTTATTTTGTTGCGCTTCATTATTTGTCTAGACGTTTGTGAGAAAGGGGCTCCACTGTATCGGGGTACTACACTTGTGACAGGACAAACCGCGTGCAGACCCAAGGGTAGGATAGAAACTACAGGTGGCCTCGCAATATCAGAGAATCATACTCGTGACATTTGAACCGCGTATAAATTCCCAATGACAGAGGTTAGAAAGCAGCTTCACTGTATCAGGGTACCATACTCATGACAGGACAACCGTGTGTAGATCCAACAGGAGAATAGAAACTAAAAGGGGCCTTGCTATATCAGAGAATCACACTCGTGACATGTCAACCTCGTGTAAATTCTCAATAGCTGAGGTTAAAAAGAGGTTCCGCTGTATCAGGGTACCACACTCATCACAGGACTATATTAAATCCTATTCGTCAACTGAAATAAAATAATGTTATTGTTTTCTTACCCTTTTAGGTTATAGGATCTTCACTCTTCGAGATCTAGAGCTCAAAATTTTAGGATTCCCAACCATTTTGGTTCGTAGATCCTTTTTTGATCCGAACCGCAACTCGAATGAATGCTTCGCGTTTCTGCGATCTTTTATACTCGTTGGTCGTCAGAGAATTTGTTTATCATACGAAGGACACAAAAGTAAAATGTTCACACAAAAACCTCCCATTGTCAATCTTTTGTGACAAATAAAATTTCATACTTGGTTGCCCAAAACTTCAAAAGACAGGAACATAAAAAACAAAAATTCATACATAGAACAAGCATTAAATCGTTTAAAGAAAAGAAGTCAAAAGAAACTAAAAAATATCGTCACAATATAAGATAATGTGCAAATTATCTATTACAAAAATATTTTTGAACCAATTCACGAGTACATCCATGTTGGATAAAAATCCCCCCCAAAAAACTAAAAATCAAATATAATTTAGGAGTCTCTACTTAAATATTAAAATTTGCTTTATACATTGTCAAACTATGATCCACTGAAGTTTTCGGTTTAAAGGTGAACACCAGTTATATGATAAAAATTTGCGCCCATTCTCAAATACTAATCCGGTCTAATTTGGCAACCACAAGCTTTAAACTGACAAGTGTAAGAATAAGACAACTAAGTTTTATACCATGAATTTGTTTCTGAGTTGTTTCGCGCGTTTTAAAGAAAAGGGCAATTTTAATTCATAATTTCCACAACAATAGAACTAAATTCGTTATGGCAACACGTGAACAAAATGAAAATCATTGGAAAACGAAGCTACTAGCTGAAATATTAGAATAACGCATTAGATCTTTATGACGACTAATTAGAAATGACTGGCCAAGAACAATTAAGACAATTAATTAATATTGTTAGTTACTGCTACTTCCCATTTTACAAACAAGCAATTTTCTGTTTTTTTTTTCGATTAACATATTCCCGTCACAGCTTAATTTAAACATTATTTTGTAATTATAGATCCTTTCTCCACACGAAAGCCAAAGATCATTGACAAAATTTAGTATCCGGGTAATAAAGACATCCTTCGCTTGATTTAATTAAACCAGGATTATCTGAGTTTCTGTCATTTATCTTTTACCCGTGTCTTACAAACTTAAGGTATCATTTAGCAGATTTTATGACCTAGAAAGTTAGGGCCTAAGAGATGCGAGTCTATTACCTATTTAAGTCACTTTTGTCTTATGTTATCTGTCAAGGGAAATAAGGTACGTAATTCACGAGTATTAAAATATGCTCCGGTTTATGTCTCTTCGGATGTTTCTTTTACTTATTTAACCTCAAGGAATAGACGGGTATTTTTTTTTTATCAAACGTTACATGAGGTTATCAAGGAGGTCCAGACAGATATTAGGATTATTGTAATTTTCATTTAAATTAATATTAATTAACATTAAGTTTATGAAGCCTTCTTTGACATAATTTTTGTTATCATATTTTTTAATTTTAATATAGTGTTTCAATAAAATATTTTTATTTTATTATTTACTAGCTTGCGCCCGCGATTTCGTCCGTGGTATAGACAATGTTATTTCATTACAAACTTTAAACCCCCATTTTATCCCCTTAGGAGTTGACATATTAAAAACTGTAAAACAAGTGTTTAACCATTTATATTTTGGAGTACTTCCATGAAGTTAATAAGGACCACTAATATTTTATCTCCATACAAATTTTCAACCCCCTTTGGGGGTTGAATTTTGAAAACCCCTTCTCAGTGTGTCTCTACATTATAAAATAGAACTACTACTACTAAGACATGATATTTTATATATAGATTGGTAAGTCTTCAAATATTAATTTAAACATGTTAATAATTAAGGTCCAAATAACTAGTTAAAATTAACGGTAAAAATATTTAAAAAGCTACTAGTCCATGAAGACTTTTTTGATACTTATTTGTTCGATTCTTCACAGACTTGACCAGGGCATTATCGGATGATTAACTTTTAGGAACGCCGCGCCGGCTCGAGTGAAATCAAATGTACTTTGAGATATAACAGAGTGACTGTAGTAACCCACCCAGTAGAGCGGAAAGTTGCACAGATGACTCAAGATTAGTACTGAAATATCAAGCTTGTTCCAACGTCCCAAGTACTGAGAGTAATGGTAAGTCATTATTGACAAGTATTATTACACTTTTAGAACAAAGGTTATTTTAAGATATACAAAAAGAATATTTACGAATAGTATATCATATACCAAATTGTTGTGAAACAGAAAAAGAAGTGAAGGTCACATAATTGTGAAAATATTTTATGACGAAAATTTACACAAAACTGATATTTTCCCTTATTACTTACTCTCTATCACCTTTTAAATGTTGCAAATGCAACAATTTAAAACAAGGTAAAATGTCAATTTTGTATAGATTTTCTGGTTATAAAATATTTTCACAATTATTTTATATGTGACCTTCACTTCTTTTTCTGTTTCACAACAATTTGGTATATGATATACTTTTCGTCAATATTATTTTCGCATTTTTTAAAATAACCTCTCACAATCGTTCTGCATATGATCAAGAAGGATAAATATCCAGAACGATTGTGAGAAGATATTTCAAAAAATGCAAAACAAAATATTTACGAAAAGTATATCATATACCAAATTGTTGTGAAACAGGAAAAGAAGTGAAGGTCACATATAAAATAATTGTGACAATATTTTATAACAAGAAAATTTACGCAACTGATATTTTACCTTATTACTTACGATTAAGGCTCCCTATCACCTTTTGCAATGTTGCGTTTATCCTTCTTGCTTGATCATATGCAGAACGATTGTGAGTGTGAGTGAAAGTTGCTCAATAGAAACATGTTTGTTTTCAGTTTAACGCTGAAGTCACAGTGCCAGTACAAAGTGTATAATATCCGTCTAGAGATAAGACTTTTAACATTTAAATTAAGAATTAAGAAGCTACTTCGTATATTCGATTAAACAGTAGCGGCCTTTACACGAGTGGTTTTAACCAAGAGAATTTAGAAAAGCGCGTTCAGTCGCGCACGTATTATTGGGTACTATTGGGTAACTCTATAAAAAAATAAGATTTTTTATAATAATAATAATAATAAATATTACCTCACAAAAAGTTTAACTGTTTTCGAGATTTTGGGTCTACTATTGCACAAATGATCACATTTTGCTAAATTTTTTAGTACAAAATGCTAATAATTCACGTAATGCTACAATGAAACGAATAATAATTTTGTCCTCCTAAACAAAGGAAGTTGATCACCGTGTGGCGGCTTTACTCGTCCTAATTTGCCTGCGCGCATTCGCACGCATTATCTTGCGTCTCTCTATAACGCGGGTAATCCCTCTCGTGTAAAGGCCCCTAATTTTTATTGCCTCTTTAGCTCTCTCAAGCGTCACTGTCAGGTAGGCTGTATTCCAGATCCATTTGCAATACATAATCGGAGGATAACGAGTATTTTTTCAATCACATTATTATAATTCCTTATGTAAATAAAAATATTTACTTATTTGTGCTAACCTTTCTATATTTATTAGAGGGGTAGCAAGTATTGAGTATTGCTTCTTAGATGGGTAGAAAGTAATTTTGAGAAGTATAAAATAAAAAGCTGGCTGTGGCTATGCTGATATAGTTAATGTTTTGCGTAATAAAAACGAGATTCTTACGAGAGCTATTTGTATTCGGTTAAAGTAAAAATATTACATATTTTGCTACAGAATTATAAAACTCGTCAAAATCAAAAACTTCTTTCGAGTGCCTAAGTATTTTGCAAAATTAGAAATGAATTTTTTAAGACTTGATTCTGATAAATCTTTTGAAGTAAACAATCAAACAAAGCTTCACAAAAATTTGAACATACTTTTTCTTATTGGCAGCAACGTCGGTTTTGTTTGTCTTTTTCAATGCCTCTTTTGCCAACAAGGACAAAATCGAATCGAAATCGAATTCTAGCCCTTTGTGCTATCTGAAGTTTTCCTGTTATGTCTGTTTTTAGTATCCAGGTTTCACATCCGTATGTAATGACTGGTAGTATACATTGATCAAACGTTCTCTTCTATAGGTGGAGTAGCATTCTAGATTTGAATATGATTAAATTTCCACCGCATGATCTCCATGCTAGTTTTATTCTTATGTTGATTTCTGGTAGTAGATATCCCGAAATGTGTATTAGTTGGCCCAGGTATATGTATTCTTTTACTACTTCCAGTGAAGTGTTTAGAAAAGATTGGTATTCTGCATGTGATTTTGCTTTGATGGAAAATCGCTAAGAAAAAATGTATCTGAGTCATGTGTCATCTTCCATGATTTCAGGTGATGTCGACTGAATAAATTCTTCCGATTCACTCTCATCCATATATTTCATTTTTGAGAGGCTAAAGCTCACGATTTAAAACTGATCAACGCAGCGGTTCAAAACACAAAATCCATCAAACGTTAACAACGTGCTGGCGGTTGCGAAAATAATCCAAAAGCTTTGGTGAGCATTCTATTTATTTAGATTTCCTCCATTATTCCGCAGATTTATTAATAAGAAAAAGAGTTGCCCTTTGTTAAATCTTTTTTATGTCCTTTTACATTTCCTCTCTACAATTACGATAAACAACATTAATTTCGAGTTTTCATCAGACCAGTATCCCGTTTCCCAAAGAAATATGTGTCTGATGGTTTTGTCTCTACTAAAAAAATTAGCCCTAATAGCAGTTGGCACTTTGTTCTTTTGCCAATAAATCTTCCAGGTAAAATTTATAGGCTTTATCTAATATCTACCAAGGCAAGTTAACCTAAAAGAAAACATTCCCCTTTATCAAGGTGTTGCAAATTACACACAATAAATTAAAGTTCCATTATAAATCATGAAACTTTTATCTGATGAAGACACCTTTTTACTAATTACTCTGCTGAGACGAAAAAATATGCATGTGTTTAAAATACAATTAATTAAATGGTTTAGTCCATTTGCATTAAATCTAAAGCAACAGTCAATATTAATTTAGTTTTAACAGGAAAACTCTCGATACTATGGATTTTTCTTTGGGATTCAATAATTTAAGTCATCTGTAACACATGTTTTGAGACATTTTTATTAGTTTTATATCGGTACAGCAAGCTAGCGCTGATACGTTTAAGCTATGCCAAGTAATGAAAAATTAAAATTAAACGAGCAAGAATTATAAAGAATTTTGTGTCTAAACTAATACCTAAATTAAGTCTCAAGTTAAACGCTATTATTTTATCTAGGAAAGATACAGAAAAGTTGGCGCACTAGGTGAGATAAGGCAGTTAATGTTTCGGTAGTACTAATGCGTATGTAGTAAATCGAGTAATACTGTACCATGGCTTTCGCACTACAATAGAATTATGGTTAACTGTAGATTATTTAAACTGTTGTAATGGGTGTCTTGAGACATAGGGGGAAGCTGGCTATGTTAGTCTGATGATCCCCAACAAATGTGAAAGCTTACTGTCTGCCAGCCAAGATTTTGGGACTGAAATTAGAGGTTTGACCATATTCGTAGCCCTCTAGGAAAAAAAAAATTAAAACAAATTGGTGAAAAAAGTGACATGGTTGTATTTGGAATATCGTATTGAGTCAAAAAACGTAAAAATATACCATTTAAAAATCGAAAGTATAGGTCACTTAAATCGGAGTTCCATAAATCCTCCAAATTTCATTCCATTACACAGCCCCACAAAAAAACAAAAAGTTTTGGAACTCCTATCGAGACAACTATGTCCCTATGTAATTTTCGACACTGATTCCGAATCCGAGGTCAAAAAAAATCGTACACCCCCAAAATCAACCCCTGGCGCTAAAAAACACCTCCCCAGCGCAGTAAAAATGACTTAACGCTCCAAGAATATTCCTAAATCTCAGTAAATCGAATTAAATATATTCAAGTACGCGTAAATACAGAGTTAACACTACTTTCCATTGAAAATCACCCCAATGAGTGAATGAAAACTACCCCTCATACAACAGGAAACTTAAAAATTGCAGTGATTGCAAAAAAAGCTTACGATGCCCAGTTTTTTTTACAAAGAGTGAGTAACTGCATTAGTTCCGATGCGATGCTCAAAATCTACCTCATAGAGTGGCGGAAACCACCCCTAGATTAAAATTGCAAGGAAAATCGGGGAAAAAATTTTGTCATCGTGATTTCTATTTTAATCGATGCTAAAATTTGCTAAAGATGTGCAGCACTGCAGTTTGGAGGTGAATACTTGCATTGCACCAAAGTCCACATCCCCATGAGAGGGTGAAAATTACCCCTCACATAACAAGAAATTCAGAAAATAGTTGCAGTACCTTTTAGAAAAGCTCAAAACAGCTGCACTTTCTTATTTAAGAAGAATCTTCGACAACGTACTTGAAAAGTATCCTATTATGAAGTAGCAAAAATTTACCCGTAGTCTTAATTCAATTAAATTTATTCTTTTTTTTTATAATATCTTTTGGATTTGTTTTCGAATGATCTTCTGACCGACTGCCGTTTATGCTTTTCAAACGTCTCTCTTTTTCAGGATCAACAGTAATCTGCCATCATGTGTTCGTTCCATCTTCCTTGGTACCTTTTTTCCATTTCTGATATATCTTGGTGAAAGCGTTCACCCTGCTCTTCACTGTAGTCGCCTAAATTTTCTGCGAAATAATCAAGATGGGAATCGAGAAAATGAAGTTTCAAGCTCATATTGCACCCTAAAGATTTGAAATTTTTAATCATTTTTGCAACAAGTTTTTTATAATTTTTATCTCTTTTATTTCCCAGAAAATCATGTGCTAGTTTTTTGAAACTTAGCCATAAAAAAATTAAATTGAATTTAGGGGTGGTTTCCGCCACTTTATGGGGGTAGTTTTTGAGCATCGCATCGAGACTAATGCAGTTACATACTCTTTCTAAGATAACTGAGCATCGTAAGCTTTTTTGCAATCACTGCAGTTTTTTTTAAATTTCCTGTTGTCTGAGGGGTAGTTTTCACCCACCATGGGGGTGATTTTCAATGGAAAGTGGTGTTAACTCTGTATTTATGCGTTATATACTTGAATGTTTATATTTAATTCGATTTATTTAGATTTAAGACTATTTGTGGAGCGTCATTGGCATCATTGGTCATGTGGAAAGTCATTTTTACCCTGTTTAGGGAGTGTTTTTTCGCGCTAGGGGTTGATTTTGGGGGGCGTATGACTTTTTTTGAATTCGGATTTGGATTCAACGTCGAAGATTACATAGGGATACAGTTGTCCCGATAGCACGATGACAAAATTTTTTCCCGATGTTCCTTACAATTTTAATCTAGGGGTGGTTTCCGCCACTCTATGGGGGTAAATTTTGAGCATCGCATCGGAACTAATGCAGTTACTCACTCTTTGCAAAAAACTGGGCATCGTAAGCTTTTTTTGCAATCACTGCATTTTTTTAAGTTTCCTGTTGTATGAGGGGTAGTTTTTACTCATTCATGGGGGTGATTTTCAATGGAAAGTAGTGGTAACTCTGTATTTATCCGTGTTTATTTTTAATTCTATTTACTGAGATTTAGGACTATTCGTGGACCGTTAAGTCATTTTTACCCCGCTGAGGAGGCGGTTTTTTTTTGCGCTAGGGGTTGATTTTGAGGGTGTACGATTTTTTTTACCTCGGATTCGGATTCAGCGTCGAAAATTACATAGGGATATAGTTGTCTCAATAGGAGTTCCAAAACTTTTTGTTTTTTTGTGGGGCTGTGTTATCTTTAAAAACAAGAAAGTTGTAGTGGCGAGCCACCGTCAGCGGACTCCCGGTATATATAAATATATAGGAAATGGAGAATTTTCTTCGGTCGATATAGGTAATATATAAGTCAGAAAATGCAAAAGCTTTAATTCTTTCGCTAGGGCAAAACACAAGACCGTGAAATGACATGAAATAAAATTGGATTATTCTTTTTAATTCTGATCTGGGTGCCCTCCTGCTATCGCGATTTCTGGGCCCTTACCCTTCATCAGGCATGTTCACACCTGGAGTGGCTGAGAAGCAGGCAACTAGTGGCACCAGTGAAAATGCTGGATAAGCCCATTGGAATATTACTATATCAAATCTTTAAAATTGTACAGAAAGGCTACCTATTAAACTAATAAAATACCTACTTTCTCATTGGATTAAAACAATATTACGTAATCCTGTTTGATGACAACACATTAAATCGAAATATCGGCAATAAACTTCCAGTTAAATATTTATATTATAAAGGTTGCATGCTTTGGGTATATTAAGTGGACCTAAAACGAACTAAAACAATATTAAGTATAAAGGATAAAAAATAATCATTTCCATAGATGCATGATAAATTATTGTATTATAATAAACTAGCATTCCTTCTATAGTGATTGAAGTACAACTATAAAAATTTACTACCAGTGCATAAATTGTCATTTTTTAGTAAAATTAGACCTGCAAAACAACTTTCGGTGTAACCGGAAGTGATATCAGCTTTTTTATTTTAAATAGAAACCTGTCGATATTTAAATTCTCCTTTTCAGCGACATTTTTTTTAAATGTCCTCCTATTTAAATTTTTATACAATACCTAACATTGCCATGAATTTATTAAAATAAGACAACTTGTAAATAGTAGACCACGGAGATGATAAAATGGTTGATACCAGTCTGAATAATTAATATCAAATAAACTTGTTTCAGGAAGATATATCGATTAGGGCTATTTTATCCATTCTGATTTTTTAAAAATAAAGTGGAATTAGGGTCACCATGGACGCAACTATAAACCCACGGAAAGGCAAAAAGAATATATTAGATCGCCGATCGTTACAGGAAACAAAGGAATTATTGTGGACAGAACAAGAAAACAGATGCATGGTAACCCGCCCGACACGTGTTTCTGTTCATTGGCTCCATCAACATACATCGAGATACAAACTCCACATACGCAGTTACGGTTGTAACCTAAAAAAACTAGGAGCACAAGCAGGAGCTAGTACACCCATTTGTGTCCACACATTAACTTAAAAACCTTAATCTGCAGTACCATAAAATTGCATTCACACATATAATGAAAGCACGAAGCGAACATCATCGCGAAAATCGCCGCGAATATTTTGATGAACGTCGCTATGACGTTGCGTGAGGATTATCGCGAACCTCGCGCGAAAGTTGACGCGAACATTAGCGCTGTGTACTAAGACTGATTTTTTGACGTTTTAGTATTCTCGAATATACCTGTTTACGCAAGCCAGTTCCAGTTTATTTTTTGTTTTAAAACAATCAATCTCAATATGAGACGCCATTGTCGTTACCTCCGTGTGACAATATTCCCAGAGATGTTTGTTAACATGTTCGCAATGGTGTTCGTTTCCGGCTTTTGTTGCATGTGTGAACCCATCTTACAAAGTAGGGATTAATTGCTAAAATCGGTAAAACTACATCCATACTTGTAGCAAACGTCCGAGCCTATTGCCGTCGCGAACACATTGATAAATGTCATCGCAGGAATCGTACAATCGAAGTACTATTAACAACATGTCTATTTAAGTCGGCTATTTTTTATACAAATCTTTGGTGTGGCCTTAATTACTCAATTTGATTCTTATAATTCTTATAATTTTTAGTATGTACAATCTTTAATCAACAATCTGGTAACAATTTTAAAGGTCTAATTGAATCGGTAAACAACAGAATTGCACAAAGTGAAACTCTAAACAAGCAGTCCTGCAAAGTTGATATCTTCGTATCAGCTGTAGTTTACTGGATTATACAGTTTTTTATGTTCGTTTTTAAAATTAATTGTTTTAGTTAAAACTTTAAGTCAATGAATTGTTTAGTGCAATTTGTATCAGGTAGGTCAATTTCTTGAAACTTAAAAACAAATATAAAATTGAAAGGACTTGAAATGAGTTGACATTAAGTCCCTTTTTCTATAGCAACAGTGACTCTGAAAATAGTTAAAATGGTTTCAAATGACTATAAAACTAAAGATTTATCCAGTATTACGATATTTTCATACATGTCGTGGCCAAAATAAAGTTTCATTTTCCATTTTTTCTGGTAGAAAATGAAACTTACGTGTTCACGGTAGGGCGTGTTGAAATAATAAATCTGCTTAGACTGGAAAACTCAAAATTTCGTATAAGTTATAAATAAATACCTAAATAGAAAAAGAGTCATTGAAACAGGGACCACGCAGGAACCTCGGACTTGGTTGGCACAAACACCAAGTCTGAGACAGACGAGATAATTTATCGAAGAATTTGCCGACATTTATCGCTGACTTTTAAGCTACAATCGAAAATAATTTTACTAACCCGACATTGCATATAACCAAGACACATTAGTAACATGGGTCTAGCAGAAGATCGTCTTTGCCAGAAAGAAGAAGAGACAGCAGCACACATGGCAGTGCGGGGCACTTAACAGAGTGCGGTTTGCTAAATTCAGAAAGGGCAATCCTGAGGCGAAGACATACATGGAAAAGCCTATGGTGTTTGCTTTAACAGACAGGCTTAGAGGGAGTACGTTAAAACAATACTGAGAGGCCACAATAAATCTGTAAAGGTGGTAGTGGCCGAGGCCACCAAGTCAACACTCCTAAACTAAGCTATTCTCAATAAATACCGACACAGTATTAATAAAAATAATAATAAAGACTTTTTATTGACACAGTAAAAACAAATTATATGGCTGAAAGAAGATAATGTGAAGTAAATTTTTTCGGATGACAAACCAGACTCTGGGCGGCAAAGTCTAGCTAAAAGGGCTACTCATACTCAACCACTATCAAAGCCTGGTTCGCCTCAAAATATAAAATAATAGTATAAAACAAAGATTTCTATCAAAAGGATTATCCCGGCTAGCCACCTACCTATGGTTTGCTCAGTTTAACTTCTAGTTAATTGAGAAAGTAAAAGTGATCCTTAAAGGGACTACTATAAAGTAAAATTTATTTTTGGCAATCATACTAAAACATTTTACCACGCCAATCACGAACTTTTCAGCACAAAAGGCCTAAAAGCCTTTAACATTTCCTACTTCACAGGAATCCTTAACAAGTTTAGTTCATAAATAGGTGCCACATAATAAAAGCTCGTCTCCCTCTTTTCACTGGCGAATGAAGATGAAGAAAGTGGATCTAAATAGGTGCCCTAAGTAAATTTAAATAGATTAGCAAGACAATCAGGTGGGCGAAAATACCGGCGAGAAGCAGATTCCTAAAGAAATTAGTGTAATATAAAGATTCTAACAATGTTAAAATTTACTTAAGAAAATTATGTTTTAAACGTGGATTAATAAACACAATTTAAATAATAGTGCACCGATTTTCTTTAATAAATATTTTATGGAGAAATCGAGTGGTATATTTTTATTTCGCCACAATGCACAGTGGTTTCGGCAGCACACTACAAAAAATAACTTGATAAATTTCAGTTATTTTACGTTGGTCACAAATGGACCCACGTAAAGTACTGTAAATTTACAGAAACATCCTGATGTTATTTCCCTATATATTTTTGGTCAAATTCCCTAATAAATTAAGTAAATTTGTACACAATAATATATTCATTATTTGTTAATATCAATAACGTATACCTAAAATTTCCCTCTTAAAATTACTTTATATATTACGGAAATCCGTTAATTTCCGTAATCGTAATATAAATTGATTATATTTACCATTTAAAATTGTGTAATACATTTAATTTTACTACCCTATTTCGCTGCATTTATTTAGAAAATTTACAGCTGCAGTAAGAATTATATTTCTTTCTTCATTCTAATTTCTTAATATTATGTAACGAGTTATTCGTACACAATTGTGGATCTTAAATACAAACTGCTGGAAATGGAAAACATGTTTAATTTTTTTTTCGTAACTAAAAGTATTTGTTCAGTTTAGGATCGGTAATAATTTCGAATAAAGTAGGACTCGTTAAAGAATAAGAAATTAGAGAACGGAAAGAAATAGAAAGTAAATTTACGTAGATAGTTCCACTGCTGCAATTTGTAACTTTTTACTAGAAAAAGTTGGGAATAAAAACTGCTTACAAATCAGGAAATCTGTAGGTAACAAAAGAAAACATACCAATGTTGGAATACTAAGTGTATACTGGTCGAAAAAAGGTGATGCAAACAAATAAATAAAATAAATATATGATTGGGTTTTTTATTAGAGTAAAAATTATACCTAAATTTAGTTTTACACATAATAAAACACATTTAAAAACAAACATATTATAGGATATACTTTACAAAAACATTGCTTAATTGTTGTTAAACCAATATTACAAAGTCTGCACATAAACATAGTTAATATATAATATACTCACTTTAATTGTAAAACACAAAATTTATCAAACTAACAACGATGTACACAAAATGCTTGTTTATTGTTGGAAGATTCGCAAGGAACTGACAGTAAATGCCGGCTTGCGTTTATTCTCGCGGCATTTTCAGTAACAAATCATGCGATTCCGTCAATAATTGACTTGTAAAGCCGGGCGTGACAGAGTTACAGAACATATAACGTAAAAACTGGCGCTAATTTGTGATGTATATTATTTCGGAATATACACTGAATTTTTAATTTGTATTTTTACTTTACTTTGTGAAATTAAATATTATATAAAGGAATTAAATTTGCATAACTTATTGATGATAACAAAATAGCATAATTTATTAAGGAAAAACAAGCAATATCTTATGGAACCAAACTGTAAATTTACAGTCACTTTTTGCAGTGTAGGTCATAATTCAAAATACTTATTATCAGGAATATGAGGTAGGCATTGCTTTAGGTTAAAAAAGAACCAAATTTACTTGAACCAATAAAACTTTGGCACTTATGGACTAATTTCAGTCGATTTACGACCTTGTCAAAAATTAAGCATCTTAAGTACGATAAAAGCAGTATAAAAATATTGTATTATTTTTATTTGGTAATGTCGTAAAGAGTAACTAATACTTAAATAACCCTTTAAGTGGAATTAGTAGCGCAGGTGCCTATTTATTTTTCAGTAAAATATTGTTATGTGAAAGGTTTTATTTGCAGATGTTTTTGGACAATAACCAAATGGATGTTTTCATTGACCGCGCTTGTGATATTACCATTTTATCTTGACGTTTAACTATTTTATATATCTTGTCCCCTAGAAAAATGCACATATACGTACCCTACTTTTACACAGTCTACTTTTTATGAGGACATATAATTTTTATCCAGCTCTGTCTAGTTTATCACGTTATAATAGTTTAAGTAAACTACTTGTCAACACGTTTGCACAATGGCTATTTTTCGGTCATTTTTACAGCTCTGTGATCAAAAACGGCTCAACTAATTTAAACAAATTTTTGGATTTTAAAAACCTAATGTATTAAAAGGTAGCTACGAGGATTGGTTTAACCTAATAAGAACTACATTGTGTTATACAGGGTGGAAAAGAACGCTATGCAAAAAAGTCAAAACTTTAACCACGTATCATTTCTCGAAATATTTTTTTTCAAATTTTATTTTTGCACTAAGTGGAAATTTGGATTAATAGGTTCGCGACGTCGGGTCCCATCGGTGGGTCATACATTTAACATGTAAAAGTTTATGATTCACTTTAAAAAATACACTGTATACTGATTATTAAATCAACTAAAGCATATGCAAAAAGTGTGCATTTACTGCTACACACCACAGTGCTGTAGTCCAAAAGGCGGTATTGTCATAAATTTATATTTTCCCAAATGTCCTACATTCTATTTTACTATTAAATTTTTTTAATTATGGAAACCATTCTACATGCTATAATTGCATATAGTTGACCTCGTAATTATTTTATTAACCCTGATCAGTTTATACCGATTGTATATAAAAAAGTTTGAATTTAGATGCCACAAAACCAGCTATATAAAGCGTCATTCTACGAAAACTAGGCAATAAACACAACTAATTGGTTTAATTTGTAGCGTCCACTTTATAACCACGAAGAGATAAAATATTATAGAACTTCGCTGGACATGTTTTAAGGAAAAACAGTTTACCCACGTCAAAGAGCAAAAGTTAATATGTTTATGCCAAATGAGGGATCTCGGGATCCATTAGACAAATTATTCTTGAACCTGCACGTCTAGGTCATAAATAGTTAAGCCGCAGCTCCCTTTCAATGGCATTATAGATTTTTCTGTCAAACGCCATGATCTATGACTATTCTGCTAAAAAGGTTACCAGGAGTTTAAGGAAGAATTATCGAAACAATAGATAAAAAACATTATTAAGGCGATTTACTACACAATAATTGAAATAGGTGCATTTGGACTGTTGGTCTGAGTTAAAAATAACGGGTATAAATTTACAAATACAAGGATGGCAGTTCTGAGTTTATAGTGAAAATAAGTTTTTGAGTTTTGTTTAAAATTTATGAAAAAAAGTCTTCAAACAAACGATAACATATCGCTAAAATTGTAATATAAAAAATCATTGGCACCGGATTAAATTTTGTGAATTAAACTCTTATATAGTTTCTCAACATTTTGTGGACAAGAAACCAGTTTTCATCTATTTCAAATTTTATGCTGCATTTGTAAAAGCCATTTTTAAAAATCCCTTTTGAAACGGGCTGAAAAATTGGTTATGTTTTTTTATCTCCGTGCAACCACGCATCTAGCTTAGTGTATCATGGGTTGTACACAGGGTGTCTAAAATAGATGATACCACTATTGCTATCTCCGAAACGGTAAAAGATACGAGGTCAGTTAAATTAGAGAAATTGTACCATTTTTAGTCCATATTTATATTCCGTTTACGGAGTTGCCAAATTCTCTGTAGTTTCTTATCTACAGGGGATTTTTTAAAAATAGTCAAAAATTTAATTCTTAAATATCTCGAAAACTATTATAGTTAGAAAAAAATTGTTTTAACAAAAATCACACAATTTTTTACCTTATATAAAGTAACGTTATTGTTTTGTTAATAGCATTTGTTTTTATTGAGTTACTGATACTAACTTGTTTTTTTCAAATACGGGCCTGGACCTTTTGCTCCATTTTTTGAAAGAACACTTTATACCCTTTACAACTGTGTATAACTTGAAAATATTTTCCGACGTTTTGATCAAGAATAGTAACATCATCAGGATTTTCTGACAATACGGACCCGAGATCTTCCATGCTAAGGCACAGTTCACAACCTACCGCTATGGTGTGTAGTTTTTGTGGTTGTAAAATGGCGCATTTACTTAAAAAATGCCAGGTCCGTACTGATATAATATCCTGATGATGCTATTCTTCACCAAAACGTCGAAAAACATAATCAAGTGATACGCAGATGTAAAGAGTATGAGTATTCTTTCAAAAAATGCAGCAAAAAGTCCAGGTCCGTATTTGAAAAAAGCGAGTTAGTATCAGTAACTCAATAAAAACCAATGATATAAACAAAACAATAACGTTACTTTAGAGAGGGCAAAAATCGTGTGATTTTTGTTAAAACAATTTTTTTCTAACTATAATAATTTTCGAGATATTTAAGAATTAAATTTTTGAGTATTTTTAAAAAATCCCCCGTAGATAAGAAACTATAGAGAATTTGGCAACTTCGTAAACAAAATATGACTAGGGATTAAAAATGGCATATTTTCTCTAATTTAACAGACCTCGTATCTTTTACCGTTTCGGAGATAGCAATAGTGGCATCACCTATTTTAGACACCCTGTATAGTAGAAAGCCTACTTACGGATTTGGTACTGGGAATATCCATAAGGATTTCACCAATCATTTAAGAGGGTGTGGGTGGTACCTACCTTCTCGGTAGAGAAAGAATTCCTCTACTACCTTCCTTTATACAACACGCATATACCATACATACGCTTTATTCATACTGACGATCACAAACATTCAAACCTGCACTTTTTTTTATGGTACAGCACCGGAATTGAACCAGTTGGTCGAGCAAATCCGCTTCCCCACGGAAAGATTTTAAAAAGTATTACATATATTTTGTTTTGTTCACAGTTAACTACAATTTCGAATGTATGCATGAACATCTCAGAAACAGTAAGTGATAAGAGCAGGATTAAACTATTGCAAATTTGGGTATTTCTGAACTTAAACGTGGTACATAAAAATAGTGAATATTCCGAACGGCCTCCGAAATAATTTTGTATTTTCATTTTGATTTGGTTAATTTATGATCCTATTTTAAAACTAGTAAAACACACTCTTATTAAAGCACTTTTAAGTCGATTTTATTTAGATTTTAGTACTGTTTTTGACAATTAGGCCCATGGTTACAATGAAATTTGTGACTAAATTGACTTGTTTTTACTCAAACAAATAAGTTCTATATGATTGTGTTGGTTCATGCTACAAAGATGCATTAATTAAGTGTTACGCCACTTTACCCCAAGTAGCATGTTTAGACACGAATTAGTGGACAAATACTTTGCTGCGAAACGTTTCGAAAAATTTTCGATTCAAATTATAAAACTGTGTCGAGACACATTGGTTTCGAAACCTTTGCGACCCATTTTTGAATTTAGTTACTAGAAATACCTAAGAACTATTTATTTCGAAATATTTTACAATCCAGAGTATCGATACGTTTTCGACAAAATAAAATTATGAAGTTGTGGTAAGACACACACGCTCCCAAACTGTAGCGACATGTTTTCGAATTAAGTTAATCAAAACAAATTGGTATTTTTCGGTTTTGAAATATGTACCAAACAAAGGTATCCATTTATTTACGGAACTTGTGAAGAAAATAATTTTCGAAACTTCCAGAAACATACACACTACGACCTCTTCGGAACAAATTAGGTATTATAACCTATAATTATTAAATTGTGTTTACTTTGGTTTTTCAATCACCTATTTAACCACTTTACGTTTGGTTTTTTAAAAATATGGAAAGAAAACAACAGTATAAACATTCCTCAAGGTTTTACAAGACACTAAAAAGAAAAAGAATGAATTTGAGATCGAAACGGGAAAAGTAAAACCCCAGCCCGATTTTCTAATTATATTAGTGATGCCCCATCGACATCTGTGCTGCGCTTGTTCCGCACATTTTCGATACATTATCGAAACAGTGTTTCCGTTTCGACACTTTTTCTGTTAATTATAGATACATGATCTATGAAACATTATAGAAACCAAATACTAGAAATTGTATGTTGGCTCCATTTTAGGTCGGAATAATGTCTCGCTTTTAATTAAATTCCTGCATCTTTCGAAAAGCCAAAAAGTTGTTACGTTAGTTCCATTTAAATAGCTAATTCAATTTAAAAAAGAAAAAAGTAAAATTTAGAAAATTCCGGCTATTGTGTATTCGTGCTTTTTTATCAAGATGGCATTTAAGTGGCACGATAACCATACAGATAAGTTTTAGACTTTTATTTTGATTATTATCATCTAATACTCATATCAGAGACTATAAAGAATATAGACAAATCCTCGAATACACCGAAATGGGACCGAAAGCGGGCATCCTTTGAATCATTTATATGAATTTACTGGTTTATGGTTTAGGAATTTGTTTGTTCACCATTATATATCTATATAGTACATATAAACGCATGAATATATAATTGTGGACAAACAAATTTCTAAGCCATAAACCAGTAAACCCTCAAAATGTCTCAATGGATGCCCGCTTTTTGGTCCATTTTTGTTACACGCCAGTGTTCGTCTATGTATTATTTAGTCTATGCTTGTATATTGTAAAGAAGACGAGAAGGAAAAAATGAGAGATAAAGAACATGAAAACAATTGATCTTTCCGCGGTAAAATCTCAATTCAAATTCGACATATCCAGTTATCTTATTCTTACACTTATCAAATTAAATTCTTGATTATCTGATTAGACCGGTCGGTGTTCGCAAATTTTACCCATTTTTTTGCGAACTACTAACAATCATAAAACAATGGCGTATTAATAAATATACACTAATTAGAATAAGGTGAAGGCCAAAAAAGGAAATATATCAATTAATCCAAAAATAAGAAGATAATACTAATTGAATAAATAACGTTAAAAAAAAGAAAGCTATGGGAAAACTCAGTTAAAATTGGGGCGGTCTTAATGATTTGGACAGCGATCACGTAAAACCGGAAATTGGAAAGGCGAAATGTAAACTACTAAATATGCAATCACCCAGCTGTTTTAAGCGAAATCCATTTGCTATAATCCTCTGAGGTCACCAAGACCTTTACATTTAATGAACAAATAGAGGTCGGACTGGCCTTAAAGCCCTAATAGTTTCAACCTAACTGACCGCGACGAACTTTACAAATTTGCACCGTATATAAGCTTTAACGCTAATATAATTTAAATTTTCGAAGAATAGAATATTATTAGGTTTGTTTGTTATAGCAGGGAAGTGAATTGTAATACTACTAATGCAGAACAATATAATTAAATGTAGGAGAAAAAACCTGAACAAATGCAAAAGTAAAAGTCTGACTGGTCAACAAGAAATTATTTTAATTTGTTTCCTCCCATAGTTAAAATATTTGATTATGTAAGAACAGACCTTTCTCGGTTTTACTGCCAATAGTACCACGCAGTCGCTGCAGTTAGGTGTATTAAATGGATACTTCATAGTAGCATTCCCAAAATGCGGCAAATGGATAAAATTTTACTAGCGTAAATTGAATTAGGTCTCATCATAAAGATCTGCTGAGATATGGCACTCCGCATGATGGTTGTACGAGATGTGCGCCATGCGATTCCAGCGTACGATGATACTTTTCATTCCCACCATATCATAATCTTTCTTTCTGTATGTAATTATGTGTAGGCCCAAAAAGGCCCTTCGACCACTGATGCCTTTTATTGGTCGACTAATTTTGTATATATTTGTAGATAATATAAATAAATAGCACTCTAGATCGAGCGCAAGCACAGAGCGCGAATGTATGTAAGAGTTGTAAATAAGATTGAAAGTGATGAATAAATGATAGTGTGAACGAAGCAAATGAATGTAAATGTAAATAAACCAATTGTATATAAAAGCCTGTACATAAACTGTAAATAGTGTATATGTCGTAGGCAGAATGCAAATTTAATCTTTTTATAAACTTCCTAGGCATTTTACAAAAAGCCGGAAAAACGCGAGCATAAAATGCATTTTTCGTTATGACTAACACCAATTCAGGCAAATTGATAAAATGCCGGCAAAACAAGAACAGAAGAATATATATCACGTTGTGACTGTTTATTTTTAGGCATTTTATAATTTGCCAAACACGGTGCCGTCAAAACGTGAATATTAAACTAGTCGACTTTTGCACGCGAAGACGATCAAATCAACACAGCCGAAGAGGACCCCAACCAACACCCTGGCACACCGATCCCTCTTCGCCTGCGAGGAAAGAGACTTGTCAGGGCCCCTAACCAGGTGCTAACCCTGTTCCGACCTTAGGGTGTCCTCCCCTCCATCGTTCGCATAAAAAACTTTTCTAAGTCGGTATAATTAGGGTATTGCAGATTAGTGACAAAACTAAACTTAGATGGCAGAAAATATTGTTCTCAATACTTAATAGTATTTTCCATTTTATTTTCACGTTTTGACGGCACCGTTCTTGGCAAATTGTAAAATGCCTAATAATAATCAGTCACAACGTGATATACATTTTTCTGTTCTTGTCTTCGACAAATTAATTCTCTCATAGCCCTGAAGGTCACCCTGTGGAGGCTCTATTGCCGTTCTTCTTAGGTCCCCTAATTTTACCAAGGGTTAATACCGGTCCCGGCCGTACCCTGGTCGCGTTTTCTACAAAGTGAGCATGTGCGCAGTGCATCTACTGTACTTTGTACACTAAGTATATATAACAAATAATGTGTATATATAAATGTAAAATAAGAGAACAAATGTGTAAAAATTGAATAAAAATTATCTTTGAAAGTAGAAAGACCAAAACAATAATATTGTCAAAAGGATAGAGTTGTAAGTCAATTTTTTAAATCATTTTATGATAATTTTATTATTTTAAATCTTGAAAAATTTTATTTTTCTTGTTACTTTATTAACTCCAATTTCTAAGTACATTTAGATTTTCTTAGCTATTTGTGTAGATTGTTTTCTCTAATAAACAACCATCCTATACCTAGCATTTCCAATCTTCTCGCTCTCAAACTCCTGTTTGGTCTTTCTTTGCATCTGGCGGGCCCTGGCGACCATCGGAATCGCCTGGCCTTGAACATATTTACCTTAAATCGTTTAATACAGAGCCTGTAAAAATTGGAACCTTATAGGACAATGTTTATTTTATGCTCTGCACAGAGCACCTTTAGAATCACCTAGCAGGCGCGTGCGACCTTCAGAATCGCCTGGCAATTTTATTTGTATTTTGTTATGTCTAGATTCAAACACATTAAAATTTGAATTAACTTAAGTTACATTTTTTTTTACTTTTGCAAAAATATAAGGGGTTGACAACGCGACCGGGGGAGACTTGCCAGGTCATGACTTTTACTTATGGCTCTTCAATCGTCAATATCCAAATTTCCAGCTTTGTGCAAATACCGTTACTAAGAGGGTTCAGTAGCTGTCCGGTTAAAGGGTTAATAATGGCTTAACGACACTCTCAGGATAAAAACTTGTCAAAACCTAACTGATCAATTAAAAAATCTTAATTTACAACATTTCAAAGTCTTAAACATTTTAGTAAATTCCGTGGAAGGTCCAATTCAGCTATAAATTAAAAAATGCAAAAATTTAATTGTTCGCTCTTGGCGTCGTAAATTACAAACGAAAGTTAATAATACAAGCCAAAGTGGGTATAGCAGAAATTGGTGTAACAACTGTGTATAACTTGAAAATATTTTCTGACGTTTTGATCAAGAATAGTAACATCATCAGGATTTTCTGACAATACGGACCCGAGATCTTCCATGCTAAGGCACAGTTCACAACCTACCGCTATGGTGTGTAGTTTTTGTGGTTGTAAAATGGCGCATTTACTTAAAAAATGCCAGGTCCGTACTGATACAATAACCTGATGATGCTATTCTTCACCAAAACGTCGAAAAACATAATCAAGTGATACGCAGATGTAAAGGGTATGAAGTATTCTTTCAAAAAATGCAGCAAAAAGTCCAGGTCCGTATTTGAAAAAAGCGAGTTAGTATCAGAAATTCAATAAAAACCAATGATGTAAACAAAACAATAACGTTACTTTAGAGAGGGTAAAAAATCGTGTGATTTTTGTTACAACAATTTTTTTCTAACTATAATAGTTTTCGAGATATTTAAGAATTAAATTTTTGAGTATTTTTAAAAAATCCCCTGTAGATAAGAAGCTATAGAGAATTTGGCAACTTCGTAAACAAAATATGACTAGGGATTAAAAATGGCATATTTTCTCTAATTTAACAGACCTCGTATCTTTTACCGTTTCGGAGATAGCAATAGTGGTATCACCTATTTTAGACACCCTGTATAGTAGAAAGCCTACTTACGCATTTAGTACTGGAAATATCCATAAGGATTTCACCAATCATTTAAGAGGGTGTGTGGGTGGTACCTACCTTCTCGGTAGAGAAAGAATTCCTCTACTACCTTCCTTTATACAACACGCATATACCATACATACGCTTTATTCATACTGACAATCACAAACATTCAAACCAGCACTTTTTTTTATGGTACAGCACCGGAATTGAACCAGCTGGTCGAGCAAATCCGCTTCCCCACGGAAAGATTTTAAAAAGTATTACATACATTTTGTTTTGTTCACAGTTAACTAAAATTTCGAATGTATGCATGAACATCTCAGAAACAGTAAGTGATAAGAGCAGGATTAAACTATTGCAAATTTGGGTATTTCTGAACTTAAACGTGGTACATAAAAATAGTGAATATTCCGAACGGCCTCCGAAATAATTTTGTATTTTCATTTTGATTTGGTTAATTTATGATCCTATTTTAAAACTAGTAAAACACACTCTTATTAAAGCACTTTTAAGTCGATTTTATTTAGATTTTAGTACTGTTTTTGACAATTAGGCCCATGGTTACAATGAAATTTGTGACCAAATTGACTTGTTTTTACTCAAACAAATAAGTTCTATATGATTGTGTGGGTTCATGCTAAAAAGATGCATTAATTAAGTGTTACGCCACTCTACCCCAAGTAGCATATTTAGACACGAATTAGTGGACAAATACTTTGCTGCGAAACGTTTCGAAACATTTTCGATTGAAATTATAAAACTGTGTCGAGACACATTGGTTTCGAAACCTTTGCGACCCATTTTTGAATTTAGTTACTAGAAATACCTAAGAACTATTTGTTTCGAAATATTTTACAATCCAGAGTGTCGATACATTTTCGACAAAATAAAATTATGAAGTTGTGGTAAGACACACACGCTCCCAAACTGTAGCGACATGTTTTCGAATTAAGTTAATCAAAACAAATTGGTATTTTTCGGTTTTGAAATATGTACCAAACAAAGGTATCCATTTATTTACGGAACTTGTGAAGAAAATAATTTTCGAAACTTCCAGAAACATACACACTACGACCTCTTCGGAACAAATTAGGTATTATAACCTATAATTATTAAATTGTGTTTACTTTGGTTTTTCAATCACCTATTTAACCACTTTACGTTTGGTTTTTTAAAAATATGGAAAGAAAACAACAGTATAAACATTCCTCAAGGTTTTACAAGACACTAAAAAGAAAAAGAATGAATTTGAGATCGAAACGGGAAAAGTAAAACCCCAGCCCGATTTTCTAATTATATTAGTGATGCCCCATCGACATCTGTGCTGCGCTTGTTCCGTACATTTTCGATACATTATCGAAACAGTGTTTCCGTTTCGACACTTTTTCTGTTAATTATAGATACATGATCTATGAAACATTATAGAAACCAAATACTAGAAATTGTATGTTGGCTCCATTTTAGGTCGGAATAATGTCTCGCTTTTAATTAAATTCCTGCATCTTTCGAAAAGCCAAAAAGTTGTTACGTTAGTTCCATTTAAATAGCTAATTCAATTTAAAAAAGAAAAAAGTAAAATTTAGAAAATTCCGGCTATTGTGTATTCGTGCTTTTTTATCAAGATGGCATTTAAGTGGCACGATAACCATACAGATAAGTTTTAGACTTTTATTTTGATTATTATCATCTAATACTCATATCAGAGACTATAAAGAATATAGACAAATCCTCGAATACACCGAAATGGGACCGAAAGCGGGCATCCTTTGAATCATTTATATGAATTTACTGGTTTATGGTTTAGGAATTTGTTTGTTCACCATTATATATCTATATAGTACATATAAACGCATGAATATATAATTGTGGACAAACAAATTTCTAAGCCATAAACCAGTAAACCCTCAAAATGTCTCAATGGATGCCCGCTTTTTGGTCCATTTTTGTTACACGCCAGTGTTCGTCTATGTATTATTTAGTCTATGCTTGTATATTGTAAAGAAGACGAGAAGGAAAAAATGAGAGATAAAGAACATGAAAACAATTGATCTTTCCGCGGTAAAATCTCAATTCAAATTCGACATATCCAGTTATCTTATTCTTACACTTATCAAATTAAATTCTTGATTATCTGATTAGACCGGCCGGTGTTCGCAAATTTTTCCCATTTTTTTGCGAACTACTAACAATCATAAAACAATGGCGTATTAATAAATACATTAATTAGAATAAGGTGAAGGCCAAAAAAGGAAATATATCAATTAATCCAAAAATAAGAAGATAATACTAATTGAACAAATAACATTAAAAAAAAAGAGAGCTATGGGAAAACTCAGTTAAAATTGGGGCGGTCATAATGATTTGGACAGCGATCACGTAAAACCGGAAATTGGAAAGGCGAAATGTAAACTACTAAATATGCAATCACCCAGCTGTTTTAAGCGAAATCCATTTGCTATAATCCTCTGAGGTCACCAAGACCTTTACATTTAATGAACAAATAGAGGTCGGACTGGCCTTAAAGCCCTAATAGTTTCAACCTAACTGACCGCGACGAACTTTACAAATTTGCACCGTATATAAGCTTTAACGCTAATATAATTTAAATTTTTGAAGAATAGAATATTATTAGGTTTGTTTGTTATAGCAGGGAAGTGAATTGTAATACTACTAATGCAGAACAATGTAATTAAGTGTAGGAGAAGAAACCTGAACATACTGAACAAATGCAAAAGTAAAAGTCCGACTGGTCAACAAGAAATTATTTTAGTTCGTTTCCCCCCATAGTTAAAATATTAGATTATATAAGAACAGACCTTTCTCGGTTTTACTGCCAATAGTACCACGCAGTCGCTGCAGTTAGGTGTATTAAATGGATATTTGATAGCAGCATTCCCAAAATGCGGCAAATGGATAAAATTTTACTAGCTTAAATTGAATTAGGTCTCATCATAAAGATCTGCTGAGATATGGCAACTCGGCATGATGGTTGTACGAGATGTGCGCCATGCGATTCCAGCGTACGATGATACTTTTCATTCCCACCATATCACAATCTTTCTTTCTGTATGTAATTATGTGTAGGCCCAAAAAGGCCCTTCGACCACTGATGCCGTTTATTGGTCGACTAATTTTGTATATATTTGTAGATAATACAAATAAATAGCACTCTAGATCGAGCGCAAGCACAGAGCGCGAATGTATGTAAGAGTTGTAAATAAGATTGAAAGTGATGAATAAATGATAGTGTGAACGAAGGAAATGAATGTAAATGTAAATAAACCAATTGTATATAAAAGCCTGTACATAAACTGTAAATAGTGTATTTGTCGTAGGCAGAATGCAAATATAATCTTTTTATAAACTTCTTAGGCATTTTACAAAAAGCCGGCAAAACGCGAGCATAAAATGCATTTTTCGTTATGACTAACACCAATTCAGGCAAATTGATAAAATGCCGGCAAAACAAGAACAGAAGAATATATATCACGTTGTGACTGTTTATTTTTAGGCATTTTATAATTTGCCAAACACGGTGCCGTCAAAACGTGAATATTAAACTAGTCGACTTTTGCACGCGAAGACGAGCAAATCAACACAGCCGAAGAGGACCCCAACCAACACCCTGGCACACCGATCCCTCTTCGCCTGCGAGGAAAGAGACTTGTCAGGGCCCCTAACCAGGTGCTAACCCTGTTCCGACCTTAGGGTGTCCTCCGCTCCATCGTTCGCATAAAAAACTTTTCTAAGTCGGTCTAATTAGGGTATTGCAGATTAGTGACAAAACTAAACTTAGATGGCAGAAAATATTGTTCTCAATACTTAATAGTATTTTCCATTTTATTTTCACGTTTTGACGGCACCGTTCTTGGCAAATTGTAAAATGCCTAATAATAATCAGTCACAACGTGATATATATTCTTCTGTTCTTGTTTTGCCGGCATTTATCAATTTGCCTGAATTGGTGTTAGTCATAACGAAAAATGCATTTTATGCTCGCGTTTTGCCGGCTTTTTGTAAAATGCCTAGGAAGTTTATAAAAAGCCTAAATTTGCATTCAGCCTACGATATATATAAACCTTGTATATAGTAATTCTAGTCAACAGGAAAATTAAGCTGGTTTTTTCGTTAGACTTTTTCCAGCAAAACTCTATCAAAAACCTTAAGAAACAGAATATTCGTGATATTTTCAAGTCTTCGACAAATTAATTCTCTCATAGCCCTGAAGGTCACCCGGTGGAGGCTGTATTGCCGTTCTTCTTAAGTCCCCTAATTTTACCAAGGGTTAATACCAGTCCCGGCCGTACCCTGGTCGCGTTTTCTACAAAGTGAGCATGTGCGCAGTGCATCTACTGTACTTTGTACACTAAGAATATATAACAATTAATGTATATATATAAATGTAAAATAAGAGAACAAATGTGTAAAAATTGAATAAAAAATATCTTTGAAAGTAAAAAGACCAAAACAATAATATTGTCAAAAGAATAGAGTTGTAAGTCAATTTTTTAAATCATTTTATGATAATTTTATTATTTTATATCTTGAAAAATTTTATTTTTCTTGTTACTTTATTAACTCCAATTTTTAAGTACATTTAGATTTTCTTGGCTATTTATGTAGATTGTTTTCTCTAATAAACAACCATCCTATACCTAGCATTTCCAATCTTCTCGCTCTCAAACTCCTGTTTGATCTTTCTTCGCATCTGGCGGGCCCTGGCGATCATCGGAATCGCCTGGCCTTGAACATATTTACCTTAAATCGTTTAATACAGAGCCTGTAAAAATTGGAACCTTATAGGACAATGTTTATTTTATGCTAGCACCTTTAGAATCACCTAGCAGGCGCGTGCGACCTTCAGAATCGCCTGGCAATTTTATTTGTATTTTGTTATGTCTAGATTCAAACACATTAAAATTTGAATTAACTTAAGTTTCAGTTTTTTTTACTTTTTCAAAAATATAAGGGGTTGACAACGCGACCGGGGGAGACTTGCCAGGTCATGACTTTTACTTATGGCTCTTCAATCGTCAATATCCAAATTTCCAGCTTTGTGCAAATACCGTTACTAACAGGGTTCAGTAGCTGTCCGGTTAAAGGGTTAATAATGGCTTAACGACACTCTCAGGATAAAAACTTGTCAAAACCAAACTGATCAATTAAAAAATCTTAATTTACAACAATTCAAAGTCTTAAACATTTTAGTAAATTCCGTGGAAGGTCCAATTCAGCTATAAATTAAAAAATGCAAAAATTTAATTGTTCGCTCTTGGCGTCGTAAATTACAAACGAAAGTTAATAATACAAGCCAAAGTGGGTATAGCAGAAATTGGTGTAACAAATCAAGGTTTTAAATTCGGTACCTATTTCAGCAGTAAGCCGCAATGTTTCATTTTGACCTGAATAAATATCCAGGCCGGAAAAGAAATATACCGTTTGGAAAATTACTTTAAGCCTTTGGGTTGACCAGATAAGAGGGTGAATAAACCTAAATATAATTAAATTTATTATAAACACATTAAATTTAATGCATTATACATCTAGTGCTATTTTAACCTTGTGTACGTTATACAGGATGTCCGAAAACGAATGGATATTTTACTAGATTCCTGTAGTCAGAACAAAAAAGATATAGACCAGCTAACCTTTGTGCAATTTTGCTTTCCTCAGCAGTTATAGACCTTAGGCCTTTTTTATTTTACATTTTTTGAGTAAATGGCTCGTTATTTACGCTTTTTTTATTTAAAATTGGCATACGGGGGTTTTTAAGGTAACCAACTAAAAATATCTTACGTAAAATTGAGAATAAGTTCTCTAAACCACCTGAAAACTCCCTCCAGGGAGGGGCATATAGCCCAGAGAATAGCTGTTTTACCATGATGAACCCAATCAAACTCTACTCCGGCTGCTCGAAACTGCTAATGGATGGCGCTGCCTGTGTTATACTGCTTATGCAGTTCGACATGGTTAGCTTTAAGGTGCGTTTCCTATGGGGCGGCTGACGCTCGCGGCTGCCGCACAGCGTCTGCTGACGCCAGTATATCCATTGACGTTGACGCTTGCGTCTGACGCTCGAAAAGAAACGGATAAATTAAATTGTCACGTGAGCAGTACTAGGCGTCAGACGCTGTGCAGCAGCCGCGAGCGTCAGCCGCCCTATAGGAAACACACCTATAAGGATATGCTGTTTCGGAAGGTAGGTATGTTCGTTTATCCTGTACTGACGAGAACTAAAGAGTTCGAAACCGGTATGCAGGTAACGACATCCTAACTAAAGAAAAAGCTTCCGTCTACCTGGTAGTTTCTTGCAGTCAAACCAAGTATTTTGTTGTCTAACAGTGTTAGTCAAAATACGGCAAATTTTGGTGTGTAATCCAGCGCTCGGAAACATAGAGGGCGCTTACAACACTGTAGACATGCTTTTGCTTTCCATGGCATTTTTTTTTGTTTTATTTGGTTTTTCGAAAGAGCATAAATTTGTTTACAAAAGGCATTCCTGTTTAATGACGCTAAAGTACACCATTTTAGAGGAAAACGAATTTAAATACTAAACTCTATACATCAACATGTAAGCTAGCTTGCTAATTTTTGGATCTTTCTGTGTAGTTTGCTATATGGGATTTTTTTGATAGGTAATGTGGATTTGTTGTTAAAATATATCTCTTTGGAGGTTGCACATTCTTTCAATCAAAATAGTTTATTAACAGCTGTAACTCATCCTTTATTCCAGGGTATTGCGGCTTCGATCTGGTGTATATTTAATTATAATATTTTATTATTACCTGATATTTTAAAATATTAAAGTGACAAAATAAATATCTAAATTACAAAAAGTTCGAGCTACGAAAAGTCTGGCGAAAGGTCCAGGGACTAAACGTCCGGAGGCAAAACGTCTGAGGATGAGTTGTACAGAAACAAAATGTTCGAGGACCGGTCAATTTCGGTAGTCAAATCCCTATGTGGTAATTCTCCTTTAAGTTGTGATTATTTATGTTAAATTAACGAACAGTTATTTGTGTCATTTGAGCTATTGTTATTTGTAGTTGAATCTAATTTTGCACTAATAAGTATTGTAAATTATCAGTCACCGGGGAAATATTGAAATTAGAATAAAAGATTTAAGAATTCTGCCAAGGCGACAACAAATTAGCGGTACTTGAGAGCCAAAATTGCCTGAATTTAATAACAAATGGTCTCTCTGGGGTCAACCGTAAGCCATCAATCTAGTGAATGTAATTGTACCCATTATATTTTATGAGAAGGAATGACTTATGTATGCCTATAGAGTTAACGACTAACGACATTACCACTAAAGGGACCGACACATTAACCCTTTTAGATTAGCTGGGCTAAATATCATTAAAATATAAATTTGGTTGAACTAAAAAGTGTGCTTTAAAGCAGTTTTTAGCTACCTCAAATATAAAAAGCAAATAGTATAAAATAATGATATTATAAGCTTAGGGAAAGCTCTAAAAATTGATTTGTAATTAAATTTGTGAGGTTCTTTATCGCAAGAGATGGTGTTACGTCAGCTCCTTAAGTAGCATAGTAGTTGAAAGCAGTTTTAAAAAATATTTATTTAAAAATAATAACATTAATGTTTTTGCCTTGTCCCCGAATATAATATATAAATGTAAAATAAAAAAGGTTTCAAAAGCAATAAATTATTCTACACTAAGTTTGGATCTTATCCCTTCTGCTTGTTAAACAGTTGTTATTAAAGATAAATATGTTTTGATGGTTGTGGCCATTGGCGCCCATAGGGTCAATTTCAGGGGGCCATTAAACCGTATGTTACAAAATCACTAAGTTCCGCAGTTGTTCAAAAGCATCCGTGAAACTCGATCCTAGGGGGGGGGGGTCAACAGCCCCCTTGCCCCTCCCTATGGGCGCTCATGGTTGTGATTCTAGTTTATTTAAACCTAAAGTAAGATAAAAATACAGTTATTACTAATAATTTAGAAAAATATGAGCAGCAAAGATATTATTAGAAACAATAAATACAAGTCACTAAAAAGATTTATGCAATGCAATGGTTTAATTTTAAACCTTGTAGTGGATCTGTTATGTTGTGACAAGTTTCGGTCGTTTTATTTTTAATAGGACGTCATGTTTCTTCAATTTGCTTGTTTTTTATATGCTGCTGAAATACCCTTACTTTCGTTACTGAGCGCTGTTCATATTTAAATTACTCTTCTAGTCACTAATTAGGAAATAAATACAAACTTTGATTTGCATTGCAAACCTTAGCTGTCTTGTGCTTGTATTTGTCAATTTAAAACCTTTGTTGTCAAATTAGACTGGTCGTAGATGGATCCACCCGTAAATGTTTGATTTATAAATTATTTAACTTGACGCGGCGAAACTTCGTATATTTGGGGTACATTGACTTAAGAGTTTACTAGTAATCTACTATACTTACTGACTTAAACCGACTTTAAGCGGGAGGAGGGTTGGTTTCCTATCGAAAACGGTCCCAAACATCATAATTCACTAATCCTGTTATGTAGGATAAATTTAATATTTATACACTCGAATCGATAACTACTTTTTTTTGAAGAAATACGTCAAGATAGCATCTAAACGTCGTCTTGTGAAAAAAAGTCCATTTCGAGTGTACAAACAGTCTTTTTTTCTATGACTGTCAAAAAAGTCGACATTTATTCATTAATGTCAGTGTACCAATTTTTTGACAGCAGCTTTTTTGTGTTTCGTGGTGCACGGAATATTTCGTGCATTAGGGTGAAAACATTTCGTGCACTTCTCCCATTAGGCATAAGAACTCAAATATTAAAAAAGAACTTTTAAAATTGAATTTGGAAATTGATTGTCAAAAAATATAATTATATCCATATATATGTCAGATAAAAAAAAATAGTAACTGAATCTACACTGTATTGTATTTTCATGCTGATATCAAATTTTAATTTTAAATTTAAATAATTTACCCGTTTTCTTATGGTTTTAAGAAAAGAGTTGTCATACAATAATGAAAGGTAGTAATAATAATACTAATACTGATGGTAGTAATATGCGGCAATGTACATCTTTACCTTAAAGTTGACGATAAAATAATAATAAAGTGAACCAAAAAGATGCCTTGTCGCATGGAGCAAGAGTTGCACTGTTTTACGGTTCAAGTGGTGTAGTCTCTGCCTTGTTAGGGGTCAAGATGGCTAGCTTCGTCGTCGCGGAGAGTGGAGTGGGTAAACTGAACTAGAATCAAAAGCACCACCTGTTTTATGCCCTCGGTAAGGAAGAGACTGATATTTAAAAGAAAGCAGGAAACTAAAAGTTTGGGCCAATAAAACAGCTTGCTCTAGGTGACCGTTCATTCAATGTTCAAGCAAGGATCATCAGATCTAGGTCATTAACAATCCTTACTATGAAATATTATACAGCAATATCGACAATTTTAGACGACTAAATAAATGCCAATAAGTCCATACTTATCGCGGCTGCTTCTAGGATAAATTGCTCATCCCCACTGATCTTGATAGCCGCTTTTGAAAGTGAAGGAAAAGTTAATAATAGTTTAGGTTAGGTTAGGTTAGGCTTTAATAACTGCAAAATTAATAATATAAAATATATTAAATATAAATTTATGATTTTAACTTAAATTTTTATAACATTGAGGTGCCAAAATCAGTGAGGGCTTAGGGACAATAGTCGCCTTATAATTATCGCAAGTGCACCTGTACGAGAGTAAAAAGGCCTTGTTATTGTGTTGTGCATCACATGTGTTTGTGAATTAATCTTAAGTTCATAGTCCTACCTAGTACAATAATATAATAAAAATAACAGTAAAAATAGCACAAAGGTGGCAGATAGTGCATCAGTATCAGTGCAATCGTTAGTTCAGCTGGTGGAAGCCTATAGCCTTGAGTGATGCAATAATAATGGTTATACTAGGATGGCACAAACACATCAAACCTAACTTTCGTGGTGGTGTAGAGGCTGTGGTGCTTCAGTTACTCGAGCTGTGAGGCGAGTTGAACCTGGTTGTGTCACACGATTGTCCTACACACTCCGACGATGTTAGAATAGTGGTCTTCTACTACCAGGATGAAGAAGCCCCAAGAAGGAAAAGTAGAGGCAAACGGAAAACAGAAGACAACAGGAAAGACAGAAAAAGAAAAAGAAGGCGTGTAACAATACCTGGGTTTACGGCGGCGTGATCTTCAGGTACAAAAGAAGGTGGTCAATTTTAGGATATATCTGTAGCATTCATAGACTAAATCTAGGTGATAATTTCAGAAGTCAGGTAAAACAATAGATATTTGAAGTAGAAACTTACGCGAGACGGTATGTGGCCTTTTTGATAGCAAAAAATCAGAATTTTGCACATAAAACTAAAATAAATCCAATCAACTGTATAGCGTAATAAGCTATATTACACCCACAATTTTTGCGCCCCAAAATTCATAAAATATCAGCAAATTTTCTTCTAGACTGCCCGAGCGCAACACTGAAAAAAGATTTGTCCAAAAAAACACAACTTGGACGTCATGAAAAACGGCGGCAAGTTTCTGTCAGTCAAAGTCTTAGGGGCTTTTAAATTTAAGCAGTGTGACCTCTGACAATTGTTGACACTTCCAAACAAAAACAATGTAATTTTTATCTATTTTTATTTAAAGATCCAAGATTTAAGACTCAATGCATTGTAAGCCCTAAATATGCCCAAAACATTTCCTACTAAATTTCTGATGTCCCAAAACCGTTGTTTATTTTACTTAACCTCGTAATTTTTAGGTCTCGTATCTGAACAAAGAAGAACCAAGATAAGGCCTAGAACGAGTTACTAAAGAGAGTTCAACACGGGTAGAACTAAAGAACAGTTCATCTAAAGAAGATGGATTCAGATACAAGGTGTAACGGTAGCTGTTGAATACCTAACAATGCACTTGAAGAAGTAGCAGGTAGGTTTGTAACTTTTACAATGATTTATTAGGGGGTCGTCCAATTTTACAACTCTCATACGAATAGCACGAGTTAATAATTTTTTACACTTTTAGGATGACCCCAGGGACCGTACACGAAAATCCAAATAAGTAACACCAATAACACAAATAACGATTATCACCTTTACATTTACATTATTATATTGTTTGAGGTCTAAACTGTATCGTACTAAAGAATTAAAAGTACGCAAAAATGTGCTGACAGATATTGACAAGGATTTCCACTCGAAAATGGGCATTATTTCAACAAAACTACGTTTAAATGTTATTTTAGTGTATTTCTTTGAATAGTATTGTTGTCGATGCAAGTTTATGTTTATATTTCTTATACAGGGTGTTATGAAATTCACTGCATATATTGAAACCGGTCGTCATTTTCACGAAAAATGTGTTTAAGAATCTCAAACCAACAATTTATTTAAATTGTACAAATTTAGTTATTTGCCTTTAAATACCTCTATTTTTATACACATAAATATATTAAGACACCGTCCAAAAAGGTTCACAATTTCCTAAGTTATGACTATCTCGCACTCTATTATTTTCAGTATTCTGAAATATATGATGCACCTTTTCTTAGCAACTTTTAATTAAAGGATGTGCGATACGATTTATACGATATAATAATATAAGTATTATTGTATGCAAGCACACTTTTTACAAAACCTGTATTAATAAATTGAATATATTTAAAAAAAACTCAAGACACCAATTACTATTTTAGATTTCCTGTTAGCTTTCATACACAAAAGTGGCATGTTCAAAATTTTTTATATATGTTTATAATCTTTTAAGCTATATTGTGTATTATGCATGATATAATATTGTTTAACGTAATCTTTAATTATTAAAAGACGAATGACTGTTCTGGTTAATGAGTGGTTGTATAGAACAGACGAATGCGAATTGGATCAAAAGGTGATTATTGCTGAGAAATGAGAGTCAGAAGCATGCCTTAAAAAACAAACTCAGCGCAAACAACAACAATTACTGCTTACACATCACCTGGTGTCAGTCCAAGAGCGCAAAAATGGCGACTGTTTAAATTATATTAAATTATATTAAAAAGTAAAGAGATTATTTTTAGTAAAATCCATTTCTTCACAACAATATTTTTGGGTTTTGAACGAATCATGCAATAAAAAGTACATGCATATTCTTATTGATACAGTAATTTAGAAGAGTTTAAATTGAATTCTCTAAAACGTAGTAATGACATCATTTACAATATTTAATGTGATTAAAATAATTCCATTTTTATTGAATGAAAAATATAATTGAATGAAAATTATTAAATGTAGATGAATATAGTTAAGGCTATAATCAGGAGTCTTTCGAAAATAGTAAACAATAGCAATGGAGTTTCTTCCCAATTATAATTCACGTGCAGGTGTGCGTAAAACAAAAATAATTAAATATTAGATAATGAATTCATTATAGTAACATGGTTGTGTATTTAAGAAGAATTTATCATTTTATCGCTGTCACCGAAAATAATCTCTATATAGCAATAAATCAGTATTATAAAATAATATAATGATCCTGAGGGAAACTTTAATACCAGTTAATTAATGTCGTCACCCTTAATAGAATGGCATCCAAATAGAGATAGTCATATTTGAGAGGCATGTTTCCAAGATTTTATGACAGATGTTCTCAAGGGGCAACTATAAGTCATCAATCTAGAAAATTTAATGGTGTCTGTTGTGCCATATAAAGGAAAATGGCTGATCCACGCCTATAGATTTTACAACACTATCGCGCGCAGTGAGGCCCGGCCATTAACCTATTTACTTCAGAAGCTTTAATCATCTGGCGCGTACAGAACATTTAATCAGCTATAGATTATTAGTCATCATGTTCTTCAATGAAAATAGTATTGAAGCTTCATTAAGATTATATATATATATATATATATATATATATATATATATATATATATATATATATATATATATATATATATATATATATATATATATGTTGTACAAATAACGGCCGTGTAATAAATTAAATGAAATAAAGATTACGGGGATTCGGCCAGAAAGTCTTTATTGTATTTTTCTTATAATGTGCCTAGCTTTCGAAATGTTTCATTTCTTCCTCAGGGCAATTATATTTAAATATAAAGACATCTAATTTTCGAAATTTTAGGAAAAAATTGTTGAAAATATTCTAATTGGAATTTTGACAATATTTTTGAAGTTGACAGTTGAAACATTTCGAAAGCTAGGCACATTATAAGAAAAATACAATAAAGACTTTCTGGCCGAATCCCCGTAATCTTTATTTCATTTATATATATATATATATATATATATATATATATATATATATATATATATATATATATATATATATATATATGTATATATATATATATATATATTATATATATATATATATATATATATATATATATATATATATATATATATATATATAATGTATATATATATATATATGTATATGTATGATGTGTTTTGCTATAAAACGAGAAGCTGTTAGTTCGTTTCAAATCCTGGGGTAGAACTTTTCTTTTGTGCTTAACAAATTATTTTTTTTGGAAAAAGTACGCTGTAGATTTTTTTTTCGGTTTGAAAAAAAGAACAACAAATTTTTACCTCATACCTGGAAACGAACCAACGGCAACACCTTCTCGCCTGATAATCAAACACATTACCATTAGGCTATTGTCATGACTGTAGACATTAATATATTCGATGATAATTACATAGTCACAAAAAATTAGGCTTGCAAGGGGTAGCTGCCAGGCGAGAAAAAGCAACCCAATTTTTAGTGGTACTCGTTGGTCACTGTATTTTGGCGTTTTTCGTTTTAATATACCGAATAACGTAAGATAGCCGTTCCAAAGAAGGCCGAAAGTAACGTAATTTTGCGATATCACGACCTGTTCTGTTATTCAATATTTGCTGTTTATTTTGAATATAAATTTATACTTTTACTCTATGACGGAAGATTTCACCGGGTGCTTAGTCAACAATGTGAAATCTCATATCTGGTATTTGTGATGTCATCTTACAAAACAAACACCCTGACAGAGTTAAAGCATCTGAGAAACTTAAAAATGTTAGGATACGTTTTATTTGAATATACCTAAATATAATAAGATCAAAACATGGAAATTCATGGTTAAAGATAGGCTAGTGGACAACACACTAATAACTGGATACTATATATAATTATAAAAACACAGTCATAATTTTATCAAAGCAGGAAGCCCACAAAAATGTCATCGGCCAATACGTTTACTTTAAAAATATAGTAAATTTATTATGTAGGTCACCTATAATTACTTTCGTTTCACGATTTCAAAGGCTAGCGCACCTCGTTAACGTATAAAATATTCGATAAAATTTTAATGGTTACGATTACGTGTCGTAATGGGATAGTAAACTTTAATCGACATGGCGAATTATTGGAATTTACCATCCAAATTTCAAGTACGTGACTTTAATAAAATTTCTAGATTAATGCTTGACCAGGTATAATCCTTTTAATGAATTAATGGCTTTGAAAAAGAAAGCATTAAAATTTCGACGAACAAAATATTAAGACCGGCTTTGTTACTATTATATTTATTTAATTTATTTACACATTTACCACATTACATACAGAACACTGTAAAATAGTAGCTTGTCAATTACAATTAAAATCAAAAAATATTCTGTAAAAATGCAGACATATACATCACATCGCAAACAATATAAATACCGTTTCAAAACTTTGTTACAGACAATAAACACAAACATTATACAAGAAAAAAAAATTAACAAACTTCGAAGAACGCGTGAGTTCAAGGGAAACAAAAGATGAGAAGGCAAACAATACAAGTCAACTTCCAAATTTAAAATAAAGAAAAACTAAGGTATAAAACCGAATAAAATCCCTTCTTCAATATGAATTCCTTTATAACAGATTTTAATTTATTGTAATCATATTGTCTCACATGAGCAGAGAGATTGTAGATCCTCAAGTCAAGGAAGTTTCTGCGAGATCTATCAAGCCTGAAACGAGGAGGTCTCAGTTACTGTTTGCCCAGCGGTAATTGACACTCGGGAAGAAAGGAAAAAAAATTCCTGTGACGCCGTTGTTAAATTTTAAAAATTCGGAATGCTAAAAAACTATAGGCGTACACGTACTACATAGTTTTTTAGTATTCCGAATTTTTGAAAGTTCGTTACGGCATCATAGCGATTTATTTTTCATTCCTTTCGAGTGTCAATTACCGCTGGGCGAACTATAGTTGATCTGCAGACCTTATTTCATGCGCATGCAAGTCACGATTTGCATCAAACGAAGATATATTTTTATGAATTTCTAACAGCGTTTGACAAATATAGATTGAAGGAAGTGTCATTATTCCCATTTTAGTAAAAAATGGCTGGCAGTGTTGTCTGTGGCGAAGGCCCGTCATTATTCTCAGAGCACATTCCTGCTGTCTGAAAATTGCAGCAGATGAAGGACTATTACACCATATTAGAGTCCCATAGGTAAGGTGTGAGTGGAAAAGCGAAAAGTATACTAATCTTAAAGTATTGAGGGTCACAATTTTCTTTAGTTGTCTAAGCAAAAAGAGTGAACTTGACAGTTTTGGTATCAGACTGTTTACATGAGTGCTCCAAGTTAGCCGTTCATCAGTATTTATTCCCAGGAGCTTGACACTATTTCCAGTTGAAATCTTGGTGTTTGAAGATATAATTTCCTGGGTTTTATTTTGGTTTAATTGAAATTTATTGGAAATAAACTGTTAGCTTTATCCTGTAGATTTTGAGACTCAACTCTAAGGTAGTCAGCATTACGGCCTTGACACATAAGAGTCGTGTCATTGGCAAAAACTATACATTTTTCCGGCATAAGATGTTAAAAAAGATCATTAATTAATATGCCTATATAATAAAGAGTAGGGTCACCGGAACGGAGCCCTGAGGCATTCCGTGACTGACAATCTTTTTCTCTCACACAACATTGTTTATTATGACACACTGTTGGCGGTTTTCTAAACATGACTTTATAAATGCTAACGGAGCATCCCTGATTCCGTAAAACCGCAATTTATTAATCAGAACGTCGTGGGACACGCAGTCGAAGGCCTTCGACAAATCACACAATCTGTTATTAGTTAAATCTTGCACCAGGATTTACAAAATATGTTTTTAGTACTGGTTGAAATTAAGATCTTCTAGTAGATTAGTTAGGTTTTAACATATTTTTATCCCGTTATTGTTAGCAAGTCGTCATTAAAAACTTGTGAGTAGGGTTTGTAAAGACGGTGCCTGACCTTTGGGTGGCGGGACCGTAAATAAACTGAGTTTAGGAGAACCAGATAATCTACATAATACTAAAGAACACTTACCCAGTAAATTTGTGTACGGTGGTTACTACCCAATTTTTTATTGATTCGCCAGTACAGCTCTGAAGTCTTTTATTGGCTATTAAATAGCGATATGACGGTCCTCGTAGATTTAATGTTCAAATTACAACATTAACCAGGGAGTTTTTCTTTCAATCCGTTGATTTATCGATGGCCAGACAAAATTTTTAACTATTTACTTCACGCCGATTTGCATTTTCCATTCACTCGCCTAGACGTGGTAAATAATTTCGCAATGTTGCTTCGCATCGCAATTTCCGGTTGGTAATACATGTTGCCAAAAAATTTCGAACCGTTTTTTTCTGGACTGTATAAAAAAGCATATTACAAGTATTCATCACAAATATCAAATAGAGTCTAAATTGGGCATACGGTTTCGGCTCCTTTTTTATATTTCTGATTTTTACTATTAACATGTTTTTGGCTCTGTGATCGCTTCCAACGCAATAAGTCCCTATTGCACATAAAATACCACACGCGAGACCCCTCATATTTTAGGTCGGGAGAAGTAAAAAAAATCTTACGGATATTGTGCGACAGCAGGTGACTTTTACGAACGTTTGGTAACCTGTTTCCACCGCAAATCATGTCGATACATTGCTGTAGTTATGGTTCCGGCGAATATAGTCTGGCACTTGATGTACAAACCCTACTTCTGAGTATTTATAATATTTCAGTGATTTGCTTGATTTCTAAATGATTTTATATATCTTGAAACTTGTTTTATTTTCAAATAAGTAAATATTATCAGTGAATTTAAAATAAAACATTCTTAATTCTTTACTAGAAACTTTGTAATTATTAGAATTTATATTTAGTAGTTTTATAAAGAATTATTTGAAAGACATTATAATCTTGGTATAAAGAATGCGACTACAAAATTCTTTGAAATAACAGTTTTCATAACAATTTTTTCATTATAAAAATTAACAATTTAACACATTCTGTCCGCTGAATTAATTTTGTTTTAATTAACAACATTTTAGATAAAAAAAATTCTTGTGGTAAAGTTGGAGAGGATCTAAAAGTGAGTTGAACTTTTGTTTTGATTTCATGTTATTCTAACCAGGTTCAAATTTTTGAGAGAATTTTATAGCTTCATCTTAGATTCACTTTTTCTGTGTATAGAACTCCTATGTTATATCTCTCCAATCCAATTTTTCAGCAAGACTTTTTCTCCAAACTCATCGCAAGGATTGTTTTAGACCGCTTTCAAAACCCCTAAATCACCTTTCTACCTTAATGACCAACATCACTTCTTTCGACAGCTGATCCGTTCAAAGATAAAATGAACAGAAGACTGGCCAATTTACTCCACAAAGTTGTATGAAGTTGTTTAGCATGAATTAAAAGTAGCATGGAATGAAATGTCCCCACAGAGAACTTATCAAGCATCAGGTTAAAAACTACATAATCTGATATTGCCAAGCGAAATTTGAGTCATTTCTAAACTTTCAGTATCCGGACATGTATACGGAAAACGGACAAAATTAAATTACTTTTATTGGATATTCCTTTTTTACGCCATGTCACTACACAGTATATTTCCAATAAAATTTTTATTATAAAATTTTACTTTTTGTTTCTTAGGATGAGTGTGATATGGGTATTTCACACACTACGAGCAAAATATTAAACAGCACTCTGAAGTTGGCCTAACTAAAACTGAAGTTCTTGAAATAAGGAATATGCACACTTTTTTTTATTGCATAAATCATTTGAGGAAGTCATTACAAACCACAAAAAAATATTTTGAAGAACAATACTAGGATAATTTAGCTACAAAAAAAGTTTACTTTTCGGTATAATTTATTACAATTTAAAATGCAGCCATTTGTCCCTAGTGAAAAGTGACGTCAGGAGATCGGCAAAAATCTACAGGTTAACGTAAGCTTAACTTAAAGTCGAACAGGTTGGGTTTTCCCAGAAACAGTCAGAGGGAGAGAAATCGAATTTTTTGGGTTGATAGAGGAATAGTTCAACTAGCTTCGGTAAAAAATTCAGTTATACAGGATGTTTCGTTTCAGAGCTATTAAACGTCAAAGTCGAAATTTCCGCGATTTCCGTTGAAATCGGGTACAGGTCGCAAATGTGAATTAAATCGATGTAAATTTTCGGAGATTGTAGGGGACCCGGAGCTTCAGAACTCCACTGAAACTGGTGAAGATCAGAAAATGGCAAGTCACTCTTTTGAATTTTTTTAGGTCGAAAAATGCCATTTCCAGCCCCCTCTTTGATACCTAATAACTCGAAAACAAAACGGCAGATCGAAAAACGGATTCACAAGTGAAACTTTAAAATCTCAAATACTTTTTTTTTGCAATACATTTTTTACCTGAACCTAAAATCACTGGGAAATGGAAATATTTGGAAAAACTGGAAATTTAGATTTTTGACCCAAATATTTAACGGATTCTAATTTTTTGTGGGGCCAAAATAGTTCAAATTAAAATCCCATATACGTCATCCGAAACAGCTCGTCAAAGTATGTTATCCCTATTTTTTAGTATCTTCATTCTCTATAGGAAGGGAGCAATCGCCGATTAAATTTCGATTTTTTTAATTTTTTTGCCTTCGACATCGGTACATCTGAATCACTCTGTATTTTTTCCCCAATTTTTCAACACTATCTTATCAAGAGATAATCACACTATAAAATGAATACAGAATGGGTCATCCAGGAGCGTATTTAAGGGGTAAAATTCGGATTTTCTTGATTTTTTCCGACAAATCCTAGTTTTAATCGGCATTATTCCACACTATTTACCCTATTTAGTGATTCTTTTTGGGTTTATATATATATATATATATATATATATATATATATATATATATATATATATATATATATATATATATATATATATATATATATATATCGATGCCTCAATCAAATACTGCCACATTTCAAAAATTATGGTTTTGAGAAAAACGATAATGAAAGTTTGATGTTCTCTAAAATATATTTTTTTTATGGAATATAGTCAGAAATGTTTTAAAATGTAGATGTTAATGTGGGTTATTAACAAAAGTGCCGAACTTGCACTTATTAATTGCATTTTTGTGATAAATCACATAAATGGCGGTTATAACTGCCAAATTTTGAAGGAGAAAATGTACTTTTTTAAATCAACACTGCCACATTTAAAAATATGGCAGGGTTTTGTAACTAATTTGATCTAGTTTTTACAATATACTGCCATATTTGCACTTGTGGCAATTTAACATGACGAAATATTTTGACGGTCTAAAAATATTAGGTTATGTAGAGGCGCCATAAGTCGAAATAAGTTTAAATGTCCATGAAATACTGAAGTGCTTTTTAATTAAATATTGCCACATCTCGAAATGTGGCATTTGCTAAATATATTTGTTGAACGGTAAGTGCCATATTATCAATTGTGGCACCTAAGAAAAAGATGTTAACTAATTTTTAGAGAAGTATGTAAAATTATGGCAGTATTGTACTGAATTTTGAGTTGTGGCGAAAATATTGATGTGTTTTTTTTAATTTTGGGATATATTTCGAGTTGTGGCTGTATTTCATTTAAAAGAAAACATTATTTCCTTTCGGTCTACATAAAAATGTAATTTTTTGTATTTTTTGACTTGTGGCGGTATTGGATTGAGGCATCGATATATATATATTATATATATATATATATATATTTATATATATATATATATATATATATATATATATATATATATATATATATATAGTAGTAAAATGGAAGATTTCTTGGCCTATAGGTAATATAATAAATGTAAATGCGAAGATTTACTTCTTCGCTAGTGCAGCGAAAAGGCCGTGAATGAAAAATAAAAATAATGAGGACTATCTTTGATTCTGGTCTGGGTGACCTCCTGCTATCGATTTCTGGGCCCTTACCCATCAGCGGGCAGGCTTACACCCAGGGTGGCTGAAGAACAGACCACGATTTGACCAGAATCAAAGAGAGTCCTTATATCCAAAATGTTCGGAAAGGATGGGTAAGATGTAGTGGCTCGCGCCAACTAGTTCACCCAGTGTTGCTCCAAAAATGTTTGGCTGCTAACACAATAATACTCGAAAGTATGTCGAATGTCGATTTTCTCGATGTCGACGGTACAAATGCACCATTGTACAACAATACTACTATTGTTGTACAATGGTGCATTTGTACCGTCGACGTCGAGAAAATCAACATTCGACATACTTTCGAGTATTATTGTGTTAGCAGCCAAACATTTTTGGAGCAACACTTGGTGAACTAGTTGGCGCGAGCCACTACATCTTACCCATCCTTTCCGAACATTTTGGATATAAGGACTCTCTTTGATTCTGGTCAAATCGTGGTCTGTTCTTCAGCCACCCTGGGTGTAAGCCTGCCCGCTGATGGGTAAGGGCCCAGAAATCGATAGCAGGAGGTCACCCAGACCAGAATCAAAGATAGTCCTCATTATTTTTATTTTTCATTCACGGCCTTTTCGCTGCACTAGCGAAGAAGTAAATCTTCGCATTTACATTTATTATATATATATATATATATATATATATATATATATATATATATATATATATATATATATATATATATATATATATATATATATGTATACCTCCCACTAATTTATTACATCGGGGACATCTAAAGTTTGAAAATTTTTGAATTTTCGAAGATTGCCATAAAAATGAAGAATTGCAGTTTATTTACTATTAAGATGATATGTCAAAAGTTCGCAGAGATGCCAATTTTTTTTTGCAAAATTGAAAGGTTCCTGGAACGATTTCGGCTTGAAGTATACATGAATAAGATTTTAGGAACCTTCTACTTTAAGTGCTGCGATATTTCACTGGATGAGTTAAATACCATTTTTATTGAGTTGTCGATGACTCTACAACGCTGGAATTCGGCATATACTCATGATGAGTCATAAGTTCAGTTTTGACGACACAGCCAATGGGATCACGTTTTACAAGTTTCGAAATTCGCGCGAAAATTTGCAGTTTTAAATCCTTTATTTGTGTTAATAAAGACCAAAATAAATGGATAACAGCAACCGATATAAACATTTCATTTATGTAGGGAATATAAAAAAATATTTCAGATTTAGTTGGGCTATATGCATATTCCCTATTGCTCAATCATCCTCCATGTATAAATATTAAGTTTGTTTTAAAACTCAACATGCTAATCGCTCATCAGGATATATCTATCTAAGTTGCTCCTTTAGTCGTTAATAATAGTATGTGGTAAATTTAATAAATAAGTTATATAAGTTTAAGGAGTAATTCCAAAGGTTGCCTTAATCGTTGTCTTTGCGGTTGGCTTTAAGATAGGGTCGCACATTACTTCGCATAAACGCCCTGGGTCCTTCTTAGTATAAAGTTTAGATAGCGAATTAACTAGTTAATACAGACGTGACTTTCTTCTTAATATTTGTGTGGGTTTATTTAAATTGTGTAGTTTGGTAAATATTTCTTGGATAGTATTAATTTAATTAAAAAAATATAAATACTCTAGGCGCATGAATGCCATTGGATAAATTGAAAACGTAAATAAAAGTAAGTCTACAGATAGAATTCAAGTAGCATAATAAACCTGAGCATACTATGATTTTAATGAATTTAGTGATAAAATTAAAACATTAAACTGAAAACAATACAATGTATCAATTTTTACACTCAGATTTACTAAAAAGCTTTAAAATTTAGGAATTGTTTATGAAGATCTTCTAGTTCGGGTTTGACAGTTTTTGTTCTGTCATTGTTAATAAGTCGTTATTTAAAATTTTTATGTCATTCTAGTCTTTTAGCGATTTGCTTGGTTTTCAAATGATTTTTATCTTGGAACGTGTTGATAAAAAGCTATTTAGTTCTATGATTGCGGAAACTGCGTTCGATCACTGAAGTTAAGCGACGCTCGACACGGTTATTACTTGGATGGATGACCACCTGGGAATGCCGTGTCTCGCACTAAACAAGGAAGGTGGTAGAGGATTCTTCCTCGTCCGAGGTGGCACCACCCCACACATCTGCTAAAGGGCTGGTGAAATCCATACGGTTGTCTCCAGCTCTAGATGTGTGGGACGGATACCCCTGTATACCCACGGTACCTAGAGTACTTAGGATTAGACCTTCGTGGGCCGTCCAAAGATTAAAAAAAAATGGCCCCTTTCTTTAAAAATTTTTGAAGAACCACAGAAGCAAATTCATAGTATAAAGCTTAGTTGTGTGTTGGAAAATCTGAATGTTTGTGTTTTACATCAAAACCAACCCATCCTGATGCATATGCGAAAAAAATTGAAAAAATTGAAAACCAAAAAAATCTATTCTATGACGAGAAAAAAAAAGATTTTTCTCCTGTTGACAGGTGCAGAAATGTAACATTTGTTACCACGGGAAAAATTATTTTCCTTAGGAAAGAATTTGTTTCTCTTGTGTGAAAAAAGAATATCAATGCCTAGTTTTACTTTTCATTAACATTAAATCAACAGTTGTTAAACGTTCATTGCACCAATTTCATTTCCTTATTACGACATTATAAAGTTTCTAAGAAAGTTTAAGGTTTTTCAACGTCAATGACATTTTCTACTCTTTCAATGCTAGCAACATTTTCTAAGCTCAACACAACTATTTTCGATGTACTAGCTTTTGAATTTTCCCAATACTCTGTTAGCTATTTCTCTCCTTTGTCATACCGATTCATATACGTCCATCGTTAAAGACTTCCAACCGCCATGCTTTTTTAGTGTTTCAGGTCTCCTCCAGATTCCACCAGGAGAGTTGCTGACAATCTTCGAAATGAATGCCCTGTATACAATTTAGGATTTTCGAGACAAAGAAAACTAACCATTATTTCAAGTACCTAATAAAACTGATTTTATCCCACAACTTGATTAATATGTTTTCCATTGCGGTATCTATAAAAAAGAAGACGATCTGTTGCTGTTGGTAGACGAAGTCCTGTGTACTTTCTGTAAAACTTAATGTATTCTTTAGTGACAATAAAGGTCCTACTTACATACATCATTTTTTGTTTGATTTTTTGTTCTATGTGTAATCTATTGACATCTGCTTCCCATATAATAAATTTTGAATACGCATTTTCATACACTTTTCTAGATTTTCTTGGTAATATTTTCAAACAGAACCTAAATCTGATTTTGAGTTACAAGCTTTTATCCTAGGCAACGTTAAGCTTTTTTATTTCATTTTCTCTTAAGGGTAAATTAAAAAGAGTTTGCGTGATTAAATGTTGCATGCTCAATACAATAACCGTAAAATCAGAATTATATTATTTATTGTTCGTACGTGTACATATTATAGCGTTTCTTTAATAAATGCCTGCACAATTGTAATGTTCTTTTTTTAATTTTCATTTATTTATATTATCTGGTTTTCTACTGAATATTTAAAATATAGTTAGAGCTTAAGGTTGGAACAAAAATTAAATTTAAAATCTTATATTATCTTTTGTATATGCTATTTTATTATTTTAGTTTTATCTTCTGACAGCCCACGAAGACCGAAGTCTAAATACTATGTACCGTGGGTGTACTGGGGAAATCCGACTCACACATCCCGAGCTGGAAACATCCGTATGGATTTTACCAGCCCTTTAAGAGGATGTGTGTGGTGGTACCACTTCGGTCGAGGAATAATTCCTCTACCACCTTCCAAAAATTTACCTAGCATGTAATATTAGCACTTACTTATGATGAATTATTAGTTGATGCTACGAGCCGAAAGTACGCATTTTTTAAGTTGCACTAATAGCTATTTACAATTTTTGTTCGATATCTTTAACAATCTGGAAATCATTAAATTACTGCTTTAGCATATACACCAAAAACAAACACATAAGTTTATAATGGTAAATATATATTTTCCCAAGTATACAGGGTGTCTAAAATAGGTGATCCCACTATTGCTATCTCCGAAATGGTAAAAGATACGAGGTCGGTTAAATTAGAGAAAATGTGCCATTTCTAGTCCCTATTTATATTCCGTTTACGAAGTTGCCAAATTCTCTATAGTTTCTTATCTACAGGGGATTTTTTAAAAATAGTCAAAAATTTAATTCTTAAATATCTCGAAAATTATTATAGTTACAAAAAAATCGTTTTTACAAAAATCACACAATTTTTTACCTTCTCTAAAGTGGCGTTATTGTTTTCTTTATATCATTTGTTTGTACTGAGTTACTGATACTAACTTGTTTTTTTCAAATACGGACCTGGATTTTTTGCTGCATTTTTTGAAAGAATACTTCATACGCTTTACAACTATGTATCACTTGATTATAGTTTTCGACGTTTTGATCAGGAATAACATCATCATGATTTTCTATCGATACGGACCTGGAATTTTCCATGTTATGGCACAATTTCACAACCTATCGCTGTGGTTTAAATTGTTCAACTGATTACTTTTAAACTGTGTTCATGATTACTATCCAGAACCCTTTGGTCATTTAAGTTTGTCAAATCGCACTTAAGCCAATGAGTTATTGAAAGCAAAAGTTTAGCAGACTCAGATCAGATATAATTAGCGGCCTATATTAACAGCATCTCACTAGTGGTTAAGTTTACTACATATTGTAAAAGGCACCCTTGATGATACGTCTTCATTATTTACGTTTTTAATATTTTCGTAACCAAAAATCACCTTTCAGTTCAAAAGATAATAATAAATAATCCTATTTTACCTAATGGTTTCATTTCTGCTGCAACTCATTCTGCTGGTACAGTTGAATTACTATTTACTGGCTTTGAAAACAAACCATATTATCTCAAATTAAAGACCTTTAACTATATTCTAGCATAAAACCATTGTCATATTTACTGGGTTCGGATTATAAGGAATTCGAATCTAAAATCCGTTTTCTGCTACATTTTTTGACGTTGCTTTGAATTATAACATATGGACGGGCGGACGAATAGGTTGATGGACGCGATTGGACTGACCACACGAAGCCAATCACGCCTCTAAGAATTAATTATTAGGATTTGTTTTAATTAAAACTAAGCTTATGCTTTTTTCAGGCGTTGGACCAATTTTACAAACTTGAAGGTCCTGGTTAGTAATCATGATTTTAATTAAAATTTACCAGTTAAAACAATTTAATCCATAGTTACTGATTCTGACCTAATTGTCTCCATAATAGGTCGTAAAATGGCGCATTAACTTGAAAAATGCCAGGTCCGTGCTGGTAGAATATCGTGACGATGATACTATTCTTCACCAAAACGTCGAAAAACATAATCAAGTGATACGCAGTTGTAAAGGGTATGAAGTATTCTTTCAAAAAATGCAACAAAAACTCCAGGTCCGTATTTGAAAAAAACAAGTTAGTATCAGTAACTCAGTAAAAACAAATGATATAAACAAAACAATAACATTACTTTAGAGAATGTAAAAAATCGTGTGATTTTTGTAAAAACAACTTTTTTCTATAATAGTTTTCGAGATATTTAAGAATTAAATTTTTGACTATTTTTACAAAATCCCCTGTAGATAAGAAACTATAGAGAATTTGGCAACTCCGTAAACGAAATATGAATAGGAACTAGAAATGGCATATTTTCTCTAATTTAACCGACCTCGTGTCTTTTACCATTTCGGAGATAGCAATAGTGGTATCACCTATTTTAGACACCCTGTATACATACTCTAAAGTACAAAACATACTTAATATATATCTCTAACAATAATTAAAATCGGACGATACAAGCTGTCGAACTAAATATTTCTGTTTTTATATTTATGTCAACAGTTTTACAGTTTTTATTTGTGCCTATTTAATAATTCGGGAGGCGTGTAAGCTTGGCTATATCTACTCTTTGGTTCAGTTATTGTTTTAATTCTACGTAAGGTAACTTCTACAACGACAGACACAAACAATAATAACACTTAAATTTACACAGCCATAGTGAATAATGCATAACTTTTCATACATCAAGTCTCGGCATGATTGCTCCAAGGAATTGAAAGTTGTCGGTCTGTGTTATTCAGTTTATTACTGAATTCCTTTGAGAATTTAAGATAGTCAGAACATATTTACAAGTGCAACTGGTTGACAAGAACACGTGTAAACTTTATTGGACAGATATTTGTGATTTTGGCTGACATGGATTTATTATTAGTGCTGTATAGCTGTGGGAGTCAGTCAGGCCAGCAGCGGCGAACTTTGGCGACAGCGCTATTGCATTTAACAGTGAATATTCTCGATATGGAGGTTAAGTTCACGTTTAGTATTTCGTCGCACTGGACAATGTGGTCTACCATTGGATAATAATTGCTTTAGATTATTTGTCTTCTCATATTAAAAGTAATATGGTACAAAGATTTCTTGCTGTATGTTATATTGTAGTTTACTTCAATTTTCATCACACAAGGTGCGAATTTAAAAGTGTTAAAATACGATATCTCTAAAACGGTTTGGAATATTTTAACAAAGATTCTATAAGGTAAAAAGTATTTTGTAGGCTGTCACCTAAGATTTTCACAGATGTCTTCTTTATATTTTTGGCTGAATTTTCAATGTACCTCTCAGCAACTGTATTAAATCGCCAAGGATCATGGCGATTTACTGTTAATAAATCTGCACCCGAATCTGCTAACAGTGACGAAGAAGATCGTCTGAAACAGTGCCGAGTGTACTCTCTCTTCAGGAGGTAATTCATTGGTAATTCTAAATCGCGAAGTATTTTTTCCAGAACGATTTTCTTCACCTCAATCAAATATAATCTTATTAACATCCAGAAAGATAATAATACCATTCCCCTTATAATTTTCTTTTCATATTCTGCTCGAATTCTGTGCCTTTTTCACAGCTAATGAAAAAACAAAGTTGTGTTACGTGACTCATTTTATCCCAGTTAAGGCTATTTTCTTTTACTAATTTATTTTGTGCTTTAACCCTCTAATAATAATAATAATAGAAGTGCCAAAAAAATCTTAATGGAGAAAAGAAAAAGAAACGAAACCTATAATGGAAAGTTTAACTGCGTAAAATAATTATTAGGCAAGAAATATAAATTTACCAAAATTACGAAAATGCGATAACATGCATTTTTTTTTTTAAATTGAACCGACGTTGAAAGTATGAATTTATTTGTAAGTCTATAGCAAAACAAAAATTAAGCAACTTGTTGGAAAAGCTAAAGATGCAAGCAAAAGAGTTTATACCATGAACGAAAAAGAAATATGGACGCGGTACCCCCACACTGTCTAGCATGTCGAACGTGTAACATGTTTACTTATTATTATTATTTTATTGTTATGGAGAAATCGTTCCCCACGGGGTATCGCTTTCCCTATTTTCCTTTCAACAGCTAAGCAGCTGACGCCAAATTAACAATCGATGGACGGGAATTAAAAGTCCATAGGCGAACGTGTTTTTTCGCATGGAAAATCTAATTACTACATTTTTATATAATAAGGAGTATAGGAGTATGACTACTGTGATATGTCAAAAAGCTTAGATTAGGGCAAGCAAATTTCTCCTACTGTTTTTTCAGAAATAAAATTGAATTTTGTATTATTGCCTCTAATTAAAATTTTATTACGGCTTTAGAGACATCGCATTTTTACAATCTTAGACAGCATGTCTAATGGGATGGCATGGGATGAAGATAACACAACATGCAATTATTCGCCGCGGTATAGTGTCATACATTATTAACTATATGAAATTATATAATTAGTCAATATTTCCACACCAAGTTTTAATCAACTAACGTATGTGCTAAAAATTTTCGGAAAAAATAAAGTATTTCATATTTTTTTCGGAATAAATTTTATCTTTAATTTAACAACAGAAACTTATTCCTATATCTTTACATTATAAAAATGTACTATTGATCGACAGACGGGGTCCATGCTTTCCTGTGGCACGTAGTTTTTGTCCTTATGTGCCATAAGCTTTTGGAGAGTTGCTAAATCGATCTCACGAATTTTTTTGAATATTCGTCGTCTTAGCTGCTCCTCATTTTGGACTTGCCACCTATTATCATATACTTTCCTACACAAAAGAGCTCAAATCTTGTCTATAGGCCTCGTCTGAGGCACATTTGGAGGGTTGTCAATTGATATTTTGAGCGCCTAACCAGCCTGCCGTTCTCCTGGCGTAATGGCATGATGCTAGGTCTGGCCAGAAAATTATCTTATCATTGGAATGATGAGTATCGTTCTATGTAAAGATCTGCATTGCTGGCTTCACGGCGAATACGTCCAACGTACGGCTGTGAAGCACCAGTTTCTGAACTGGCACATTAGATCCAAATTGTATTAACAAATTTGGCTTTCCCTTTAAATCTAACTTCGTCCGCGTCTAGTATATTGTTAGTATAGAGTTGGAGTATAGAGTTGGACAAAGTGAAATATTTTTCATCATCCATAACGATATCTTTATTGGGAAAATGAATTCGTTTCAATCCACGGCAACATCTCAGAATTTTTTCGAACTGAGTTTTTTGGAATTTTGAATTACTTCTTGAGAGTGTTCTATTTAAAGTCATTTAAGAAACGGGATAACTTGCGCAATGCCTTTTCCACCTTGCTTTTCGCATTTGAACCAATCTTCTTTCATGCAAAATTCTCGGTCTCCCACTTTTTAGCACATGTTTGCATGGCATCCTTCGCAATCTTTAATTGTGTGGCAACTTATCGAAACCAAAATATTCAGGCCATTTATAAATTCTAAAAACATTACGCTTAGGTATTTGTCCAAGTAACTGATATATACTTTTATGAATATTAAGCTAATCGACATCTTAATAACATGTACTGGTCAAAACTGACATTTATTAATCAACTTTGATTTATTTACTAAATTATGTTACCAATTGCCACACTGTTTGCTATAAATAAATTACAGCTAGATCTTTTCCGAAAACGTGGGAGGTACGTTATATTAGTTCTTTCCACTCTGTACTACGTTATTGCAGAAAAATATTAAAATTATTACTTTCAGACTACTTAACTAAAATTAATTATTACTACACAAATTTGTATGTATGCATTTTAAAAACTCTATATCCTTCTCAAAGAACAAGACTAGTCTTTAATAAATAAGTGTTATAAATGATAACCTTACTTTCATTTTTAAATTTTCAAACTCCCTGTAGCATAAGTAAAGAAAATATACCTATATAAATATTTATTAAAACTCTTTATGCCTCTGAAAGAACAAAGGTAGTTTCTAATTAATAACTGTTATAAATGATTTTAAACTTTCAAACTCCCTGTAACGTAAAATATACCTATATAAATATTTTTCTCCGAATATGCCTATATTTTGTACACATTGGGGTTAAAGTATTTATCCACCGACATCTCTATATTTCATATTTTATTATGACATGGCAGTATGATGTGGGTCGCAAAAGACGTGAGTGAGATTGAAATAAGATTAGGATTCTGGCGTACGAGATTATACGGATTTGCACAACTATAAAGGGAAAGAAATAACATTTTATGGAGTTATACTTTTGTGATTTTAAGCGTGGCTCTGGTGAAGTAACATTGTAAGATATATAAAATACATAAAAAATGATAAAATCCAAATTGGCGATAAAATATTTATTTCTAAATTTTATTTCTGCATATAATGGGATTTTTCAACTTTTTCTTTTCATTTAATGAAAATAGATTAATAAATGAAAATAAATTAATAAATAAACAGGTTATATACCTACAATAAATTAGGACACAAAGTTTTAAGTCATCTCGCTGCTTTTACTATATGCCCAGCACCGCCGGTAACTAACAGTAGAATATTGTTGTATGTTGTATTAATACCAAACTTTTTTAGAGTTTGCGTTAGTAGTTGTTGTATTGTTTCAGCGTTGCCTTGTTCTAATCTTTTACTTGCAAGTACATAAATCAAATCAAATCAAAATATGCTTTATGGCCAAAAAGACATAATATCTATATAGACAAAGCTAAAAAACTAAAAATATAAAACAGGTATATAAATCAATAATACCATAAATCTAATTAGACACTATTATAAATCTATTATTCACTCGTCGCATCGGTGAATTCAGTGTTAATATGCGCACTAAAACAATTCCTACTTGGTTATTTTTGGTAGCTGTACTTTCATCAACTGTTATCTGAACTTTCTTATTATGTAATGCGGACCTAATGGTATTCACGAGGAAAAGCGTACCGTAATTGCAACTGGGTCGGTAGAGGTCACTTACGCACATCCGAGTATTTTTTAAAAGTTTTCTATCATTGTGTAAAAATTTGTTACCATTTTAAAGAATATACTTTGTTTAAATAGCAAGTTTCTATTTATTTCTGAATGGCCAGCCGCGTGCCCTTCTGTCACTAGAAAACGGCAAAATATAAGTGATTTTTTACTGAACTATCTATTTTTCTAAATACCGTTGGCGAAGGAACATACACAGAACAAAACACTATCGTATATTGAATTAGATACCAATTCACTCAATGACACACTCTGTTCCGTATTACACAATACAAATTCGGTTTCTTTCAATGATTAGTTGGTCATTGTTAATCAATAGGTTATAAGAAGAAAGATAATGTTTCATTGGTTTTCAATAGGTCATTTAAATATTACAATTACTATTATTTGATGCAGTAATACCCTATTCTAAATTCAATACAAAATATATCATTGGTTTCAGTAAACGCTTGTTTGCAAGAATATATACCTTATCTAATCGAAATACTTATTATTATTGCAAAGCTTTTTCGATTTGTTTAACTTACATACCATAAAACACTGAAATGAGTTGCTCCAGTCCTCAGAATTGCAAAAGATCTATTATTTTTGGCGTACCTTTAACAGAATAGAAAAACAGGCTGGAAGCTTAAACGACTATTCAACGAACAAATACCAACAGCACAATTCTAACCTCTCCAAAGGGATTCCGCGAGCAACAGAAGTAATATTTCAGCCAACAATGGAACCCACTGAATTATAATTTTTTATTATTTCTCTATTACCTTACATGTTTTCTTGGTATTTATTTTAATTAACATGGTATAAGGATTATTGACTTACTTTTTAGATTTTCTATTTAAACCGTAGTAGTTCTTGTTCGTTTAATAAAATATATTGTAATTTCAATCACACCCTACAAATAGCTATTTTTGGCCCAATTATATTTAAGCATTCTCATAAAATAGTTTAATTTTTTGACCCTAACAATTTCACACCCTAAGGAATAATAGAAATTTATTGGTTTCCAATAATATTTTGGGCATTGAAGAAATGGTAATATCACGGTAGAATTATTAGACGGTAGCGACACTCGCCACTTATTCCTGTTTTTGCCGACTCTTCGCTAAACTAGTTTTATCCGGTTGCAGGCAACTCGAGGCGTCTTTACGGAGACAGTCAGAAAATTAGTCTGTATGTATGTATGATGTATGAATTTCTGTTAAAAATGTATGAAGGGAAGAATAACCTAAATTTTATTTGAAACTAAAATTTACTACGAACCATGAAAATCCGTTAAAATTCGGATAAAAATTTTAACGGCTTTTTTGTGGCTGTAGTAAATTTTAGTTTTAAATAAAATTTAGATCTTTTACTGCAATTCACACATTTTTAAAACAAATTTTAAAAATGTTCCGTTTTGAAGTCAAGATATCTTCCAGCAAATTAGCCCAAAACGCGTGATTTTACAACCAGGGAAATTCTTGTTAACCCTGTCTTAACTCGCTCACGAAACAAGATATCATATTTTTTCTTTCACAGAAAATTGCCGAATTTATTATGCTACATTTTCTGTCGACTACTGTTAGACTAATCTTTTAAAATAAAGAAGCTAGAGCCCTTTAAAGGCACTGCGACGCGCCGGAGCATGCTAAAAAGGTGGTGTATCGTACGATTGCCCTTAAACCCAAAATTTAAACAACTGTCAAAAATATGTTTTTAGCTCAGACTGTTGTGCTCAAACCACTTAAACAGATGCGAAGTAAATATGTTTCGTTCAGACTGTTATGTGCTTTATTTAGCATGTTTAGGAAACAACGCAAGGCTTCGTTAACTGCCTAGAAAAATATCTCTTATTATTTATTATAACTTTATAAGGCAGTTTCATGCCGAGGGAGCAAACCACTGATCCTTCAAGAATACAGAGGTCTCCAAGATATCGTCAAGACTTCCTATTAATAACCTGAAGTATCCATGAGATGTCCTTGGGAAGTGTATGAACGAGAATATCCATGGATATCTCGCAGTGGTTTAGTCCTCGTTTCATGCCCTCGGAATAAGTGTCTAATAAAGCCATTAATACTAATGAATCGAAATACTAAAAAGTTACGTACCGCCTTTTAAATTTGTATGTATCAAATAACCGACCAAATATTTTTTCGACTAATACTTATCGAACGTCCCCGTAATACGCTGTCCGGAGAACGCAGTGTGCATCGGCGTTTTGCTTTGATGCAGAAACTTCAAACGATTTTTGCTGAGTGTCGCTACTCCCCCATTTCTCTACTCTGGTAATATAGTTTTCAAAGAAGTAGGAATACTTTTAAACTCCAATAATAAGTTTATATTTAAAGAAATATTTTTTTTTTTGATTATTTCAATAATGTTTTGTTGAGACAATATTAACTTTAATATAACTATTGTGACACTGGTCAAAAATAATACTATTACTGAGAATAGCATAGCAGATTTTTCTGTGTATGGCGGATAATTCAAAAATAAGTATCTAGTTTGTTGTTGAACAAGATCTGCTTTTACAGTAGCATTAAATATTTACACAATCCTGTTGTTTTCGTTAAAAGAAATCTAAAAACATCATTATATGTATATCACCAAACATTCGGGCCATTAATCACTGTTAACTTCACTCGACAAATTTTTGCATGAAAAAAACACTTTGCTTTAATGGCTCCAGATTGTCTTATTTATTATGTATACAAAGTCTGCTTAAATTTTGACCCATACAAACAGTAGTTATTAATTATGTACGAATTATCAATATTTAAAGCTTTCGAAGGCCTTCGGAAAGTGAAATCTCAGGAAAATCATGGCCGTTCCAAAAGAAACGCGACAAATGAAAAAGTAATTGATAAACTTGTATGTTTCTGGTATGATGCTAGAGAGTGATTGGGGTAATTGTAGAAAATTTAAGACATGTATAGATTCTCCCAACTTCAAAAAATTCAGGGGGTTGTTTGCTAAATAATCACAATTGTAGTGGCAGGAGTGACCCAGGGAATCTCAATTATTTGATTTCTAAAAATAGGCAATTTTGCGCAAAAATATTTAACTTCCACTCGATTATTTTTTTCGTGCAAATTGAGGTAAATATTTATTTATTTATTTATTGCATTTGCAATAAATAGTGTTAATTGCGAAATTTATGAATAGGATTGAATGCTTATTAGGACTTTCTTAATCCTTTTCTTAAGGAACGTTTTATTTTAACATAGTGTAAGACAATTAGCAAAGATGAAATATATGCCTATGTCCGAATTAGGGAGACTTGTTTGTCTTTACGCGCACGAAAATTGGAAATATGCACTTACCAAATCAAAATTAAATAGGTAAATTTAATATCCTGTTTATTTTTCTGGTTCTCAATGGGACAAAAATCAATGATTATTTTTTTTACTATAGAAAAAAGTAGCCATGCTGCATCCTGCAAGTATTTATTTATAGAACCGACATATTAAGTTTTTTGTCAACATCAATAACATTTTAGTATCATTGGGATATGGCATTATAATAAATATAATTTAAAATTACTTTATTAATGACCGTCATATTAAATTAACAACATAGAAATAATATTATGAATAATTTGTAGAGATAAATTATTATTAACATGTTTTAAACAAAAAGAAAAACGTACAACAAAGTATACAGCTAAACACAAAGGCCGAAATTTTGTTCTGTCCGCTGGTGTCTAGTTCAGTTGCAAGATTACTTCAAGTCATTTGCTTTTAGATTAAATAAAAAGGTTTAAGATTTAATACTGGTTTAAATTAAAATCTTCCAGTACATCCTAATGAATGTAACCACAGTTGGTATAAAAAATTTTATCAAAATCTATAGTTAGTTGCTCTTTAGTTCTGTTAAAGCTAACATATATGTTGTAAATTTTTAACGAGATAATATGTTATATCTAATAGTTACAGATGGTTAATATAACAGATTTTTTTTTAATTTAACCAGCTAATAATAGTTAATGTAACAACGTGTTTAATTCCATAACAGTTTTTGATGTGGACAGTTTGGAATTATTTTTGGTGTTCAGAGTTTAACTTCTTCAGTGTGTATATCTGGTAACAGCTCTAGCTCTAAGGTCTAAATAGAAATACAATGCACACATGAAAACTAGAACAGCCACCAGGTGTAAGCACATACATATTTAAAATATAGTGTAGTGTACTAAAAACAAGTTCTTACAAAACATCACAAAAGTTTCTCCTAAGACCACATATGAAAATGAGAAAAAAAGCACGGCTGACTTGGCTAGAAAGTGCCTTATGTCACATGCGTGTTGAAAAGTACTTCTAAACACATGTGTTGAAAAATACATGTTAACATGACATTTAAACAGATGGTGCCAATTTCATAGCAAAACTATTTATTTAAAAAATAACAAATTTTCGGGATCCGTGAAGTGAATTGGGGTACTTGGCGGGGTAACGTATACTAGGGCAATACTGCACATAACAAATTGTAGGTACTTACATACATTTAAATATATATTTTTTTAAATTTGATGATAAATATATAAAATAAAGACAGAAATTGGGGTTTTTTGGTAAATATTTTTGTGGTCGTAGGAAAAATATTTTTCCTACGACCACCTATGAAAGTGAGAAAAAAAGCACGGTGAACTTGGCGAGAAAGTGCCTTATATCACACGCGTGTTGAAATAGCTATTTACCTAACAAGTGCGGAAAATGAATTTTTCCGCACGAGTCTGCCGTTCACCGAACGACGCGTAGCGGAGTTCGGTGAAGCAGCCGAGTGCGGAAAAACATTTTCCGCAAGTGTTAGGTACAATAGTTTTTCTACGAGCGTGAGGAAAGTCAACAGAATTAATCAAAAGTTGAGATATTTTTATCTGATTATAAGTGCTTATAGTTTATTTAGAAACATATTTTATTAGATTATTGATAAAGTAGGTAAACATAAAGTAAAATATTATTAACAATAATAGTTACATGTCGAAATCTAATACCTAATTATTTATATTATAATTTATTGTAAAAGTACAATTATTTGCATTACTTAAATTTATAGCAGATGAACTCCCTCGCTGGTATTTTCATCGATTCCCTTGAGACAAATATTCATTTTTAATGAGGATTCACTTATTCAAGAGCAAAATATTTTAGAAATGCACTGACAGTTTTCTGACAATAAACAAACAAAAATGAAAGTAAATAGCTGGTTAGTTACACATGGTAACTAAAGCATTTCGCAACCACCATAATATACCGGCTTATTATTAATTTGATATATTGAGGTGGAAAATTATTTCCACACGGTGCGGAAAATTATTTCCACACGGTGCGGGAAAATTAATTTTCCACACTAAAATGTGTGTGGAAAATTCAATTTTCCGCCCGCTCGTAGAAAAAGTACTTTACAACACACGTGTTGAAAAGTACTTGTCAACATGACATTCAAATAGATGGTGCCAATTTCATTTGTTTTATTTTCAGCACACTTGATGAAACTATAGTAGTGTTGAAAGTGAGGGTTTTAAAAGACAGAAATTGAGGTTTTTTTTGTAAATATTTTTATGATCGTAGGAAAAATATTGTACATTACTCGTGTGAAAGTAATTTTCGTACACTCGTGGGATTATCGCACTCGGCTGTCGCCTCGTGCGATAACATTCCCACTCGTATGAAAAATGTCACTTTCAACACTTGTTATGTAATATACTAATACATTACGGGGGTGAAAGTAATTTTCACACACTCGTGGGATTATTGCACTCGGCTATAGCCTCGTGCGACAACATTCCCACTCGTGTGAAAAATGTCACTTTCAGCACTTGTTAGGTAATATACCTACGCAACACACAACTACATACGAGTTTTGAAAGGGCCACTGGAAATGTTGAAACAAGTTCTAAAATTTATATTTCTGGTTAATTTTTCTAAATTCACCGATGAGTTCATACCGTCACCGGTGTGTTCTGTCCCTTTCTAATATACTCATCATGACCGGAACAGAATACATCTGAAGCCATCAAAGAAGTGAATGAACAAATTTAAGTGACAGCTGAGCAAACCCATTGTCAGCCAGAATGATTTGGAATAATATTGATAATGAATTATTGAATAATTAAGAACTCGAATTTTCCATTTGCTTTAATTAAAATAACTTGGAAGAAAAACCAGAATGTTTACAAAAGTCTGGCCCCTTTGGGGACAAATAGTAACTCTACAAAGTTTTTTACCTTCCGGTTTCAAGTCATATTTTAAAAATTTGCTGATGTATAAGATAAAAGCGAAAAGCGCTTAGAGTCTTATTTATCCCCGAGTATTTCGGCTAATTTACATTTTTTGTATCACGTTATCTCGACGAGTTTGAAACGAAAAATTCGCAAAGCTTTGGGAATTCTCCATAACAAAATACTCGTTTTCCACGAAAACCATAATTACATTCTTTCCACGTCGCATAAAAATGTACGTATTTATTATGACAGAATATTATGACTCGAGCCACCGGAGACTTACATGTATAAAATGGCGAGGCTTGTACGAGAAATAACATTACCATTTTTAGTATTGACATTATTCGAAATATTTTCTAGTCAAATTAAAAATGGTTTTGCTACTTACGTTACATGAATAAGTTGATACCAGAGCTTTCGGTTCTAAAGTCTGTCAACTGGAATAGAAAATATTATGCATAAACTCATTTATTGTACGGAGGTCACAGATACTTATCATTGCATTGGACTGGAACGGGTTAATATCCCCTTTACATAGATTTTTAAAGAATTTAGTGAGTTCTACCTTTCACTTGCTAAAGAACGCGCCTGAATTGGATCGATATTTGCAGTCTGCATTTTACGCTTTGCGCGTTCCGTGGGGAGTGGTTGTGGTCTAGAATAGTGAACTCTAGAGTAGGTTCTGCAAATTTGGCTTATTATTGGGGCAATGTTTCTAAATGTTTTTGTTTGATATATTATGCTCTTATTTGTTTAGACTTAGGGAAAACCCTTTATATTTCAGTGATAAATTCTTGTGTTGTAACAAGATAGTAGTTCGGAGTTAGTAGCCCTGTTCGCAGAAGAGTCACAAACCAGTCAGAGCCAATGAAATTACTGGAAACCAGTCGGAAAACTGTCACGTTACCAAATACCTAAAATCTGATTGGCGCTGATCGGTTTGTGATTCCTCTACGAACAGAGCTAGTAGAACGGTAAACGGTAGACACTCCCGTAACTGCGTACGATCGCGGAGCTTCAGAAGCTCCAGGAAGGATGTGACTTATTTGAATTGAAAATAATCAATAATTTAAATATATATACATATATATATATATATATATATATATATATATATATATATATATATATATATATATATATATATATATATATATATATATATATATATGCAGCGTGTCTTCGGAAGTTCTTACCATATGGCAAAAAATTTTATTATTGATTTTATGAAAAAAGTGCCTCTTTATAAAAAGTTCTGCATCATGAGAAAATAGCATCGTTATTCCAAAATTTTATCTTGGGCATACAGGGTGGCTCAAAAATGTAAAAGTCCCAATCCACGTGCAGCTAAAACGACACAAAATCGTTATTTAAAGGCAAACTGCCACTGTAAATGTACTAGAGTTAACTTTTTGTATGTTAGTGAATTAGGTTAGGAACATACAGGAGTCCCAAAAATAAAATTATTATCAACTTTACAAAAAAAGTATATCTTCATAAAAAGTTCTACCTTGTAAAAAAAGAGCATGGTTATTTATAAACTTGATGTAGGACAATACGGGGTGGCTTAAACAGCTGAAAGTCACAATTTAAATTTAAATTCTTTTGCCACCTGTATGTCCTATATAAAATTTTTGAATAACCATGCTCTTTTTTCACAATGTAGAACTTTTTATGAAGATATACTTTTTTGTAAAGGCGGCAAAAAAAAATTAATATTATTTTTGGAACCTCCTGTATGTTCCAAACCTAATTTACTCACATAAAAAAGTTAATTCTAGCACATTTGCAGTGGCAGTTTACCTTTAAATAACGATTTTATGTCTTTGTAGCTTCACATGTATTAGGACTTTTACAGTTTTGAGCCACCCTGTATGTACTAGATCAAATTCTTGAATGGAAATGCTATTTTCTCACGATGCAGAACTTTTTATGAAGAGGCACTTTTTTTCGTAAAATCAATAATGTGTGTTCTGTCCCTTTCTAATATACTCATCATGACCGGAACAGAATACATCTGAAGCCATCAAAGAAGTGAATGAACAAATTTAAGTGACAGCTGAGCAAACCCATTGTCAGCCAGAATGATTTGGAATAATATTGATAATGAATTACTGAATAATTAAGAACTCGAATTTTCCATTTGCTTTAATTAAAATAACTTGGAAGAAAAACCAGAATGTTTACAAAAGTCTGGCCCCTTTGGGGACAAATAGTAACTCTACAAAGTTTTTTACCTTCCGGTTTCAAGTCATATTTTAAAAATTTGCTGATGTATAAGATAAAAGCGAAAAGCGCTTAGAGTCTTATTTATCCCCGAGTATTTCGGCTAATTTACATTTTTTGTATCACGTTATCTCGACGAGTTTGAAACGAAAAATTCGCAAAGCTTTGGGAATTCTCCATAACAAAATACTCGTTTTCCACGAAAACCATAATTACATTCTTTCCACGTCGCATAAAAATGTACGTATTTATTATGACAGAATATTATGACTCGAGCCACCGGAGACTTACATGTATAAAATGGCGAGGCTTGTACGAGAAATAACATTACCATTTTTAGTATTGACATTATTCGAAATATTTTCTAGTCAAATTAAAAATGGTTTTGCTACTTACGTTACATGAATAAGTTGATACCAGAGCTTTCGGTTCTAAAGTCTGTCAACTGGAATAGAAAATATTATGCATAAACTCATTTATTGTACGGAGGTCACAGATACTTATCATTGCATTGGACTGGAACGGGTTAATATCCCCTTTACATAGATTTTTAAAGAATTTAGTGAGTTCTACCTTTCACTTGCTAAAGAACGCGCCTGAATTGGATCGATATTTGCAGTCTGCATTTTACGCTTTGCGCGTTCCGTGGGGAGTGGTTGTGGTCTAGAATAGTGAACTCTAGAGTAGGTTCTGCAAATTTGGCTTATTATTGGGGCAATGTTTCTAAATGTTTTTGTTTGATATATTATGCTCTTATTTGTTTAGACTTAGGGAAAACCCTTTATATTTCAGTGATAAATTCTTGTGTTGTAACAAGATAGTAGTTCGGAGTTAGTAGCCCTGTTCGCAGAAGAGTCACAAACCAGTCAGAGCCAATGAAATTACTGGAAACCAGTCGGAAAACTGTCACGTTACCAAATACCTAAAATCTGATTGGCGCTGATCGGTTTGTGATTCCTCTACGAACAGAGCTAGTAGAACGGTAAACGGTAGACACTCCCGTAACTGCGTACGATCGCGGAGCTTCAGAAGCTCCAGGAAGGATGTGACTTATTTGAATTGAAAATAATCAATAATTTAAATATATATACATATATATATATATATATATATATATATATATATATATATATATATATATATATATATATATATATATATATATATATATATATATATATATATATATGCAGCGTGTCTTCGGAAGTTCTTACCATATGGCAAAAAATTTTATTATTGATTTTATGAAAAAAGTGCCTCTTTATAAAAAGTTCTGCATCATGAGAAAATAGCATCGTCATTCCAAAATTTTATCTTGGGCATACAGGGTGGCTCAAAAATGTAAAAGTCCCAATCCACGTGCAGCTAAAACGACACAAAATCGTTATTTAAAGGCAAACTGCCACTGTAAATGTACTAGAGTTAACTTTTTGTATGTTAGTGAATTAGGTTAGGAACATACAGGAGTCCCAAAAATAAAATTATTATCAACTTTACAAAAAAAGTATATCTTCATAAAAAGTTCTACCTTGTAAAAAAAGAGCATGGTTATTTATAAACTTGATGTAGGACAATACGGGGTGGCTTAAACAGCTGAAAGTCACAATTTAAATTTAAATTCTTTTGCCACCTGTATGTCCTATATAAAATTTTTGAATAACCATGCTCTTTTTTCACAATGTAGAACTTTTTATGAAGATATACTTTTTTGTAAAGGCGGCAAAAAAAAATTAATATTATTTTTGGAACCTCCTGTATGTTCCAAACCTAATTTACTCACATAAAAAAGTTAATTCTAGCACATTTGCAGTGGCAGTTTACCTTTAAATAACGATTTTATGTCTTTGTAGCTTCACATGTATTAGGACTTTTACAGTTTTGAGCCACCCTGTATGTACTAGATCAAATTCTTGAATGGAAATGCTATTTTCTCACGATGCAGAACTTTTTATGAAGAGGCACTTTTTTTCGTAAAATCAATAATGTGTGTTCTGTCCCTTTCTAATATACTCATCATGACCGGAACAGAATACATCTGAAGCCATCAAAGAAGTGAATGAACAAATTTAAGTGACAGCTGAGCAAACCCATTGTCAGCCAGAATGATTTGGAATAATATTGATAATGAATTACTGAATAATTAAGAACTCGAATTTTCCATTTGCTTTAATTAAAATAACTTGGAAGAAAAACCAGAATGTTTACAAAAGTCTGGCCCCTTTGGGGACAAATAGTAACTCTACAAAGTTTTTTACCTTCCGGTTTCAAGTCATATTTTAAAAATTTGCTGATGTATAAGATAAAAGCGAAAAGCGCTTAGAGTCTTATTTATCCCCGAGTATTTCGGCTAATTTACATTTTTTGTATCACGTTATCTCGACGAGTTTGAAACGAAAAATTCGCAAAGCTTTGGGAATTCTCCATAACAAAATACTCGTTTTCCACGAAAACCATAATTACATTCTTTCCACGTCGCATAAAAATGTACGTATTTATTATGACAGAATATTATGACTCGAGCCACCGGAGACTTACATGTATAAAATGGCGAGGCTTGTACGAGAAATAACATTACCATTTTTAGTATTGACATTATTCGAAATATTTTCTAGTCAAATTAAAAATGGTTTTGCTACTTACGTTACATGAATAAGTTGATACCAGAGCTTTCGGTTCTAAAGTCTGTCAACTGGAATAGAAAATATTATGCATAAACTCATTTATTGTACGGAGGTCACAGATACTTATCATTGCATTGGACTGGAACGGGTTAATATCCCCTTTACATAGATTTTTAAAGAATTTAGTGAGTTCTACCTTTCACTTGCTAAAGAACGCGCCTGAATTGGATCGATATTTGCAGTCTGCATTTTACGCTTTGCGCGTTCCGTGGGGAGTGGTTGTGGTCTAGAATAGTGAACTCTAGAGTAGGTTCTGCAAATTTGGCTTATTATTGGGGCAATGTTTCTAAATGTTTTTGTTTGATATATTATGCTCTTATTTGTTTAGACTTAGGGAAAACCCTTTATATTTCAGTGATAAATTCTTGTGTTGTAACAAGATAGTAGTTCGGAGTTAGTAGCCCTGTTCGCAGAAGAGTCACAAACCAGTCAGAGCCAATGAAATTACTGGAAACCAGTCGGAAAACTGTCACGTTACCAAATACCTAAAATCTGATTGGCGCTGATCGGTTTGTGATTCCTCTACGAACAGAGCTAGTAGAACGGTAAACGGTAGACACTCCCGTAACTGCGTACGATCGCGGAGCTTCAGAAGCTCCAGGAAGGATGTGACTTATTTGAATTGAAAATAATCAATAATTTAAATATATATACATATATATATATATATATATATATATATATATATATATATATATATATATATATATATATATATATGCAGCGTGTCTTCGGAAGTTCTTACCATATGGCAAAAAATTTTATTATTGATTTTATGAAAAAAGTGCCTCTTTATAAAAAGTTCTGCATCATGAGAAAATAGCATCGTCATTCCAAAATTTGATCTTGGGCATACAGGGTGGCTCAAAAATGTAAAAGTCCCAATCCACGTGCAGCTAAAACGACACAAAATCGTTATTTAAAGGCAAACTGCCACTGTAAATGTACTAGAGTTAACTTTTTGTATGTTAGTGAATTAGGTTAGGAACATACAGGAGTCCCAAAAATAAAATTATTATCAACTTTACAAAAAAAGTATATCTTCATAAAAAGTTCTACCTTGTAAAAAAAGAGCATGGTTATTTATAAACTTGATGTAGGACAATACGGGGTGGCTTAAACAGCTGAAAGTCATAATTTAAATTTAAATTCTTTTGCCACCTGTATGTCCTATATAAAATTTTTGAATAACCATGCTCTTTTTTCACAATGTAGAACTTTTTATGAAGATATACTTTTTTGTAAAGGCGGCAAAAAAAAAATTAATATTATTTTTGGAACCTCCTGTATGTTCCAAACCTAATTTACTCACATAAAAAAGTTAATTCTAGCACATTTGCAGTGGCAGTTTACCTTTAAATAACGATTTTATGTCTTTGTAGCTTCACATGTATTAGGACTTTTACAGTTTTGAGCCACCCTGTATGTACTAGATCAAATTCTTGAATGGAAATGCTATTTTCTCACGATGCAGAACTTTTTATGAAGAGGCACTTTTTTTCGTAAAATCAATAATAAAATTTTTTTCCATATGGTAAAAACTTCCGAAGACACGCTGTATATATATATATATATATATATATATATATATATATATATATATATATATATATATATATATATATATATATATATATATATATATATTGTTGGGGAAGCCCAACCGTTCGTTTAATTTCTATAACTCTATTTTTATTTCTAAATAAATATTAATAACCAAGGAGGTATAAAATCCCTTTCAAGTAATAAAACTCAAACATATTTCTCTTGTTTATTTAACTTGCTTTTTTAAAAATACGTTATATATATATATATATATATATATATATATATATATATATATATATATATATATATATATATATATATATATATATATATATATATACCGGGTGCCAACGAGATCACTTTCCGGCTACCATTTCTTTAGTATTTAATCGAACAAGATGAAACTTGGCAGGAGTCATAGGCCAATAAAATGCCACTTTTCGAGGTACTTGTCATTTTTCGACGACTTCCGGTTTAGCCGGAAGTGACACCAACTTTAAATTTTCAAATGAGACACCCTGTATATTTCTTGATTTTTGGAATCTAGAGATAATTTTACGTAGAACTGTGTTATTTTTATTACTTTTTGTGTCAATTTACCATTTTTAAAACAAATTTTTTGTTTTAATCTAGAGTGCCACGACCCACCTTAAATCGTTCTAATAGACGGTTACATCTGCACAAAAATACCTACACAATTTTATCACCTTACCAGAGCGTTCAAAGTTGACTAAATCACTTTTTTGATAATAAGTTAAAAAAATTAAAGACAACTATAACACTTTCATAGTATAATTAGATGTAGATTTTTATTACGAATCCAACGGTACATCACAACATCAAAATTCTCTTGGATTTTCTAAAGAAAACTACATTTTATTGCAATAGCCATTTTATATGGTTTGATCAAACATGCAACTGCACGACGATCAAATATTATATCCACTTAGCCATGACAAAATTGAATAATAATAATGAGGGGCTGTAAACAATTCGCCACAAACCAGAAACATAATATTAAAGACCAGAAAAAATAATTGTTTACAAATTTGTAAAATTCTATCATTTATCCCGAATTCAATTGTATTCCATGGCAAACTTAACAATATTTTGAGGCTCTATTTCGTTATTTTTTAAACAGCTATAATTTAATTGTTGGTGTTGGCAAACTGGATATAATATTTGATAGTCGTGCAGTTACATATTTGATCAAACCATACCAAATGGCTATGGCAATAAAACGCAGTTTACTGTAGAAAATCCAAGAGAATTCTGATGTTGTGATGCACCGTTGGATTCGTAATAAAAAACTACATCTAATTATACTATGAAAGTATTATAGTTGTATTTAATTTTATTAACTTATTATCAAAAAAGTGATTTAGTCAACTTTGAACGCTCTGGTAAGACAAATGAACGGTGATAAAATTGTGTAGGTATTTTTATGCAGATGTAAACGTCTATTAGAACGATCTAAGGTAGGTCATGGCACTCTAGATTAAAACAAAAATTTTGTTTTAAAAATGTTAAATTGACACAAAAAGTAATAACTATAATACAGTTGTACGTAAATTCCAAAAATCAAGAAATATACAGGGTGTCTCATTTGAAAATTAAAAGTTGGGGTCACTTCCGGCTAAACCGGAAGTCGTCGAAATTTCACAAGTACCTCGAAAAGTGACTTTTTATTAGCCTATGACTCCTGCCAAGTTTCATCTTGTTCGATTAAAAACTAAATAAACGGCAGCCGGAAAGTGATCTCGTTGACACCCGGTATATATATATATATATATATATATATATATATATATATATATATATATATATATATATATATATATATATATATATATATATATTATGTATATACTTACAAAAGTATAATAGGTAATATTTCAAAAGAAACGAAATCCGGCATTTTATTTTTTAAAATTCGTTTTGCACAACATAGAGAAATAACTTAAAAATTTAGTATTCATATCTCGGAAACACTTAGCATAGGATATGAAGAAACTACATAAGAATCTTATATCCCGTACTTAAAGCAAAACGCTCCTGAATTTGTTGAAGTGATTTCTCAAGAAATAAAACAACACGAAGCATATGTGAACGAATATCGATCTTGTTCGGTATGTTCGAAATTGCTTCCGATACATATTGGAATACATTATTAGAACATTTTTGATTTCCTTAAGGATGCGCCTATATTAAATTTGTAATTTCAAGGAAATCGAAGTTTATTATTACTGATATTACTTTAAAACACCTGTAAGAATTTTAATAATATCATTTTTAACTTTTGATTTTAAATATTATAAAATAAAATATATGTAGAGAAAAATCTACGATGAACAGAGGTCATAAAAAAGCAGATTAGGTTAAAATTCTATTAACTTCACAGGTCTGCAAAAAAAGATGTTTGAATTGTTCTAAGAAAGTGAAGGGCCATTTCCGAAGTAATTGTTCATGTAGAATCCGAATCCGGGGTCCGAATTGCTCTATCACGTCAGAATTTTGAGATATCCTAACCTAAAAGTGCAAAAATCGCGATTTTTGGCTATATTTGAAGTTATGTAGCATCATCATATTCTTTTTTCTCAAAAAACAACCAACGGCACCTTAAAGTGTAAGACTTGTTCTATTAATTACCGTTGAGTTTGCTAAAATAGCTTATGTCTGCATTGAGATATTCCGTTTTGAAGTTCTTGAGTTTCATCAATTTCGTTATTCTCAAAATTCACATGATTCTGTAGTCTTTGACGTCCAAATTCGGCACTTATCTTCAATTTTTAGTTTTCACATTTGTATCAAGTTTTTTCTTGCGACAATAGGTTCTTTAAAACTAAAATTTAATGTGCATCAAGTTTTACGACCGAAAACCAAGCCCTAAGTACTTTGAAGGGGGCTTGGTTTTGGGTCGTAAAACTTGATGAACATTAAATTTTAGTTTTAAAGAACCTATTGTCGCAAAAAAAACTTGATACAAATGTGAGAACTAAAAATTGAAGATAAGTGTCGAATTTGGACGTCAAAGACTACGGAATCATGTGAATTTTGAGAATAACGAAATTGACGAAACTCGAAAACTTCAAAATGAAATATCTCAATGCAGACATAAGCTATCTGAGCAAACTCAACGGCATTTGAAAGAAAAAGACTTACACTTTAAGGTGCCATTGGTTGTTTTTTGAGAAAAAAGAATATGATGATGCTACATAACCCCAAATATCGCCAAAAATCGTGATTTTTGCACTTTTAGGTTAGGATATCTGAAAATCCTGACGTGATAGAGCAATTCGGACCCCGGATTCTACATGAAAAATTACTTCGGAAATGACCATTCACTTTCTTAGAACAAAACCATGTTGACCTGTGTTTTTAATGTTCCAGAAAAAGGGACCGTAAGTATGTTTCCCGAGAATTTGCTTCCAGTATCGACGCGACGTACTAATGGTGTGTTTTTGGTAGGACCGCAGGCAGTCGGATCAGGCGCTTGTTTACATAGCGTACCAAATCGGACGATAAATTACTGTCCGATATCTAGAAAGCCATCCGACAGACCCAGCGATATCTTGTAAAATTTTAAAGTGTTACCCTTAACATTCAGTTGTATTAGGACCGCTTGTCTTATTGCTGCGGATATTTAATATTTCTAATTGTAGTTATAAAACTGTTTCATTAGGGCTGCAACATTTTTTCTGGTATACAGGGTGTTATTAGTGGATTTCAGTAACCTGCAAATTATTGGAAAAAACTTTTTATACAAAGAGTTCTTATAATAATTATTAATATATCATACTTTATAAATACTCTTAACTATATAGGATCTGTGAAAAAAGCATGACAATTCACAACTTACTTTTTTTAATGAAAAATCCCTTATATATTAAATATATATACATTAAATTTTTGGGTTCCTCTTAAAATTTTAAATTCATTTTGTGAAGTGTCCAGTACTTAAGTTTACTTGTTTTTAAAATTTAGTCAGTTGACAATTAGCCTGTTCAGCTTTGAAGTTTTAAAAACGGTTTCAGATATCAGAAGGTGAATTACTTTTCTCTCAGTTTTACTACTGTAATTTAGTACTGTATTGTTTTAGTACTGACTCTAGTTAGTACCAGTAGTACCACAAATAGAAAATAATTTGATACTTATAGTATTGAGATGGGAAAGTACGAGTCGTTTTCCGATAACTCCATCCGTTTTCAGATCTTGAGGTATAGGATATCAAAGTTAACTTAAATATAAGACATTATTCACAAAATTAATTTGGATTTTTTCATAAACCTCATATAATTGGGAGCATTTTTAAAATATGGTACACTGATAATTAATACTTTGGTATAAAAAGATTTCTCTTGTCCCAATGATTTGCACAAACTACTAAGACAGCAACAACAAAAAAGACAAACCGACTAAAAAAACATATACATCATGAAATCCCCGATCCGCTAAAATGGCTTCCATTTTGAAAAGATGAAATTGATACACGTCAAACAGTTGGGTGACAATTTGGCGTTTTATTACAGTAAGAAATGAAATTTTTACCCTACTTTCATGTAAGTTGTATTAGGACTGGACGGCAAAAGACAGAACTGTATTGGTAATGTTATTAATGCATGCTGTTTACAAATGACGTTCTAACAGTTCAGGGATTGCTGTAGTTATTATCCTCTGTTACCACACCAATAGTTTAAATAATACTGGGTTGTTAATCGTACAAAATAATTCTTAACAGTACTGTTTTATTGGATCATTTTCCTCAGTGTAATGACAGAATTGAAAAGCTTGCAATGATATCTTAACAAAATTCGAAAACTTGGAAAATAATGGTCGTTATAAATAATGAAATGGATCTAAATAATGCTGCCACATTATTACATGCCGAGGGAAAGCAATCAGGTACATATGTACTCGTATATACTAATTAAGTCAAAACTTGCACCATAAAATATATCGAAAGTGACAGTGAATTCATCCTTTATCAATAATGAAATTCTAATGTTTGTTATTGTGAATATATAAACCAAATATTATAGATCCATGGTAAGTAAATAGGACAACTTTAGTGCCGCGCCGTACTAAATCAAGTACGGTTCGATAAGCCGCGCTAAAGTTTGAACGCGACAACAGTGTTCGCGCCATTAACCAACGAATTATCGCCTAACCATAAACTTTCTCTTGTATCTAAGCAGTTTTTTTGGGGAAAGCGATATTTAAATATACCTAAATACCTGATTTATATACGTATAAATTTAAATACAATTTAACATTGAAGTGGGAAAAGAAATCGAAATTAAATTGCCGTATCGTCGAATTTTATTCAATTATTCATTAAACACAATAGTATATAACACAACAAGTGTTGAAAGTGACATTTTTCACACGAGTGGGAATGTTGTCGCACGAGGCGACAGCCGAGTGCGATGATCCCACGAGTGTGCGAAAATTACTTTCACACGAGTAATGTACAATATTTTTCCTACGACCACAAAAATATTTACAAAAAACCCTCAATTTCTGTCTTTTAAAACCCTCACTTTCAACACTAACATGTTCATCAAGTGTGCTGAAAATGAAACAAATGAAATTGGCACCATATTATTATATTTAAATGTCATGTTGACAAGTACTTTTCAACACACGTGTTGAAAAGTACTTTTCAACACGCGTGTGATATAAGGCACTTTCTCGCCAAGTTAACAGTGCTTTTTTACTCACTTTCATAGGTGGTCGTAGGAAAAATATATTATAGAACGACTTGTATTTTACTGTGCGTGTCTTTCTGTCTACGGCTTTATTTACATTTCGACGATCTAAATCTTTAATCTTTTAGTATCTTGTCAACACTGAGCAAACGAGCTGAATATAAATCTACCTTAATATCCAAAACAAAAATTGATACACTGTGGATTATCAGGGCATACAAAATTTACTATATTGTCACTATTACATTTATAATTTTCTTATTTTTTTCATGAAATCACTAAATATCTCAAATATTCAGCAAACTGTTAAGCAACAAGAGGGAAAATTAGGTTTTGATTTAATCAAAAGTCTATAGCGCTAGAAGTAAAACTGTAATAAGAAAATGCTTGATAGCCAAGACACCTTTTCACCTTAAACTCCAAATGTCAAAGAAATGAATTTATCAATCTTAATTTTTTATGAAATAATTAATTTGACATTGCTACATATCTAGGCGTTACGAAGTGAAAAAGGAATTTATTGACTGCAGAAAATTTGAAATGTTATTCATGACAGCGTTTCAACAGGCAATATGAATGCAATCCAAATAAATCTGGAATCTATTTTTTAGTATTCCTCATATAAATTAAATATTTATTGCAGTTGTTTTTAACCACTTATTTTGGTTTATATTAAACAAGAAAAATATTTTCTTTTGCAGATTTTCATACAAAATTCTAAACTTGCAAAATGTGGTCCTATTGGCTATGACGTCACTTGATATGTAGATAGAAGTACTATTTACGTAATTTAAAGTGCAGCAAAAACAAGCGTTTTATTTTTGGGGCTTGATTGCAATAAGAAACAGCAACGAACAGGGGAGCAAAAATATTGTAAAATTCAGGTTAGAACACCAAGCGTTCTAAAGCTTATAGCCTAAAGCATGATAGCGTACACAATACAAATAATATTGCGAGAAAAAATCATAATACATTTAAAACTAACAAAAAGTTTTTTCTCGATAAAATTTAAATTTTAGGTCCATTACGGTCCTGATTTTTTTATTGTGCCAACTCAATTAGAACATAAAAATCACTAGTATTTAGGGTTACTGGGAATGTCAACACAAAAGTCTTATAAGGGCCGGGTTTAGCTGCTGATAAATAATTAATGTTAGTAGCCGATTTTAAATAACAATGTTTTTTAAAACGCGTGCAAGTGGACTCGCAAGTTACTTGAAATGTCAACATTTGAGATCAATTTATATTTAATTGACAAATTAGACGAACTTTAAAGCTCAAACCAAATAGTGAGTCTACTAGTAAACACATAGTGCCTTGAAATTGAAACTACTAAACTAAAATTTACAGAGTTTCTCTAAGTGATTGCTTATATTTTAAACTTATTTTTAATCAGTGCAAATGTTTTTGTTTGTTGAGAATTATCCGACTTAAGTAATCTAGTTTTAAATTTAAATACCTATTTTAACTCTAAATCAAGACGAATTATCTAATTTACCGTTTCGTTCTGTTTAATTATACTTTTCAAATAAAATGTTCTTTTAGTTAAGATCCCCATTTATCTTATTTTCCTCTTTCTGTGTTAGTACCTTTAGTCACGAATGTTGTATAAAATATGCACCCTTAACAAATAATTTATGGAGAACTTTTCAGTATTTATTGAGTTTTGAGAATGTATGTCACTTTTTACAAGTAGGTCAGATTTATAAATGATGTCGATGTGTGTTTTGGGTTTTTATAGAGATAAATGTGTTTGTCATGTAAAATAGGCTAAAATAAAAATTATGAAACAACATAGGAAACACTACTAGGCCTTTAGAATTTTAGTTGTATACCTATATGAGGTTGTGCTAGGTACACAAAATTATGAGCAATAAAAAAAGGATATAGGAGATTTTTTTGTATCTGGAAGAGCCCAACAATTACAAACAAGTCCTAATAACCAGTGGATATCTGAAGAGAAGGCAAATGTAATCTTTTATTACGGGTTTGAAATGATGCAGGTTAAGAGGAGAAGAAAAAATCTCTGAAGGCAATTTGCTTCATAATTTGAAGATTGATATAGTTTGATAGTTATTATAACATTTAAACCATTTGACTCATTTTAATGAAATCTTCAGTAAAATTTATTGGGATGCTATTTACGTGTGACTAAAAGATCAAGGTGCGATTGAAAGATAACACTTCCAAAATGAAATAGAAAAAGGATTAACAGAAGAAAATTTAATAAACCTGACTATGGAAGAAAAGTGGAAAGAAATGCAGACACCAGTTAATGAGGCCGCCAATATTTGCTTGGGAAATGCGGGGCCAAAAAGAGAGACGAGTGGCTTGATGATGACTGTAAAAAGGCTTTAGAAGGGAGGAATAGAGCAAAAGTGAAATAGACCGAAGTAGACCACAAGCAACAGTAAAAAATTGCAATGAAAAGAGAAAAGCAGTAAAAAGAATTTGTCAGCAGAAAAACAGATAACACCTAGAAAAGCAAATAAAAATAATAGAAAACCACTATGTAAATAAATAAACAAGAATCGTCTATCAAGACTTAAAAAATCGAAGAAACCTGCGACTAAGACATACTACTGCAAGGATATAGTGGAAATAACAGACAAATTAAATAGATGGTCGTCACAACACTTTAAAGAGCTGTTAAATGAGGAAATAGAATATGAACAGCAACCAGAGCAAGTAATAGGAAACCAGAAAGAAGAATTCATAACAATAATAAGAGAACTAAAAAATAACAACAGCGCAGGCGAAAATGGTATTCCAGCCAGCAGAAATTTGGAAAGTAGGAGGAGAGAACTTCAAAACAAATTATATTATTTGATACTACAAATATGGAGATAAAACACTTTGCCAAAATTACAGTGGGATGTCATTACTTGATGTGGCATATAAAATTTTAGCGAAACTGATACCTAATAGATTAAAAATATATGACAAAGAAACAATAGGAGACTACTAAGGGGGATTTAGAGCTGGAAGATCAACAATAGACCAAGTCTTTATAATAGAAACTATACTTTTCTTGTATGACTCCATCATACAAGAAAAACTTTATGAAGCAGTAGCTTGCACCCGCGACTTCGTCCGCGGTATAACAATTTTACTCCATTACGAATTTTAAAACCCCATTTTACCCCCTTAGGCATTGATTTATTAAAAACTGTAAAACACGTGTTTAATCATTTACGTTTCGGAGTACTTCTATGAAGTTTCGAGTTAATAGGACCAACTAATATTTTTTCTCTATACAAACTTTCAACCCCCTTATTTGACCACCTTAAAAATTGCATGGTATTTCCTATATTGCGTGGATCGATGGACCACCCTGTATAGCAACGAGAGCCAATATTTATTTATTTAATAAAAAGTTATAAGTAATGTAATTTTCCGTGTGTTTAACCGTTCATAATCGAAAACTCTCCACGGGATGCTGAAGCTAAATTCCATGGAACGTAAACCTCTTTATTGCTCTTAAAATACTTTCGCTTATCTATAACATAATAACTGAATTCAAAATATTTCCGGAATTTTAAAATGAGCCAGCTTTTTCCTAAATACTCATGTTAAACTTTCCATAATGAGATTGTAGATTTATGGAATTAACATTCCAGGTGTGTTCACGTGCACCGATTAGATTCTGTGGTCTACTCAGTCTGTCTAATGGTCACGATGATAACATGACAAATTTCTCAATTAAGATTACCGTGGCCTCTAAACTATTGTGGCGATATGGTCGGGATTAATTGCAACCTAATCTTATTAAGGCGTGTCGTAATTAAACGCTCCATTTGAACATTAATTTGCTAAGAGCCAATGTACAATACAGCAATATATTGCATGTCAGCTGGCAAAGTTTATTCTATTAATTTAATAGTTTTGGTGGCGACTAATTTTAGTCTGATTCTGTAATGGAATTTTGGTGTAATTATTGATTACTCGGCGATATTAATAATTATTTTCCGTTTAAAGGGAGACAATGACAAAACATTCGAGTTTTAATAACTAGCTAAAGGGATAATTTGTTAAAACCACGAAAATAATTAAGAAAGTTTATTAGCACTCCCTTCTTAATGTGGAATATATAATATAATATAATGAGCTACAAAAAAAACTCTAGGATACAATTTTTAGTCCTAACTGAACAATTGTAATTTTTGTGTCGGTAAACATCATTTTTTTATTTTGTAGTTAGAAAATATATTCATTGATGTAAAAAGGAATAAATATAATAATGAATATCTTTATTTTCAAATTATTTTTTAAGAATTATGACATTTAAAAGGAAACTTGCGGATTCTTAAAGCATTGACTTCATTTATGCCAAAAGTAATGTCAACTACTTCCCATAAATTTTAAGTCTCTATGTATTCTGTTTTAGAAAATATGTGTTTTATGTACCATCGTGGCCAAAAAAAAAACTGGGACAACGAAGAATAATATAATTTCCTGGACAATTAGAAAATACTTTCTATCAAATTAATAGGTCGTTGTCAGTTTGATTTAAAGTCACAGTTGACGTTTTAAGAAAATTTACGTTCAAAAATATGCCCGCGTTAACCCCTGAGCAAAAAGCAGTAATTTATACTTACACTTAAAAGATGGTGTTCATATTAGGACTATCGCAGATGAACCAGAAATTAGCAAAAATACTGTACTGTTGGCCAAGAAAACTATTCAAGACTATGGAACTATAGTTAGAAAAGCAGGCTTCTAGTCGCCCCAAAATTTCCAGGAGTTAGTTAATTTAAGAAATCATTCATTTTATACTACAATTAAAGCTAAAAAAGAAACGAATTTTCCTGGTTCGGCTAATGCGGCTCGTAGAGGAGTTCTAAATTCGGATATAAGAAAATCGTTGTGCAAAAGTAAGGGAGATTAAAATTTGCACATGAATATGTAAATTAAAACAATGTGTGGGAGAAAGTTATATTTTCTGATGAGGAAACTTTCCAATCGTGTCACAATGGGAAAATTCGCATTTATAGGCCCTCTGGCATGAGGAACGATAAAAGATATACGCGCAAAACGAATTAAAGTGGACGTTTTTCTGTAAACGTTTGGGCTGGATTAGTGCTAGGGGCCCTACAGTTTGTCCAATAGCTTCTTAGGGTAGACTCACTGCAGCATTACATTGTGATTCACTACGACAAGTCAGGACACCCCCCATCTGCATCGGTTGGTGCTGTATATGGTTACGATTTTATTTTTCAACATAATAACGTTCCGATACATAAAGCCCGCATAGTTCAAGACTACTTCGAAGAAAAGCATATTCATATTTGACCGTAGTCTTCGAAGAATCCCGATATCCACCTAATACAGAATATTTGGTTCGAAATGACGAAGTTAAGGACAAATGAAGCATGGAATGGCGTATCCGAAGAATATGGAAGAGGAATAGTTTTAAGTATACCGCGAAAATTACAGTAAATAAACGACAACAATGATGGTTCAATGACCAAATATTAAAAAATACGTTATTTTGTGATATTTATGTTCATTTTGTTACATTTTAAAATGTTTGTAATATTTTTCAAATACAATAACATTTATGAGTAATAGTTGTTTTTATTTTATTATTTCGACAAAATAAAAGAATATTATCCCATATGATGGCAATGAATAAAACGTCATTTGATTTTAACTTGTAATGCAAAATTTTAATAGGTAAAAATCTTGTAACAATGGTAACTGCTATAAAGAGTTTGTGTTTTAACCTTCCCATTTCCAACAATTATACCCTATTTTGATTAAGCTTTGTATTTCTCTTAAAGCCCGGGAACTCGGAATTTGCTGTCCTAGTTTTTTTGGGCACGGTGGAATTATACAGTATGTCTGCGCATGGGGTATATAGGAGAAGAAATAGGCCAAATTTGCAAAGTACGTAAAAATGTCACGAAATAAATTAGATTCACATTATAAAAAATTTAATTTTTTATACAGGGAGCATAAAAAATACGAAAACGTTATTTTGCCTAAGAGTAAACATACCCTGTTTATCATTTTCTACCAGAAGAACAAATATGAATGTTTTAAATTAAACCCTAAAGTACAAGATTTTATTAAAAAATTTAAATATTAGAAGTAGCGAGTTTTATCACATTAATCCCAACTATCCTCACATCTTTAAACAGAGTACTAGTTTTTACATATTAAACTAAAATGACATCTACGGACGTGTTTGTCAATTTGTTTATTAAATAAAGCAATTATTTAATTCAAAATACCTCTTATTCCGGTGCAATTTTTAAATAATACGAAGATTAAATTAAACTTAAAATAATATGATATAAACAAAGAAATTCAATAAAGATATCAAAATTCAAAAACTCCACACCAATATTCAACAAATTTTTCTAATTGCTTTCTTAGATATCTGAAGGAATTTCTGATTTCTTCCTGGGATATTGAAAGAACAGCCTGGGTAATTCTGCCGTTTAGCACGTCAATATTTTTGGTTTTGTAGTAGCATCAACAATTTGTTTTAAACGGCCCCATAGAAACATATCGGCTAATGTTAAGTCAGAATTTTTTGGGGGCACAAAATTGGGCCATTTCTATCAAATCTGCGGTCAAGCCATTCTATGATCTTGCGAGCACAATGTGTTGGTCGACAATCTTGTTAAAAATCCATTTTTGGCAGAAATTTAATGGCAAATTTTCGAGTTCATCGCTAAAAAATATATCCAGAATTTCTAAGTAATTATTATTCTATTGCAGGTTTTATTAAAAAAATATGGGCCTATTATAATGCCATGGACAGATATTGCGCACATGTTCACTTTTGTAAAATATTGTCTTCGCCTCTTTGCTCCATATTCAGCGATTTCTCGATTATGGTCAACGACAATCCAATTCCAATTTAAGGAAATATTTTTTTTGAATTATGTCAAACACAAGATTTAGATAATAATTAGTTACTAATAATTTTTTTTAACTTAAGAGTTTCTTTTTGTTCGAAGTACTGAATTAAATAATAAAAAGCTTACCCTAAGATCCATTTCCTTCATTGAATTTTGCTATTTTCTCGTATCTTATTATATGTATACCCAAGAACAATATTTAAGTATTTTATTTTTTCTTTGTGTGAATAGCTACCATAAGAAACAACAAACCAGCCAGAATCAATATGCGTTAAAGCTTTATTTTTCCATTACTTTAACATAATACCAAAAATATAATATTTGTATTACCAGTTTTATTGAACCAAATGGAAACTGACAAATTACCGAAGATTAAGCTAAGTTGTAAGGTAGTCACGTACGACACGTACAAGTGGTAATTAAGGACATTCATTATACCTCTCATCTTAAGACATTCGAAAGGACCTAGTTAATTCAGTTTTAAAGTCAGTTGGTGCTTAATTGGTCATTATATTAGGAAAGTTATTTAATTTTAACATTTGAGCAGATTGTACCATGAAACTAGGGTTAAGTTGAATAAAAATACTGCCACTTTACACAATACTTATATTTGGCTTCTACCAATCCTTAAAATTATTTTAACAGACACTTTAATTTTCCTTTACCTGCTCTCTTAGCGATGATCAAAATTTCACATAGGTATATTTGTAGGTGTACCATTAAAGCCCCTTTCTTTTTGTAAACTGGCCTTATCGAAAAAATACTATTTTTACCTTAATAACTGGCTATTAACCAAATCAAGTAATAATTTTAATTCCAATTACGAGCATAGCTGCATTATTCAATATTTACACTGCATGTCAGTCTCGTAAAAGCAAGCATGCTGCTCCGTCTTACATTAAAAATATAAAATCGCTATAGTGAAAAAACATCGATAAAAATAACGACTATTCTCCAATAACTATCGCTGTTGTAACAGTTATCGAAAAATCGCTAGACGTACATCCCAACTCTAGTCTTGACTGTTCCTAATAGAACAACAAGAAGTGTGTTACATAATCCTTTCCACTTCTCTCGCTCATTCATACTCAGGATATTCAGATTATGAAACAAATTGCCTGCAGATGTTTTCTCTTTCCCTCCTAACCTCCAATCCTTTAAATCTCGTGTTAATGAATTATATTTCCCTCTTCAGACCCTCACGGTACGTTAGTACTTAGGCTTGAAGTCTACGTGGACTGTTCTATATAAAAAAAAATCCCTGTATTCGATTTGGATACAATTTAAGAAAGTACCATCATATCTCTGAGAGCTTTTCTAACTCTGGCTGACTTAATCTGGATGAACGATTTCGACTCCAGTTTGCATAATCTCTTTATTGGTTGAATACATCACGGTGTCCCTCCTACCTGAGTAGCAAAAGCGACAAGCGTAGTGATACCCACGAACGTAACACGCGTCACTGTAATTTATTCAGTGTTCCTCGCCACTCAACTGCTCTATTTCTAAGATCATTTAGTTTCAAGGCAGCTAAGTTGTTTAATTCCATACCGGGTGATACGAGTATAAAGGATCTCTCTGGTCTGCGAGCATTCAGCGATCAGCTCAGAAGGCATTTATTAGTAAATAGATAATTGATTGGGTAACTATCTTTTTTTGTTTCTGTTTTTTTTCTGTTCATGCATTTTTCTTTTTTGTGTTTCATTTCACTGTCGAGATGCTGGAACGCGTAGTGCGTAATGTTTAATAATGCATATTCTGGAAAATTATCTTATTTCACAAAAACAGTTTAAAATCCACCAACATTTTCACTACCCGTAGTACACAAATCAAGTTCTCGGCGATATAACAAGCTTTTATAGCAACGCAAGAATTTATACACTAGGATATCGAGCATCATCTGCACGACTCGGATTGACGGATCGATTTGACGTACCGACGACTTAGAAAGTTTAAAGCAGAAATATTTGTTGTTCCGGAAAAATTAAAAAATTAAATATTTAATACAAGAAATCTTAACGAGTATAATGTAAATTAAGTTAGCTTTCAGTTATTACATACGGCCTACCCCATAAAATATTATAAAGTATTTAAGTAGATTGAAAGGGTTGTCGTAAAATTTTAGCGCAACATAGGATGTTAGCTAGCTTCCAGCTAATTTGTTACTATGTTTATGCTTAAATTAAACTCTTAAAGAGGAGCACTTCCTAATAAGAAGCTTATCTTAGATGAAGGGCATACCTAATAAATTTAGCTTAGGAATATTTTATTATCTTAACTGAGATTGCATGTCAGCCTCTTTAATGCATGCAAATAGCAACCCTATCTGTTACTCTGGTCTGAAGGGTTAAAATAAATTATGAGAGAGGACTTTCTTCTAAGCTCTTTTAATTATAACATATATCATTTTAAATTGTTGTATTTGTTTTTTTCAGGTGGAAATTCGATGTACCAAAAAACGCCTTTTTTTATTTAGTCATATTTTTTTCAAAAAACACTTTTATGAATTTTTTTTTTTAAATTAAATATTTTCTTGGGAAATTTGTTTTCGAAAAATGCTTTTTTAAAAACATAATTTTTTGAAAATACGTTATACAATAGCGTAGTTATGGTCTACTTCCCAGGCGGGGCCCATGAAATTTCAGTTGTGTTGTATCTCAGTTCCTACGCATGGGACACACACGAAGTTATATTGGGTACTCTAGAAACATTTTGAAAAAAAAAAATATTTAATTTAAATTTTGCGAAAAAAAGTTAATTTTGTGGGCCGCTTCACCAGAGATCTGATAAAGTTCTGAAGAATGTTTTACTTCCAAGCTTTTTTCATAAATTTTATCAGATTTTATCGACAAATTCCAAATTTCGTGAAAATATTCTAATTTTCCTTAAAGAAATGACATTTTAAATTATTTCTTAGACAAAATATTTTAGGGTAAAAATTTTAAAAACTAATTACATTCAAGATATTAGAGATAATTCAATGAAATTTGAATTCTATCGATAACATCTGATAAAATTTATGAAAAAAGCTTGGAAGTAAAATTTTCTCCAGAACTTTCTCAGATCTCAGGTGAAGCGGCCCAAAAAATTTCCTTTTTTTCGCAAATTTTAAAATTAAATATTTTTTTACCAAAATGTTTCTAGGGTACCCAATAGTAACATCCTATAATTTGGTGTGGGTCCCATGCATAGGAACTGAGATCCGACACACCTAAAATTTCAAGGGCCGCCCCTGCTACTTCCTCAGTTTAATGTGTTCATAACACAGCCCCACAAGAAAATTGAAATTATTTTCTCCGATATCTTAGGAGGTGCACTTTATGTTTTTGAGGTTGCTGAATCCGAATCCGGGGTCCGTTTAACCCCACCAAGTCAGGGTCAAGGGCATCTGAAGGTCAAATTGCGGAATGACTCTTAAAACATCTGGAAAAATTTATATATATATATATATATATATATATATATATATATATATATATATATATATATATATATATATATATATATATATATATATATATATACAGTGGCGGCTAGTGAAATTTCGAAGTTGTATATCTCTGTTCCTAGTTACAGGACCCGAACCAAATTTAAGGGTTTTAATAGTGAGCCCACTGGGAATGTTTTGGTAAAGAAAAAAGGAGGCCGAGAGCTGAAGAAAATGCATATAACAAATTAACATGATTCATTCCACGGCACACTTTGAGGGCGTTTTTTTATCCTACGTTGTTTAGAGCAACTTTGGAAATTGACATTTTGTCAGTGTTACCATCTAAATATAAATAAAATATTTTTTTCATTGATACTACACCAGATTGTAGACTTTCCTCCTGTTTCGTAAGCGTATATCCAAGAGAGACGAAAATATCTACGAATTACGCCACACGACTGGGTTCTGGATTACTTTGGTCAGCATTTAGTCGAGTAATTCGGGGATATTTACTTCTTTGTCGAATGTGCGTTTGCGGAGCAGGATGAAGTTTTGCGATCCAGTCCAGTATCATTTACTGAAATGTTTTATTTACATTTGCTTGACACATGGTCAGTGTTCAAAAATATGTTGAATACCTTGTATGCCTTGCCAGCGATTGAGTAGATTGATCAGTCGATCAACTTACCCATTGATCGATTAAGGGCATTAAGCTTCCCTACTTTATTATAACCTTTAGGCCACAGCTGGACCACCTGATCAGTTAATAACTCGTTATATTTGTCCCGCTTAATTTCACCGGGTCTCCAGACTTCCCTTTTCAATTAGGAAGCGCTACAAGATATGGAATTTAATTTGTCTTGCATGCGAGACCCACTGAAAGCTAAAGCCAATCAATATGGATTTCATTAATGATGATATTGGGTAAAGGTAATAATATTTATATAAATTACATTAAGAGCATCGTTGTAATCATCATCAAATATATGAGAATATGCTAGAAGAATATTTAATAAAATCTTATAGAAACTTCATTGAACATTTTTTCAGAATTTGCGTAGAGGATATTAATTATTCGTTGCTTATTTGACGAAACATTGATGGAGCTGTAGGGTTCCTACCGTTCCTAGCGAATTTTTTTTATGGAAGAGACACAGTTGAGCATGAAGTATTTTTAATATGACACAAACATGTCTTCTTAAATGGAACACCCTGTATATTTTTTGAATAGGTCGCATCAATCTCATTCCAAAAATACATCATTTGTATATACTACTTACTTAAGCCGGTTTTAAATTTTTTAACCCTAAATTTAATCCAAACTGGATATTTCTCAACCCAATATGAACATACTATATATTTGTAAAGTTAGAAAAATGTGGACCTCCGAAATATCTATTAGGAAGTGAGTCCGCTGCCGGCGCCGGCAGCCATTATCGATGCCGGCGCCGGCAGCCGAGCTGGGTGCCGGCAGAAGTGACACCGCTGCCGGAAGCCATTATGGAGTCCGGCGCCGGCAGCCAACATCGATACCGGCGCCGGCAGCCAACATGGATGTCGGTGCCGGCAGCGCAGCTGGGTGCCGGCAACATTAGAAAATTAATATCAAAATACCTTAATTCAATCAAAAAATAATAATTTATCATAGTGAAAATCTTAACGAAACCTAATCTTGCTTCAAAAATATAACAATTATTATTCTGCGAATAATCTTCATCCTCGTTCGCCAACAAGCAAATAGCTACAATCTCACTCAGGTCGCTTCCATCTTCTACCATTATTATATAAATCGCAAACCTTAGATTTACCACGCAATAGGTAACATCAGAGATTATAAAGGATAGTACCATCAACAAAAATAATCTTTGGAAAACATTCCATTTATTTTGTGATTCCGTCATCTTGGAAAAATAAACCCTTGAAAAGCCCATTTTAATCAACTAAAATCTCAATATCAATACAATGGTACGAATTTCTTAAAATATGCATGCATTCTTCAAAATTCTTTGCCTGAGTCTTGCTACGATTTCCAAGATAAGTGAGGTCCTTCAATGTCATTTTACAACCTGTTTCTCTACTTAAGTTATCCAAAATGATTTTTTTATTTGCCCCAGTCTTCAAGGCTTCTTGAGTTGTAAAGTTTGACATTTTCTGGCAAATTTTCTCTTTGTTTTGCTAGAAAATTGAAAGAAGCTTTCGATGAAGTATGATCATGATTTTGTTCAGGCTCCATGATGCATAGAAATTGTTTATGTTCACTTACTTTCAAGAAAATGCTAGCCTGGCAGCCTTGCTTATACGTGGAACACTTCCTTGTTGACTTTTCATTTTTTGTCTTGAATGGTCTTCCACCTTTAACACAGGCTAACTGCAGATAATAGCATTTTAGAGCCGGATTAATATCCACCACTGTATTAGGATTTCATTGTCTTTGATTGTCAATTGTTCTGCTATTACGCAACCAAAACTAATTGTTTGTGGCTTTCTTCAAAAACATCAAAACGCAATTAAAATTTTTATATAGAAAATGAATCACCTATTTTCATGTTTTATAGTTTTTACGCAAAATTAAAACAACACAGTGTTTACATATCATTTAAAATGCGTAACTATTTTTATTTTAGGTTAGAACTGCCGGCACCCGAGAAATTTTGTACTCGGGTGCCGTCGCCGGTATCCATGCATCAATATTTTGGGAACCGGCGCCGGCAGCTTCCTATCAATGAATACACATGGTACTGTATTTAAAAGAAAACCCAATGTTCAAGACCAAATATTTTAAAGACGACTCGGCTAAACGAAATATAAACAAACTATAAATTTTTGAAATCTGTCTCTTCAATCGTTGATCGTTGTCGTTTTATATTACAAAAATGCTCGATTTATTTAACTCCATGAGAAAGACAATAAAAACACAATTTTTATATTTGTAATATAAGCTATTACTACAGAAATATATTAAATATGTATTTTTAATAAATTGTATATAAAATAAAAACAAAAAAAGTAGTAAATCGAAAACTCCAGTGGCCGTAAAGATACAAAATATAATATTTTTAAAATAAACGAATTTATGGGTCTGGTACAGGTACCAAAAAGGTTTCAAAGTCTAATTTAAAAAAAATTAAAGGCGTTAATGGAGTACTTTCTGTCAGAAAAATTACAGATAATTATTCATAAGTCAAAAATGATTTATGCCTTATAAATTTTTATATTGCTTAGTTTTTAAGATTGCATTTTTCAAACCCAATTTTTTCGGATGATTTAACCGGCCCTTTCATTATAAATGATGAATATTTTATGATGGTAATTTTTTCGAAACCCAACTTTATTATAAAGAATTAAATACCCGCGGAATAATACTTATCTTCGGGCCATTTTCGGGATTATCAGTCTGAAATTTCTTATAAATTACTTGGGTAAATGGACCGAGCTTTAGCTTGAAAAATCGATAAAAGAATTCTTACTTTTTAGACTTTGTTTTAGAGCCATTAACCTCATGTACTTTGTGTTAAATCCATTTATTTTTATAGTATTTAGATGGCTTGGTGTGGCAAAGAGATATTTTTACCTAGCTGCATTCACACAGTATGTTTCACTGTACACTCATTTATGTTTTTCTATTATCAAGTGGAATTTGGTAAGTAAACTTAGCTATTTAATGGGTATCCCCTTCTATTAATAATAAAGACGTATATTGTCGCTGTGCTTGCCAAGTATGATACATGCATTTTTGAAATTCAGTTTTTATCTTACGTAATGTCACGTACGTCAGGTGAATGTATGTCACTCTATCCGTCTTTTTTGGATCGCGAGATAGTTTGAAGATGAGAGCGTTGCGTTTATATCAAAGGTTATCCAGCGAGATGTCATCAGATACATACCAGTTTCAGGGCCAACGTAATGTCTGTTAGTGTTTGACTGCGAGAGTATAAAAGTTGGTGTTGTACCTACATTTAAAATGCTGAGATTTTTCTGTATTCATAAGGTGACTTACCTCTGGCGTTTATATCCTCGCTGCTCCCGTTTATGTGGTGTGCATTTGAATCGCCGCCCATCACCAAATCGAGATTCTGGCTTTGGCAGAGTTCATGATACAATAAATGGAAGGTGTGATACCAAACCGTGTCAAATTCGTCCGGGTTCGCTCATGACGTCACGCCGTGAGTTATTTTTGAAATTTCTAACTGCAACATAGAGTTTACGTTAGTTAAAGGCGAGCTTATATAAATTCTATTGGCAATATACTTTGCCTCCTTCTTATAATAGAAATTTTAAAGCATATGATTTGAATTAATCATGTAAATAAAGGGATAAATTAATTTAAAATAAGATATATCGGTAAATTTCCTGCCAATTGCGTTCTATGTATTTATTTACGTGAAAAGAAAATGTAAATAAATTTATGAAATAAAACTATGCCTAATAATTTTTATTTAGAGGCATATTCTTATTAAAATATATATACTTGTCTACAGAGTCTGCCGAAATTATGTTATAAATAAGAATTTTGCTTGTTCCTATAATTTGTCAAGTATTTTTTGAGGTAAATAAGATCTGAATGTTTGTGAGGGAACATGTTTTTATAGTAGTCTTTTTTGCTTTTTTACACTTTAAATCGTAAATTATTAAAAATTATTTAATTTTTGTATTCTTTCATTTTTCAAATTTAAAAAAGTCTTAAAATGCCAGAAATTATTCTAAACAAGACAAAAATATCTAGATTTACGAAATTAGGGAAACCAATAAATTATTTTTTAAGAAAATAGCTTTTTTTCCAATCTCTTTGTTGTATTTTCTCGATTAAAGTCTGCTGATTCGTTACCGTGGAGAGTTTTAGCAATTTTATTGTTTGTCACAATAAACTTTTTTATTGAAGCGGGTTTGTAAAAGCATTAAAAACATTTGACATTCATGACATGACATAATTCGTGCTTTAAATTATTTATCTTCATAATCACTTTCGTTAAAATGTCTAGAACAGATTCTAACATTTTTCACCTTAAACTTATCTTCTCGTTTGCACAGATGCTTCCAAACACTTTGTGTTTCTTTGATTTTGGGGAAGCTAATAACTTTAATATCAGGTATAAAGCCCTTGCATCGGTTGTCCACATCACAACCATACACAACACACCTCATTTTCACTTTTAAACTCTTAAAAGTGATATAAAAACACGAAAAAATAATATTAAAACACAACGCGATCTTAACAAAGACGTGTCTCGTTTACAAAATATGGCGGAATTACTCACGGCGTGACGTACATGGCCACGCCTACCTGCGCGGTATCATATCTTCTTTTATTTGTACCATGGGCAGAGTTGTACCAGGTCCTACATTTCTTTGATAGGTGGTGGGGTTGCCGCGTCTGGAGGGAGGTACACTGATGTTAGGATTAACGTTTTCTTTTGGGCGTTGTTACCATACTCCATCCTAACCGTGGTTAGATCCGAAGTGGAGAGGTGTGCCATTGGGTAGGCCTTGAATTTCCTAGAGACGAAGGGCTGTCCCAGGTTGTTGATTGCTAGGAAAGCTAAAAATTTGACCGTTTAGATTACCGAAACCTATCGTTTTTGTCTTTCGTAGCCACGGTTCTTGAATCAGTGCTGATGTATCCTGCAACTCGTCGAGATGGCGGCATAGTGTTGCCGCAGCTCGTGGTTAAATACCTTTATTTCTAAAAATTCAGCAAACTTTTCTTAGGAAAATTTATTTAGAATTAAGAGCTGTGTGAAAATATGAATTCAAGGCATTTCAATAAAAATTACTTACTGTAATTTACGCTATTTTTTTCTTCCTTGTATGCTACTTGACTTTCACAATTCTGGTAATGCTTAATTTCGTTCTTGGACATGCACCAACTTTTCGTAATACCTACTAAAAGTCCTAAAAAAAAACATTTTTTGCATTTGTTACAAACTTCTTGGACTCTATTGTAAATGTGCAACGAGGTTCGCTAGTCATAATCTGATATTAATGACTGAAACTGGATCTATAAAACTAATGGACACGAAATTTTCATTAAAAAGTGACGTAGGTTTCAACGTCGCTAGCTCCACAGGACATATAACTATATATTGCCTATGCTGTGTTTTAGGCTAGGAGTAATATTAACTTTACCCAATTTTGGACGACAAATATCAGCAGCAATAAAAAATCCCATAAATATCGAAACCAATAAAAAGTGCCATGGAATGCGAAAACAGTTACTCAATTACGTCGGAAAAGCCAGCCTACGGATTTCAAAGAAAGTTTTATTTCTCCGAAGTAGGAGCCAAAATCTGCATATCAGAGACGCAGACCCATTTGTTAGCGGTGGAAATTGTGTCCTTGTCGTCGGAACTTGAAATGTGACTGTTGCAGAATAGCAAAAGAAATCGGGCTCGTAATATCCGCAGTTACAGGAGTTATTTAAACAAGAATGATGGGATTTATCCGTCTACGATAATGCTTCTTTTTTTTTCAGAACATTTTTAGAGTAATCGAAAATCGCGTGTCCTTAAAAGTGCTTAACCAAAATTCAAAACTTTCAGTTATACAAATTTGAATAGGAAGTAACTTCAAATGATTAAGATAGTCAAACCATATTTCTGAGGTGTTATATGGTAAGTACAATTTGTTCACTTACTGCATGGTAGATTGTTTCTTTTAGAAAATGACATTTTGGAGAATCTACAGCACGAGATCATAATAGAAAACCTTTTCATCGGAATTCACTAAACTAAAAATGATGACAATAATTTAGTACTGGTTTAAATTAGCGTAGTCTAGTTGATGCGTTAGATTGTGACACGCTTTTGTCCTGCAACTGTTAACAAGTTTAGTCGTTATTAAAAATCATTCCAATATTTCAGCGATATGCTTCGCAGACGCTGTCCGTGAAATTTTAAAGTTGAATATCTCTGTTGCTACTTATGGGACCCATGTCAAGTTCAGGTTTTTCAATAGCGAGCCTACTAAGGATGTTTTGGAAAAAAAAATTGTAATTTGCGAAAAAAAGTTGAATTTTTGAATTGACCCACCTGGGAAAAAATTAACACGCTTAGGTATTTTTCTATTATTTTTTTTTTAAATAAATTTCACATCATTTTGTCTATAATTCTTAAATTTTAATAGAAATAAATGTGTTAGTAGAAAGTTATAGTCATTTGAATTTTTTTAAACCTAAAATATACCTAATTTAAAAAAAAATCAAATGACTATAAAGCCGCGTACAGACCAAGTCCCAATCCAAACCAACGCCAACTCCAACGAATGTGCCAGTAGGCGTTGGGATTGGAAACGATTGGAAAGCATTTTACGATGTCGTCCACACCGCATTGGTAGTTTCGAATTGGATACCGTTGGATACGGTTCGGTCATTTTCTACGGAAAGAGGTATTTTAATATGTCATCTATATAGTGATGATGAGTGATGAGTCATTATGTAAAAGTGCCGCATTTTTAATCGTAAATTCTTTACTTAACAATAAGAAAAAGAAACGCCGACCAAGACGCTGGTGGATGACAACACCATATAAAAACAGAAAAGTATTAATAACACAAGTAAGTTGCTGGAGGAATTTCGGAGTGATCACAGTGATCATTTTAGAACCTTCTCTCTATTTTTTTCTTTATTTCAGCAACCTTGCACCTAAATTCAGTAGCAATGCTTTGCCAAATATCTATCTTCTTTTTGGAGAGTTTATAATTTATATTGCTAGGATCCCATAATATAGGGTTATCCCGGTATAGTTCAATTAGTTTAAGGCTAAATCATCTGTCCATTTCATATCAAAAGGCGAAATAAACAAAATATTTGTCAAAAACAAAACGCACAGACCCGAGGAATACTTGCCAACGACTGAAAACATTCAAATCTCATCCACACCAAATCAAACATCTCTTTGAAGTACCGCTCAACGACCGAACGCAAGCCAACGCCAACGGTCGCCTTGGAAACCGTTGGAATGCGTTGGGATATGTTCGCCAACGCCGTACACACCAATTTACATGCTTCCGAATTTCTAGTCACATGTGCCTTGGTGTGCGTCTGTACGCGGCTTCTACTAAAATTTTTTTTTCTCTTAAAATGTAAGCGTTGCGTTTATATCAAAGGTTATCCAGCGAGATGTCATCAGATACATACCAGTTTCAGGGCCAACGTAATGTCTGTTAGTGTTTGACTGCGAGAGTATAAAAGTTGGTGTTGTACCTACATTTAAAATGCTGAGATTTTTCTGTATTCATAAGGTGACTTACCTCTGGCGTTTATATCCTCGCTGCTCCCGTTTATGTGGTGTGCATTTGAATCGCCGCCCATCACCAAATCGAGATTCTGGCTTTGGCAGAGTTCATGATACAATAAATGGAAGGTGTGATACCAAACCGTGTCAAATTCGTCCGGGTTCGCTCATGACGTCACGCCGTGAGTTATTTTTGAAATTTCTAACTGCAACATAGAGTTTACGTTAGTTAAAGGCGAGCTTATATAAATTCTATTGGCAATATACTTTGCCTCCTTCTTATAATAGAAATTTTAAAGCATATGATTTGAATTAATCATGTAAATAAAGGGATAAATTAATTTAAAATAAGATATATCGGTAAATTTCCTGCCAATTGCGTTCTATGTATTTATTTACGTGAAAAGAAAATGTAAATAAATTTATGAAATAAAACTATGCCTAATAATTTTTATTTAGAGGCATATTCTTATTAAAATATATATACTTGTCTACAGAGTCTGCCGAAATTATGTTATAAATAAGAATTTTGCTTGTTCCTATAATTTGTCAAGTATTTTTTGAGGTAAATAAGATCTGAATGTTTGTGAGGGAACATGTTTTTATAGTAGTCTTTTTTGCTTTTTTACACTTTAAATCGTAAATTATTAAAAATTATTTAATTTTTGTATTCTTTCATTTTTCAAATTTAAAAAAGTCTTAAAATGCCAGAAATTATTCTAAACAAGACAAAAATATCTAGATTTACGAAATTAGGGAAACCAATAAATTATTTTTTAAGAAAATAGCTTTTTTTCCAATCTCTTTGTTGTATTTTCTCGATTAAAGTCTGCTGATTCGTTACCGTGGAGAGTTTTAGCAATTTTATTGTTTGTCACAATAAACTTTTTTATTGAAGCGGGTTTGTAAAAGCATTAAAAACATTTGACATTCATGACATGACATAATTCGTGCTTTAAATTATTTATCTTCATAATCACTTTCGTTAAAATGTCTAGAACAGATTCTAACATTTTTCACCTTAAACTTATCTTCTCGTTTGCACAGATGCTTCCAAACACTTTGTGTTTCTTTGATTTTGGGGAAGCTAATAACTTTAATATCAGGTATAAAGCCCTTGCATCGGTTGTCCACATCACAACCATACACAACACACCTCATTTTCACTTTTAAACTCTTAAAAGTGATATAAAAACACGAAAAAATAATATTAAAACACAACGCGATCTTAACAAAGACGTGTCTCGTTTACAAAATATGGCGGAATTACTCACGGCGTGACGTACATGGCCACGCCTACCTGCGCGGTATCATATCTTCTTTTATTTGTACCATGGGCAGAGTTGTACCAGGTCCTACATTTCTTTGATAGGTGGTGGGGTTGCCGCGTCTGGAGGGAGGTACACTGATGTTAGGATTAACGTTTTCTTTTGGGCGTTGTTACCATACTCCATCCTAACCGTGGTTAGATCCGAAGTGGAGAGGTGTGCCATTGGGTAGGCCTTGAATTTCCTAGAGACGAAGGGCTGTCCCAGGTTGTTGATTGCTAGGAAAGCTAAAAATTTGACCGTTTAGATTACCGAAACCTATCGTTTTTGTCTTTCGTAGCCACGGTTCTTGAATCAGTGCTGATGTATCCTGCAACTCGTCGAGATGGCGGCATAGTGTTGCCGCAGCTCGTGGTTAAATACCTTTATTTCTAAAAATTCAGCAAACTTTTCTTAGGAAAATTTATTTAGAATTAAGAGCTGTGTGAAAATATGAATTCAAGGCATTTCAATAAAAATTACTTACTGTAATTTACGCTATTTTTTTCTTCCTTGTATGCTACTTGACTTTCACAATTCTGGTAATGCTTAATTTCGTTCTTGGACATGCACCAACTTTTCGTAATACCTACTAAAAGTCCTAAAAAAAAACATTTTTTGCATTTGTTACAAACTTCTTGGACTCTATTGTAAATGTGCAACGAGGTTCGCTAGTCATAATCTGATATTAATGACTGAAACTGGATCTATAAAACTAATGGACACGAAATTTTCATTAAAAAGTGACGTAGGTTTCAACGTCGCTAGCTCCACAGGACATATAACTATATATTGCCTATGCTGTGTTTTAGGCTAGGAGTAATATTAACTTTACCCAATTTTGGACGACAAATATCAGCAGCAATAAAAAATCCCATAAATATCGAAACCAATAAAAAGTGCCATGGAATGCGAAAACAGTTACTCAATTACGTCGGAAAAGCCAGCCTACGGATTTCAAAGAAAGTTTTATTTCTCCGAAGTAGGAGCCAAAATCTGCATATCAGAGACGCAGACCCATTTGTTAGCGGTGGAAATTGTGTCCTTGTCGTCGGAACTTGAAATGTGACTGTTGCAGAATAGCAAAAGAAATCGGGCTCGTAATATCCGCAGTTACAGGAGTTATTTAAACAAGAATGATGGGATTTATCCGTCTACGATAATGCTTCTTTTTTTTTCAGAACATTTTTAGAGTAATCGAAAATCGCGTGTCCTTAAAAGTGCTTAACCAAAATTCAAAACTTTCAGTTATACAAATTTGAATAGGAAGTAACTTCAAATGATTAAGATAGTCAAACCATATTTCTGAGGTGTTATATGGTAAGTACAATTTGTTCACTTACTGCATGGTAGATTGTTTCTTTTAGAAAATGACATTTTGGAGCATCTACAGCACGAGATCATAATAGAAAACCTTTTCATCGGAATTCACTAAACTAAAAATGATGACAATAATTTAGTACTGGTTTAAATTAGCGTAGTCTAGTTGATGCGTTAGATTGTGACACGCTTTTGTCCTGCAACTGTTAACAAGTTTAGTCGTTATTAAAAATCATTCCAATATTTCAGCGATATGCTTCGCAGACGCTGTCCGTGAAATTTTAAAGTTGAATATCTCTGTTGCTACTTATGGGACCCATGTCAAGTTCAGGTTTTTCAATAGCGAGCCTACTAAGGATGTTTTGGAAAAAAAAATTGTAATTTGCGAAAAAAAGTTGAATTTTTGAATTGACCCACCTGGGAAAAAATTAACACGCTTAGGTATTTTTCTATTATTTTTTTTTTAAATAAATTTCACATCATTTTGTCTATAATTCTTAAATTTTAATAGAAATAAATGTGTTAGTAGAAAGTTATAGTCATTTGAATTTTTTTAAACCTAAAATATACCTAATTTAAAAAAAAATCAAATGACTATAAAGCCGCGTACAGACCAAGTCCCAATCCAAACCAACGCCAACTCCAACGAATGTGCCAGTAGGCGTTGGGATTGGAAACGATTGGAAAGCATTTTACGATGTCGTCCACACCGCATTGGTAGTTTCGAATTGGATACCGTTGGATACGGTTCGGTCATTTTCTACGGAAAGAGGTATTTTAATATGTCATCTATATAGTGATGATGAGTGATGAGTCATTATGTAAAAGTGCCGCATTTTTAATCGTAAATTCTTTACTTAACAATAAGAAAAAGAAACGCCGACCAAGACGCTGGTGGATGACAACACCATATAAAAACAGAAAAGTATTAATAACACAAGTAAGTTGCTGGAGGAATTTCGGAGTGATCACAGTGATCATTTTAGAACCTTCTCTCTATTTTTTTCTTTATTTCAGCAACCTTGCACCTAAATTCAGTAGCAATGCTTTGCCAAATATCTATCTTCTTTTTGGAGAGTTTATAATTTATATTGCTAGGATCCCATAATATAGGGTTATCCCGGTATAGTTCAATTAGTTTAAGGCTAAATCATCTGTCCATTTCATATCAAAAGGCGAAATAAACAAAATATTTGTCAAAAACAAAACGCACAGACCCGAGGAATACTTGCCAACGACTGAAAACATTCAAATCTCATCCACACCAAATCAAACATCTCTTTGAAGTACCGCTCAACGACCGAACGCAAGCCAACGCCAACGGTCGCCTTGGAAACCGTTGGAATGCGTTGGGATATGTTCGCCAACGCCGTACACACCAATTTACATGCTTCCGAATTTCTAGTCACATGTGCCTTGGTGTGCGTCTGTACGCGGCTTCTACTAAAAATTTTTTTTCTCTTAAAATGTAAGAACTGACGACAAAATGATGTAGAATTTGTTTAGAAAAAATAATAAATAAAATACCTAAGCGTGTTCATTTTTTCCCAGCTGGGTCAATTCTAGAATTCAACTTTTTTTCGCAAATTGCAATTTTTTATTCTTTGCCAAAACCTTCCTAGTAGGCGCGCTATTAAAAAACCTGAACTTGGCATGGGCCTCATAAGTAGCAACAGAGAACAGAACTTTAACATTTCACGGGTGTGATGCTTGATTTCCAAATGATTTTTATCTTTTTAGTGTTCCGTGAAACGGAACACTTACAGAATGACTTCGGTGTTGAAATTTAGCACAGGTGGCCCAATTATAGACGTGAAGTATAAAAAGTTAAATTTTGATTCTGAGGGTTAGTTTCAGAGGGTAAAGTGGGACACGGAAAAAAAATTCAAGGGCATCGTGAAGCGTGTCAAATGAAAGCTTACTGAAGCACGAATTCAACAATATATATCATGATGCTTTTATGCATTTTTTTTTAAACATTTTTCGGAAAAAAAACGCTTAAAAATTGCTGTCCCCCACCGTTATTACTAAAAGGATCGCTCAGGAAAATCTGAACAAAATCATGAACATTTAGAATTAGATGTCGATTGAACAAAAATTATCAGGATTAAAAAATTCTAGCGCAATCGATTGTTATAAACAATTTAATTATTAATTAATTATCTCCTCATAACTGCTCAACCACTGGTTTTAGACAAAAAGTTTTTCGACAAAAAATATTTCTCACGATGTGAGAAACAACTTTTGTTCTTACACGTTCTGCAAAATTTTTCATTTGGTTCAGTTATAGTTCGGCGCATACGCGATATGATACGTTGGTGCCGCCGGCGGCGGGTAGCGCGGCAGATGGGCGGATATCGGGCGGCCGAGGTTTTCTCAGGTTAAGTGGGGGGCTGATAGCACGAAACACTAATTGTGTAAGTATAGCTTTTGCACTTGACAGATGTTTTTATGTCGGCGCTTGTTATTAAAATTAACAGTGCCGAACTGGCCGGTTCGGGCCCGGTTAGATTTTCATGAAGGGAGTTCCATGCCAAGCTCGTTACTTAATTTAAATTTGTAAAGTGTGAACTAAATATGCTCATAAATAATTTATCACCAAGGAACTAACGACCACTCTAAAAATTGTCAGACGGTTGAAGCACCCCGTTTTGATGGGATTTGCCATAAAAGTGGGTGGCAAATTTATATCAATATATTATCACTTGGGATACTCCCAGAAGCTTTCGAACAACTAAAGATGTATTAAAGCCAAATACAACACTCGATTTAAATGACAGTAATGGGCATTTAGCCAGCATAATATACTATTTTCATGAGTTTGTTACCCCCTTAATTACAGCCTACAAGCAAACTAACTTAGCTTTGGAGCTACGAAGAGGCTTTGGCTGTTTTCACCGCGTTCTTTCTCGAGTTTCTGATTGGAAAAATACCCTGGCTTACACCCCGATACAAAGCAAACTCTACTTTTACATGATTTACCGTTACTCATTGTCAATAGTGCTAAGAAAAAAAAATAATAATAAAGTGCTTTTGACAAATAAACCAGAAAAATACCACACTTTCTATAAAAAATGATTCTCACTGACGAACAGAGCGCCTCTCTCGACAATTTAGCAAACTAACCAAAAACCAGGGACCGAAATTTAAAATTACCGATCGGTCTCCCCCCTTTCAAGTCCTCTATAGCAGAAACCAGTACTCTGGTTAAAGGTGTGAGAAAGAATAGTTTGGATTTTAAAATAAATGTTATAAAACTCGTTAATATTTTTTATTAAAATCGTCTAGTTCGGCTTAGGGTTTAATTTAAATCATATTTCATATTTGATTTTTTTTGCTAGAAAATGATAAACAAGGTAAGTAATACGCAAAATAACGTTTTCGTATTTTTTGTGCTCTCAGTATAAAAAATTAAATTTTTTAGAACTCGATCTTATTTCTTTTACAAGCAAATACTTTTATTAGGAGTGACATTTTTACATATCTGGCAAAATTTGGTCCATTTGTCCTCTTCTAAACCCCATCCGCGGACATGCTGTATATTTTTACCTACTTACCCTTTAATGTAACGTAATGTAGTAATAATTTGACATCTAGGAATTATTTGACTTGAGAAACTGCTTTGATACAAGACAGAGTTTATGTCTTCGATAATAATACGCTGCTTAATGGTGCGAATAGTGTTATCGCCTCCAAACTTTAAAGCGACCCATCGAACCGCACTTGATTTAGTACAGCGACTTGAAGTTACTCTATTTACAATTACTTCGGTTCTAAATGTTAAGTATTTATAATTAATGAAGCAATGCCTCGGGTGTGCTGGAATGCAAACGCTGCTGAGTGCTCTAAATTTAGGGAGCAATACATTCCTTACAAATAAAGTCATTAGATGTTAAAACTTTGCCTAAATATCGCTGAAAATTCAGATAAATTTTGTATAGTTGAAAAAAGGTTTTTATATGTTCTCTTGATCATTGGCGGCTAAAACAATTTTTAAAAGCTACCAAACCTAAGTAACACGTCAAGAAATTTCGCAGAGAGAAAATTCAGTGTCTCTTGCCTCATAATGCAACCTCATTCAAATGAGGTTAACTGATTTAAATCGACTCATTTTAATACAGGTGGTGACATATTCCTATGATAACTATAACACAGTGCAGAACCAATTTGGTCTCCCGTCTAACGTATTAAGTTAAACTCAAGCTGCGGGCAAAACTAGCTGTAGAGTTTTACATACATATTCACATAATATACAACAGTATCCATAATAAAGCAGTTCCAGCATAATTTACATTTTTTAAAACATTTCGAATAAGACAAAAATATAATATTTAAGATACTGTTTTCATTAATTAGAGTTTCCGCTCGTGATTTTAAAATTTACCTTTAAAACGGCAAATATGTAAAAAAAATTATCTTTATAGATCTACTAAGAAGCGTTTCACATACCAAAGTCGGAATTACCTTTGGAATCTATGTTGCCACTTTAAGGAAATGAGACCCTAGTTCTATTGTGCGGAATTCCAGTTAAAAACCTTATCACCTTCTTTTGTAAAGTCAGCAAGAACGTCCATTACATTTTTCCAAAGTATTTGACTCTTAACGTAACAATGTGAATAAATGCAGTTCCCAGTAAATAAATATATCAGTGCTGTTTCATGCTGTCTTTTGGGTTTCTTTTTATTTAATATACAGTATAGATCTATGATGTTTTCCATGTAATACTTTTTTTACTAATTCTAAATTTAAAATAAAACTAGAAGTTTAAGCGGATACTGTAGGTTACGTCATCAAAAACAAGAAAAGAAACTATTTTTTTAATGAAAAATAGACATTATTTCAGTATAATCCGCCCTTTTCGGAATAATAGATAATTTTAGTGATAATTTTTTAAAAAATTAATATACATGTAAAATAAATAATAAAATACGGTACAATGGTGTTTTCTTTGGATAAATAGGGTTCGATAACCACTAGAAAAAAACTGGCTTTACACCTTAATGATTATACTACTTTTTGGGTGGTTCCCGAAATTATTGAAAAAGAAGACAAAAAATAAATAACTATTCCCATCTAGCACTTGCTCTACTTTCACTAACAAAAAAGGCGCTAGAGAGCAAGAAATCATTTATCAGGATAGTCTAATGTTGATTCCTCTAAATCTTATTCTTTAGCTAGATTCAAACCGTCACAAAATTTCGAGAACTTACAAGGAAATAACTTAAATTTTTACCTCTTGTCCTACCACAAAATTTAGCTTCAAACACTTTTGTTGCCTTTTGGAAATATTTTAACAAATACCAATACAATACCGACAACACTGTACATCCATTAATGTAACGCAAGAAACCGAAGATTGACTAGTAATTTATTATTAACAAAAGTTTCATTAAAAAATTAAACAGAATCCTTAAAAGTTTCACGGTTTTTGTCACCAACCACACTATTAAATAGTGAAAACTAATGTGTTTGTTACTTGTCCAGGAAAATCTGTGTAAAATTCACCTAGAAAGGTTTTACATTAAACTTAACATTCTCATATTACAACACCAATGAAACAGTAGGTATTCCATCAATGAACGTTCCACTAGCAAATTAAAGTATTATTATCAATTATTATTATTATTAAATTTGATTTTCTAAAATGTTATACGTTTATTTTAGAGAGTACTTTTACGAAATTTGAAGGTGATAGAACCGTATAACAATTTTATTCCATTACAAACTTTAAAACCCCTTTTCACCCCTAAGGTTTATTTTTTTTAAATGTGAAACGCGTGTTTAAACATTTATTTTTTAGAGTACTTCTATGAAGTGTCGAGTTAATAGGAACATTTAATATTTTTTCTCCATACAAAGTTTGAACTCCTGCTTCACCACCTTAGGGGCTGAATTTAAAAAAAAAACCTTCCTTAGTGCACGCCTACGTTATATAAGAAACCTCTTACAAAACTTCAACGTCCAGGGTCACTAAGAAAGTTTAAGATTTAGTACTGGTTTAAATTAAGATCTTCTAAGTGATCAGTTATGTTTTGACAAGTTTTTGTCCTGTCGTTGTTAATAAGACGTCAACGAAAATTTATGAATTATTCGGATATTTCAGCGATTTGCTTGGTTTTCAAATAACTTTCATCTTGTAACGGGTTGCTAGAGTGAATTTAGTTCTATTCTTGTCGAAAGTGCGTACTAAAATTGCCCCTTTCTTTATAAATTTTCGAAAAAGCTCCGAAATAAATTTATAGTATAAAATTTAGTTGCCTTATTCTTACAGTTGTCAGTTGAAAACTTTTGGTTGTCAAATTAGACCGGACTAGCGTTGGAGAATCTGGCTGCAAGATCCAGCGCTGTGGGCTGCGCGTTGACATCTCAGTCAACCAGTCAGTTAGTCAGTTTCTTCTTTTATATATACAGATTTTTAATGACGTGTCTCTAGACTACCCTTGTCATTAAAAAAATAACTATAAATGGTTTTTCACAAACAAAACAGATGATCAAATTATTTAGAAAAAGGTCTGTTTTTAATATTTGAAAAACCGTTTGGATTTGCTTTAAAAATTTTGCGAAATAAGAAGGCAGCGAGACATACCAAATATGTTTAACACTGACCCCCTTCTTCCCATTTTGCATAGAGCATAGAGATAGAGTGTGATGGCCCAATTATAGACGTAAAGTATAAAAAGTTGAATTTTGATTCTGGGGGTTAATTTCAGGGGGTAAATTGGGAAATGAAAAAAAATCAATGGCGTCGTATAGGGTGCTTATTATAAGCACGAATTCCACGATATAATAATATGTGACGCACTTTTTATGCATTCTTTTAGACATTTTTCAGGAAAAACGCTTAAAAATTGCTGTCGCCCATCCTATCATCAGAAGGATTGCTCAGAAAATTCTTAAAAAATCATAAACATTGGGAATTAGGTGTAGATTGAGCTAAAATTATTAGGACTAAAAAATTCTAGCGCGATCAGTTGTTATAAACAATTTAATTGTTTATTTCCTTATAACTGCTGAACCATTGATTTTAGGGAAAAAGTTTTTCGACGAAAAATATTTCCCACGATGCCGATGGAACAACTTTTGTTTTTACAGGTTTTTTAAAATTTGTAATTTGGCTCAGTCGAAACGCTCCCCACTCAGCTACGCGCATAGTCTATGTGATACGGCGTTGGTGCCATCGGCGACGGGTAACACGGCAGATGGGCGGAGATCGGGCGGCGAAGGTTTGCTCAGGTTAAGTGGGGGGCTGATGGCACAGAACACTAATTGTCCAAGCTTAGCTTGCACTTGATGGAATTTTTATTTAAACTATATAGAAAAAAAGGAAAAACTTAAATCTATGCTAGACATGTTAAACTGTAACCTTGAGTAAATAAGAGTTTTTTTTCACTATGTCCTTTTCAACTTTAATATACGTATCTGAAAAATGCTGCTTAGGGCAGCAAGCCCTCAGATCCTTTCCTTGCGATGTCCATTTATTTATTTAATTACTTCCATTTATATAGATTTATTAAAAGGAAACCCTTATAAGATAGATCCTTTGAAGAATGGTTACCGATTTATGAAGTAAATAATTGGGAGGACATAAGAATAGTGATAATGATAAAAACATAATATCTGGAAGTTTCTGTGTTTTTCTTTATAGAGCAAAAACAGATATCTCGCCGAGTTTTATCTCATGCTTACAGTATGCGGAATCTGATATCAATAATTTAAAATATTAGTGGAATTTATCCAGACTTTTTCAACAAAAGTTTTTGTCATGTAAGTTTCCTTGGCAAATTCTAAAGACTCAAAAAATAACTCTAACCTGCCGTGCGACGATATGCCTATACAGGGTGTTAATAAAGTATGTGGACAAACTTCAGGGTATTATTCCTTACTCAATTTTAAGACAAATAGTCATATAAACATAGGTCCTAAACGACTTTGTTTTTAATACACAGGGTGTTGAATTTTTTTTAAAGGGTTTTCCAAAATAGCTAGAAGAAGCAATTTAGTAACAAGTTGAAACTTGGTGACAATTTTTAATGCATAAGGAGAAGTCTTGCTAGTTATTAAATTTGTTTAAAGAAGGGTTGTTGCCCAATCAAACCCAATCAAACCTAATCAAAACTGAACGTGAATATTAACTTATACTTTTAACAGAGAATTGGCTATGTCACATAACAGATTATACTGTTAGAGAAATCATCTAAGAGAAAGAAGACAGAGACAAAAATGTCTGCTCCCTCTTAACGAAATCTCAATTGTTTGAAGTTTTTGAGCATGAATATGAAATAGAAATGTTCGCTTTGTGGATCGTATTTTTTTGCAAGCAATTAGGAATAACTTTTTTTTCGTATCTTCGAAAATTTGGTTAATTGGTTCTCTTGTCAATCCCATTTGTGAGCATGCTGTCTATCGGGCCTATCAAAAATGTTGGGTTTTGTTCGAAAATTTGAAACTCCCTCACCATCACTATATACATATATAACAAATCGTTTTTTATATCGTTGTTACTAGCCCATACCAAACATTTTTGATAGGTCCGGTATACCCCAGAAAATAAAGTTTGCCTTGAATTCGTCAGCACGTACATATTAGAAGTGTGTTTTTAGTTCATGATATTTGAACCATTTGCCATTTCTCTTGAACTATGTTTTTCCTGTAGCTATATTTACCGCGAAAAGGTGAAATGGACTGCCGAACAATGCGAAAAAATCGCATTTTATGTCACATCAAAGGATAAATTCCAATGACAAGGTCGCAATCCAGTCTTCATAAATCATATGAAATCACCGAGATATTGGAATTCCCCGTTCATTCCGTGATAAACGGTAGTATAATATGAAAAATTGAGATTTTAATGAGATTTTAAGCTTCGGCGTCTTTTCGAAGGTGGAGATATGAGTTTGCGATTTACCTTTCGATTCTATCAGATATTAAAATTAATGAAAATTCGGGAGCATATTGCAAGAGATGAGGCGAAAAAATATTTTATATCAATTCGATCGGATATTAATTTGATTTGACAGAGAATTTGTTACACAAAAAAATTAAATCTTAACTTAAGCTCAAATATCCTACTAAAAATTTACCATACTTTAACAAAAGAAATTTATTTTATCAAAAATGTTGTTTAAATTGAAAAAATGTAACCAAATTGAGCATAATCTTTGTTGTAATGAAAAAATAAAGTTCTTGAATTAAACTAATAAGAAGTTATCAGATTGTAAGTTAAAAGATTTTGCTTTTAGAATCGCATTCTTTAAAAGCTAATTCTAATATAATAATAATGTTGTTCGAGCAATATTTGTGGATATGCTAAAAAGAAATTCCGTTAGATACAACGCTTATAAAAAATTTTAAAAACCCTTATTACAGTGTTAGAAACACTAAGACTCTTAGTCAAAATTATGCGGTAGGCCTACTACTTAGTAAAGTAATTTTAACATATTCTTGTAAAATCATTAATTTTTTCGATTTCGTGTTTGGGTTTGCTTGGGTATGGATATAGGTATAGTATAGGAATATGAACTGACTATCGTATTTATTTTGTTAAGAAGTATCTAACGACTAAGTCACTGTGACATACTTTATTTATTTATATATTTATACTACAAGCCCTACAGGTTAAGAACCCAACTACAAGGCAGGCAGAATATTTTACAATTACATATGCAGCACCATCAACAGCAAAAGAAAAGTTAAGCAAGTGCTTTTGAAGACAAAGGCCTAACATCAGTAAGAGAAACCTGAGTTGATGGATCCATCCGGTCACAGTGGCCAAAAAATGTTGGGGTTTGGTATAATAAGAGCTAAAAGTGGACTGTATATGATTTTGGTTGGGGAGATGACTAAGAGAATGTGTTTTAAAAGTTGTTTGGCAAACGGCGATAGCATGACACAAATACTAATATGGCCTACCTTGACATCGAAATCACATTAACTGTTTCTTCGTGGTGGCCACCTGGTTGATCCCATGTGCTGCTCTTCCAGAACCATGGATCGGGAACAGAAATAAGAATGTCAGGATTTGGGGTGGGGTAAAGTGAGGTATGAGGTAATAATGAGGAAGAGATTTTATCTAGGTTTATTTGTAAGCTTCCCGCATTAAAATTAAAATTTGAGACAAACCTTACCCTTGCCATTATTTTTTATAAATTTGAAAAGCAATGTGTAAAGTACTTATACCAATAGTTCCGGATCCGAGTGATGAATTTAATTCCGAGGTCATATAACAAGGACTATGGGCTAATGGATTATTTGATCTAAAATTTATCTTCATTATTTTTGAAAACAATAGGCACTTTAACATCATTCTATTTTTCACATTATTCTGGCAAAATAATAAGTTTATCCCTGTTGTTAAGTACTCATTTTGATAATAAAATTAATACTCCTTAATCAAGCAAACACTTCAAAACTATTGAAATTCATCTTTTTACGCAACTTACGTAAAATTTAGCACTAATTGTTTTACGGACATATATGTAGGAAGGAGAACGAATATAATAAACGACCTAAAATGGGCATTCGTGGTGTAAAAAAAAAAATCAGTAAATATTTCTATTAACAAGTCTTGACAAATTACACTTGCATAGGTCACAGGTTAAGTTAGTAGTAATTTGGATCTATTCTGACAAGTAAAGCAATAATATTTAAGTTTTTTTCGGACATAATTAAAGCATAATAAAGAAATAGTTGAGGTGTTAAAATTAATACCTTTTCCAACTACAATAACGAGCCCTAATTAAACTAGGAGCATTCTGGTGCGGTTTAACTAAACTATAGAAAGTACTATTTTTCGAAAATATTTTTCTAAAACAGAAACATATTTCAAACATATGATTATCAAAAAGAGTTTTTTGAAAAACTTAATAATTTGATCTGCCCTTAGCAACGTTTAAATCACCAGTTAATATGATACAACTAAATTTTCTACAAACAATATTCAACAATTCGCACAACTTTAGACAAAACAATTCAAAGTCACTATCAGGCGCTCTATAAATGTTACTTACACAAAGGGGAATGTAGGATTCTTGCATTCCTACCATTTCTTAAATTGTTAAATAAAATTGTTTAGAAACTTGCAACAATTTTTTTAACAAATGGCATGGGTGCTGTTGGCCATAAAAATTCGAGTCGAGAACGAGGATGTTTGCCAGCTGCACGTAAATCGGTTTTCGAATTTTTTTAATAGAAGCATTGTACGTCCCGGTTTATGAATTTGTTTTGTGGCGCCCCCCGTATCTACTATTCATACCAACCTCGGCTTGTTTAAAAGTACAGATTAAATACCCATTTTTGTTCGGCGCCCCTATTTTTGTTCGGCCTCCATAGGCACGTGCCTAGAGTGCCTAATGGGTACACCGGCACTGTACACTTATAATATTAGTTACGAAAAACTTTATTACTGAGTAACTTAGCACTCCTGAAGAAACCTGACTGAACCAATAAAAAGGTCGTTTAATTGTTTTTTTTTTTCGAATTTTTCGTGCTCTTTTATTAAGATTTTCTAAACTGATAGTTAATAATTCAGTTTTTGAAAAATTTTGTTTTAGAGAAAAAAATTTTAAAAAATTAGATTTTTTCTTAAATCTTTATCCCGAAAAGTAATATTTTCGAAATAGGATATTGTGTTCTAAAAAGAAAAAAATCGAAAATGTTCATATATCACTCAGAGGGGTAGGTATGTAGCCTGAAGAATAACTGATTTAGCATTATTTATTTAGTACTAGCATAGACTAAATAATACCTAGACAAACACTGCCGTGCAACGAAAAGCGGGTCTCCCTTGAGACTTTTGGTGGGTTTACTGGTTTATGGATTAAAAGTTTGTTTGTCTACCATTATATAAATATGTATACTATGTATCTACATTCTACATGTATATATAATGGTGGATAAACTAACTTCAACCATCTACCAGTAAACCCACTAAATGTCTCAAGGGAGACCGGCTCTTTGGTGTATTCGAGTGTCTGCCTATATAGTCTCTGGTACTAGGTAGGTTTAGGTTAGGTTAGAGAATTATAGTTTTTCACACAGGTTAATATTTATATGTATTATCTGAAAATTATAAATCGCTCTGTAGTATTAACTTTACAGTGCTATTTTGCTTAGATTGCTTAAACTTTTAATAAAAACGAACGTTTTTATGTTAAAAAAAATAGGTTAGTTTTTGCTACTTTTCTAGCTTTGAAATTTTGTAAATATTTTTATACTTTTTGGTGGAATACTTTATTAAGAAACTTGTGGATTAAATTTTCAACAATTTAAGGTACTTTTTAAACCTTTTCTAAACAAGATAGTCATGATTGGCCGAACCCTTGCGTCGTTTCACCTAGTAACACGTTGTTGTCTAATATTTAATTAAATATAAGAGCCCACTGACCTTCAGATTTTAATATCAATACAATAATAGAATTATTGATGAACCAAATTAACGATTATTTCCTAACCAAATATATCCGAAACTACTTAAGATACATACATATATCTTATCATAAGTGATGAAAGGAAATAAAGTGTTTGTGTGCCAATTTAAAATTTTAAACTAGATGTTTATCATTTTTAAGTTTTTTGGTCTTAAGTACCTACTGTCTTATTTATAGCAATTATCGGTTAAGGTGAACATATCTAATTTTACAAATAATTGATATTAAGCTACTTAATTCCTTTTGTTACTGAGTAGCTTAGCAAACCTGAAGAAACCTGACTAAACCAATAGTTCGTTTAATTTTTTTTTTAATGTTTTGTGCTCTGTCATTAAGATTTTCTAAACTAATAGAGTTAATAATTCAGTTCTTGAAAAATTCTGTCTTAGAGAAAAAATTTCAAAAAATTGGTCTTCGGGATTTTTTCTTACATCTTTTTTCCGAAAAGTACCTAATATTCCTTGGTAAATTTTAAAAAGTAAGATATCTTTGTAAAAAGGACCGAAAGGGCTTTAAAATAGTGTTCTATCTGACCCCCGTCCATTTAAAGTTGTTGGAGTGCATTGTAACCTTCCTAAGGGGATAAAGTAACAAAGTCGAATATACCCAACTAGCTGATACCCGCGGGTTTCGCCAGAGTGTTTTAATCATGAAATATATATTTTTAGAACATATAAATTAGCACTTCCTTGTAAACGGCATTGGTTGTTATTCGTAGAGGCTAGAAAATAACCAACCTGTTTGACAGTTAAGTACATCTATAACAGTGTGCGCCATTTTTTAAAAACTATAGCTTCTGTGTATAGCAATAAAGAATAATGAAAATAAAAAATGATGGCTGGATCACGCTAGGTCATGCGGACCGAGCATCTAAAGGCACGGTTGCCAGATTTATTTAAGAATATACTAAAAATGTTTGCACATGCATTAAATAAAATTGACATGGTTCGACGTTTGTCAATGCAATCCCTTGTGGATATTCCAACACATAAATTAAATAAAATCGACGTATTTCGGCCTTTTTCATGAAACTCATTGGTGTTCTAAATAAAAAATTATTTAATATTTTGGGGTTGATTTTACCCCTTTAGATGGAGAATTTTCCTTTCTCAGTTGACGTCTAGGGCCTAAACTAAAGCTGTATGCAAAATTTCTTGGTAGTTAGGGCTATGCCTTGATAAATCAGTAGTTCATCAGTGTGTTTTTATCCGCTAGGGGCAAAATTTTAACACGAAAAAAAGTTGTATGTAAAAAATTAAATCAGACTGACATGTTTTGGCGTTTTCCTTAGAACTTAGTAGTTTTTAAAATCAAAAATAATTTAGTTCTTAAGGGTTGCCTTACCCCCTTAGAGGGCGAGTTGTGCAATATTCTTCCTTAGTGGACGTCTGGCTCCTGAACTAAAGCTGTATGCAAAATTTCAGCTTCTATCTTTGGTAGTTGGGGCTGGGCCTTGATAAATTAGTGACAGAAGTGTGTTTTTACCCCTGGGGCTAAAATTACAACACGAAAAAAAGTAGTCTTATATAAAAAAATGTAATAAAATTGACATATTATGGCGTTTTCCTTAGAACTTAGTAGATTTTAAAATAAAGAAATAAGTTTTAGGGTTTTATTTTACCCCTTTAGAGGGTGAGTTTTTGGAATATTATTTCTTAGTGGACATCTGGGGCCTAAACTAAAGCTGTATGCAAAATTTCAATTTCCTATCTTTTGGTAGTTATGGTTGGGCCTTGATAAATCAGTGGTAGAAGTGTGTTTTTACCCACTAAGGTTAAAATTCCAACAAGAAAAAAAGTAGTCTTATGTAAAAAAATAAAATAAAATTGACATGTTTTTTCATTTTCCTTAGAACTTAATAGTTTTTAAAATAAAAAATAATTTAATTTTTAGGGGTTGCTTTTACCCCCTTAGAGGGCGAGTTTTGCAATATATTTTCTTAGTGTACGGCGTAAAATAAAGCTGTGTGCAACATTTCAGCTTTTTAGCATTAGTAGTTTTGGCTGGACGTTGATGAATGAGTTAGTCAGTCAATTTACCCTTTTATATATTAGTATAGATAAAGGTGTCTCCTTAAAAATCGAATTAACGGGTTCCAGGTTTTTTTAACAACGGGCCCAGTATTCAAAAACGCCTAGGTTTGGTTTCGGTTTTTCACTCTGTATAATGGCAAGTATAAAAACTTTTCTAATAATAAAACTAATATGAATTCATTTCTTATAAAAACAGAGATACAACAGAAATTAAAAAACAAATAGGTTTATATCGATCAGACCACAAAATAACGCCTAAATAAATTTAATAATATAGGTAAGTCATTAAACAGGCTGTCTAACAAAAATTAAGAAAAAAGCATATGTATTGATTTACCCCTGTATATGCATTAAACGAAAATAACTCGTAGTTCGCATTTGTAGCATTCATTTATGGTAAAAATACATATGTCGTAGGCAGAATGCAAATTTAGGCTATTTATAAACTTCCTAGGCATTATAGAAAAAACCGGCAAAACGCGAGCATAAAATGCATTTTTCGTTATGACTGAAACAAATTCAGGCAAATTGATAAATGTCGGCAAAACAAGAACAGAAGAATATATATAATGTTGTGACTGATTATTTTTAGGCATTTTACAATTTGCCAAAAACGGTGCCGTCAAAACGTGAAAATAAAATGAAAATGAAAAATACTATTAAGTTTTAAGTATTTTGTTTGTTCATATAATAATGCAGTTACAGTAAGCGTAATAATTATTTTTGTTAAGAAAACATAAATAAATAGTTAACACTTACAACAAATAAAAATTAAACACAAATTCTTTGAAAATAATAAAATATCCCTATAATTTAACATTTAAGTAAGAACGTACCTACCTATTACTAATATAAAACTACAACTAAAAGTTCAAAACAAATCCTTTATTTATTACTGCATGTCAAACTTCCATGACATTTGGAAGTCAAAACGTGAAAATAAAATGGAAAATACTATTAAGTTTTAAGTATTTTGTTTGTTCATATAATAATGCAGTTACAGTAGCGTAATAATTATTTTTGTTAAGAAAACATAAATAAATAGTTAATATTCAGGTTTTGACGGCACCGTTTTTGGCAAATTGTAAAATGCCTAAAAATAATCAGTCACAACATGATATATATTCTTCTGTTCTTGTTTTGCCGACATTTATCAATTTGCCTGAATTTGTTTCAGTCATAACGAAAAATGCATTTTATGCTCGCGTTTTGCCTGCTTTTTCTATAATGCCTAGGAAGTTTATAAATAACCTAAATTTGCATTCTGCCTACGACATATACATCAATAAAAGTTGAACACAATTCAAATAACATACAACACAAATGTTATTAAGTTTTAAAACTTCTGAAGATTTTGGGCTGGTCGTTTTTTTGTGAGTCAGTGTATATAATATAGAGATAAACTTTATTTTACGAACTTTATGTTACAAGAAAGAAAATTTTGTAAAAAATACTTTTAAAAACAAACTTTTAATATTTACTTGTACTAAAACAAAAACAAGTATAGTTTTTTCATTGTGGCAATGCTAACTGGTATTTATAAATATGTGGACGTAGTTCGCGTGGGTGGGTTCTAATAAAAGTAGTATCAAAGTTATCACTGAAACATAAAATATATTATATTATATTTATTGTCTTAAAAACTTGTAGCACGAGAACAGTTCATACAGGCACTAATTTTGTTCGGCAGAAATTGTACCTATGTATTTTTTTCTTTTCTATTCACTTGTACAAAATTTCAAAGCTCTAGCTTAATTAGAACTAGTCGAAATTTTGATTGTAATATTTGACCTAAACATTCTAACAAACATACATACATACTAACAGGTGAAGTTAAATAAAAGCTTGTAAAAAGAAATAAAGGCAGTAACAACATAAACAGGATTTCTTAATTGGATTTATTAAAACAAATGGAAAATCTTACGATTCATTAACAGCTAACTCCAAAGCAAAGAAAATAAAAAGGGTTTGAGAAATGCCGGTTGCGTGTATTCAGTGCGAAACACGATCCATCTATGAGCCACCTGCATGGTAACTCTGTTGCTAAAATGGACTTTTTCTTTACCGACTGAACAGTGACATCACCGGTCGGTAACCCACAAATTCCCTACTATACCGACTGGTAGTGCGGGAAAATTTCAAATCAAAATAAGTTTTGTTTGGAACATTATAATAAATATAAATTATAAAATTTACTTTTTTTAATAACTTTATACTGAAATGGCAACATTATATACAATATTAAACGTAAAATAACTTCATATTAAAGTATATTTTGTTTTTAAAAGTCAGTGTGGCCCATTCTTGAGTATTGTTACTAAAAAAAGTACATTTTATAAAATACATTTAATGCAATGCTACAAACAAAAGCTTAAAGTTGATAAGATTTCCAACAGTAGTTTCTTTATTACCAACAATGTCACCTTCAGGTAATAATAAAATATTAACAAATGTTTTAATAAAACAAAAAATTTTGTTAAAAAAACATTTACTGGCCAAAAACCACTATATAGAAATCAATAGCAAAATCAATCGTAATACACAGAGACATTAAAAAATTCTGATTTCTTGATCTTGACTTCTCGTATCAGCAATGGGGCCTCCTTGTGGTACACTGTAAAAAAAGAAAAAAGCAGTATCTTTTGCTCATAAAAAGAAAATAAATAAATTGTCGCCTGTAAATCTATTATCATTGCAAATTAAATCAATAAATTAGAATTAATTTTACAGGACTTTTCTGTAGGCCACAATTGATCTGCAATAACACTAAGTAAAAATGTTAGCAACCAATAAGGTCATTAATTCATATCGACGCTAGAGCTGAAACTTAAAAGGGTGAATTTATTATAACAATAAATAAAGAATTTAGTAGTATAAAAAATGAATAGTAATACCTAATAATATGTACAAAAAAAGTATGATATAATCAGAAACATATTTGATTTTAGTTTTTTAGAGCCATGATTTAGATAAGCATATTTACAATGATAATTAAGTATGTGTATGTACAACACACAGTTAACTTTACATTTTAAAAACATTCTAAATAGTTCCCCAGGTATAGCTTCCAGGCGGCAATATTTACAAAACGTACCTATATAGAAAGACGAAGAAATTCTGTACACCTATCACAGAACAGAAATGTTTGGAACATACAAATATATTATACACATACATGCATTCTTAACAACTACTGAGTATCATACAATATAATGTCATTTTCAAGGCACTGATCACTATTACTACTTCAACTAATTCACAATCATCGCTTTCAAAAGTCTGTTCCATTGTGAGTAGCTCTTCCAAGTTTTTTTGCACTCCGGTACAAGTGGTAAGTTTGTCAAAATCGGTTATGTCGTCACAATTGGGAATTGAGTCAGTATCGGGTGGTATGTCAACATCGGTTATTATCTCACAATCAGGTGTCTTACAAATAGGTGACGTATATACATTGTCAACGGTTAAATTATTATTGTGACATAATTTTTGCTTCTTGAATCAATTCGTTTTTTAAAATGACCTTTAGAAAAATCTGGAGGATTTTCCTTATCGTTACAGTATTTGAAAATAGATAACTTAATGCATTTATTAATTAGTTCATCATAAACTTCAACATGATCTTCACAAAATATAAACGATTGAAAAACTGATTTGTAGCAAGATTTTATTTTGTGTTCTAAATGATATTCATGTCCTCGAGTTTCAAGATGGCCTTTTCTATTTAAACTGATCACTAGTTACTAAAAAAAGCAGTGTGTGGTGGGTCGATTTCTACACACATAAGTGTAATATGATTTTTCCATTCATCCATGCCTATATCTTCTATCAGCAATTCCATGATTCAAAAAAATTACATTGCAAAACACAGACTTATTGGGCAAATGTCACACATTATTGATTTTATTTTTAAACTCAAAAAGTGTGTCGAAATCATGGAAGTCTTAATTATTATGAAAATAAATATGTTAAGAATAATAAAATTTACATTAAGGTACCAACAAGAAAAAAGTTGTATAATAGAAATCTTAATTTTGTTATTAATTTCATAGCATAAACTGTTTAAACATAAAGCTTACGGATACAGGAATTAAATAAATGTTAGTAAATTGTATCACAGCCTGAACATTATTATTAGTTAATCCCCTATTTCTAAAACAACAATGGGTCAAGCCACTGCCCTCGTGGTCTCCTTCACGAGGGCTGTGGTCAAGCATCCCAATTTATGTAGCAGATAACTCTGTACCAAGTATAACAAAAAATTGCCATTTTCTAATGATTATAATACTTTTGAACCAATATGATATAACATCTAGCAAAAATATCAAAGCTATTATTTTATCAAAGGCTAAATTTATTCAGATTATCTTACGATTTAAAATAAAAAAATAAGATGCTAAACATGCACAAATGGAAAATCAGTTTTATAGCCTATATAATTAGCTTGTATGTAACAATATTATATTTACAGCAAGCACATTTTATTAAAGGTTTTTAAAATAAAATGATAAATTTATGTGCATACTTACAATACCTGTTTGAAGAACAACTCACAAAATCACCGCATGGTCAGGTAGACAACTTTCATCTATAATGAAGCGAAAAATGTCTTTTACTGCGAATAAATCTATTTATTAAATGGTAATTACACTACTCATGGCAAAAACACCATAATATCGCTAAAAACTACGTTTAAATTAAAGGATTTAAATAAAAAATATAAAACAAAGCACTTACGAACAATCGGCTCTGCTGTCGCTGTCAAGATGTCTGCTGTCCGGCGGGCGGTAAAAAACAGTGTAGCCAACACCAACATACACTATTTAAATTTTTAAGAAGAAGTTAAAGAAAATTACCAAATTTTATGGGGCAGAATTACATTAAGATACAAATATTATATGTTTAAAATAGTAATACTTTGAAAATATGTTATAACAAAAAAAGATTATTCATATAACTGAAATTTGAAAAATAAAAATAACAGTCCCTAGTTATGTCAAACGCATGTCAGTGAAGTTAGCGCCTAATCAAACCCCCCTGCCCCAACCAACCCGACGAACTGTAGAGACAAATTTGGTGCTACGATTGGCTCAATTAAGCTGACACCCCCCTGCTCCAAAGGTGGAAAACAAACTTGTAGAGCAGAAAAGGCATTCAGCTTGGGTGCCCGACTCCGTATCTTCTATCATAGGAAAGTTACGGTGCGTCTATGCTAAGCTCATCCCAGGCGCGGATATTATGAATGACTCGCTGAATTAGTAGATATCTAGTACCTTCAGAGACCTATGTTTTCTTTTTCGAAATGAAAATTTAAAAATAAGTAATGATTCGAAAAGAAATTAAAAAAAAAAATTATAACGGTTTCGTATACATTTTTTTCACTTGCAAGTACACCTTGTCGAAACACTTAATTTTTTTTTAATAAGCATCGAAAGTGATCCATGCGATAAGATTATATATTTGTATAAATATATATCGTTAAATCAATTTGTTTATTGTTAACCTCTAAACAGTTAAGCAGTTAGCATATTAAAAGCCGACGAAATGAACGCTGTTCTTACCTTTGGGTTAGCTGTTTTAGTTGGTAAGTAAAAACCATTATAATTATTTAGCGCCGATTACTCAATAGAAAATAAATAAAAAGAATATAACTTATGGTGAATACTGTATCCGGAGAGCTGCATCAATGGTCCCTTAATTTCTGGCAAGTTAGGATTATAATACGATAAATCATACTCTAAGAAAACAGTTATTATTATTAATATGTTTATGTAAAAATATTATCTTCATTGGCAGGCATTTTTTAGCTTAATATGTATGATTGACATTTTAATATTAAACTGCGCAAAAATCGCCAATTCAAGTTTTGCTATTGATATGATCTGTTTTCGGAATTTACTTTTCTTATAGATATAATGCAATATTCATGTTTGCCCAGAGAAAGCATATATAAATGTCCTCCGTAAATTGTATAATTTCCAAAAATGAGAAACAACATTGATTTTTAAAACAGGCATTGAAATTGTGATCTGAGGAAAACTTATTAATTGGTGAAATTCAATTCGTAATAGAAATTATTAGAACCGGTCCAAATTTTAAACATCTCGAGGGAATTTAGCGGTACACCTAAGAAACTAAACTGTATATTGTACACAAAGGGTGCTTCCCGCCAATGGTTTTGTCGTTTAATGGGGGCATCAGACGATTGGGCATGCTTGCCCCAGCAACCTGAAAAGCATGCTCTCCAGCTTGCAAGTTGACAAAATAAAATATTATTTGCTGGGCTTTACAAATGCTCTGAAAATATTTATATACGCGCCATAAACATATTGACAGGCATTTATGCCACGCAAAAAAATCACACAATCAGGTACTTACGCCCCCGCCGACGCGGAGGGGTCAAGCCGTTTAGGGGGTCCAGTTGATCTCTGAATGACTTTTTTAAGTCGACATCTATGGAAGATGTTCCGGAGGGACAGGTGCCCATGTTTAGCTAAACCTTTGGGTCTAATTGGGATTTCGCGGGAGATCCTTATGATTTTGCATTACGCTATAGAGCACAATTAAATTTAACCAATATAAGTATGCGAAGTTTTTTGACGAGCAAGCTGGCAAACGTTAAATGTCTATAGTTTGGCCAGTGAGTGTGTAACAGCTAAAATAATGGGGACAAAAATTAACCCCTTTTATGGTCAAGCTGCTATGTTGTCAGATTTTTTAAACTACCATTACATTTACATTACAGTTGTAATATAAACATTTTTGAGTGACTTGAACACATAGCATTATAATACTATTAAAGGAAACTCACTATTAATTTTATAGGACATTCCATTTAATTTAAATAAGTATATTTAGCCGATCAATAAACAAAAATAAAATAATGCATTAAAACAATAATTTTTAGATATACATAACTGACATCATAATGCAGACCAGTCAAACATTCTTGGTTAATGAATTCACTTATTGCAAAAGAAATGATGACTGGTCGGAAATGTACCGAGAGCGAGTGGCGATAGAGAGCGTTTTGGTTATTGTTCCATTGGCGGCGCGTAGTAATCATTCATATCATCATGAATTAATTTAGTTATGGAAAAACGCTAAAAAGTCAAACGCCAATGTTTATAGGGTCTGTGGTGAAGAGGCCATTGTTTTTTTTTGTTAGAAGTTTTTGTTAAATAGTAAATTTATAGTGAATATTTTCGTTACATTTATTTGTTACCTTTTAATCAGTCAAAAATAATAAGCACGCCAATTTTCGGAGAATTTATTAGAATATTCTTGCCATTTCTTGCGACATTTCTCCCTTTGGTCCCTGTCATAGACTGATTTGCCAAACTTTATGTTACGCGCACTAATTAGCGTAGTGTCAATAAGGAAATATTTCGAATGTACGTAAATTATCAAAGTAAAGATATTCTGTTTGCTCGGGATGATCTTAAAAACTACTAAGTCAATTTACAAAATTATATCAGTAATAAATAGTTTAAACTACATAATAAAATTGTTAATTTTTTGCTTCACTATTGAATATGAATAAATGAGAAAGATGCTACAGATGTAACGCCAAAATGAACAATATCTTATTTCTCTTGTCGCGACTTCTCTTTCCAGCTTGCTTGCAAGCATGCTAGATCTCCGAAATGATTGAACGTCATCTAATTAGTTCGATAATGGAGTTGTTTGATATTTGAATTGTTGTTTTCCATGCAACTGGCAAAACAGTTTCTCAATTACTTCAAATTAAAGTTATTTGGTATATTGGATCCAGATAAGGAATATTAATCATTAAACCCAATATTCATAATGATCAAAATATTCTCTACTTCCTTAAGGAAGTAATTATTGTGGCACAAAATATAAAATTTAAGTATTATGTTTATTCCTATTAGCCTGGCCCGAAGGTATATGCATTTTTGACTGGGCTTACTACATAGGTTATTTTACCGGCTTTTAAGTATCAATAATTTTCTCAACATTTTGTATTGTTTTTTAGCGTACGCTTCAAGTGAACTAAACTATTGTTATTATTGCGATGATAACACGACATGTAATAACCCTTTCGATCCAAGCATCCCAGAAGTTCTGATTATAAGTTGTTGGACCCCTCCAAGCTTTAAGTCCCCAATTGCCACACGAATTATGCAAAATTTTAGACAAGATGGTGACAACATTCCCAATGTTTGTGTAAAAGTTACCGCTGTCCCCCCTAATGGTAGGTTACTCAACCGATCTATATTAATTAGGTCTCAATTTTACAAAAAAAAAAAGAGTTTAATAATGGAAGAATTTTTTTAATTCAACTTTTTTTCGAGAATAACTAAACTACTTGTTGTAGAAGCCAATATGAATAATATTTCTATTATTTTTTAGCTGAGCAGAATGCAACCATGAGGTCATGTTATCCAGCTGAAATAGGAGGAGTTGCTTTTTGTGACTATGCGGCAACCGCTTTAAGCAACTATTCTGACGTAACTTGTAGCACCTGTAATACTGACCTATGTAACGACTATTAATAAATCCCAAATGATTTGTACCATAGAAGCGTGCACTGTAAATTTAAAATGATTGATTAATTGTAATAAAAAAATGTACTGTCAGTTCAATAAACCATTAATTACCAACATTGTTAAATACATTTTTTTACAATTTTTTAATTCAAGAGAATTTCTGATGACTCTTGTAGCCAGGTCTATTTCCGAAATCACTAGTTTTCCTTACGTCCAGCGGCGTCGTTTACATATTTAAATCAGATATTGGCAACAATGGGTAAATAAGTTTTTGAACGCATTTCGGCTTTACAAACATAAAAGCTAATATAATAAATATTTTCAATGAAAATTGTTGAAGTGGGTATATCTAATAATAATAAGTGGCAAAATGGCTTTTAGAACTTAAGGGCGCGATATTTTAATTTTTAAATCTGGTAGCAACAGCCCTTTAAGTAAGGGGGTAAACATGCACGCTGGTTTTCACGTCAAAGAATTTATGTGAAGTAATAATTAGAGTGTAAAATATTTGTACTTTGCCCTGTAATATAGCTTCCTATTTCTTGGAAAGGGAAATTTAATTTTTCATTGTTAGAATTTTTCTTTGAAAGTTGAAAAGTTTATAAAGTGAACCAAATCGTTTAGTTTTTCTCGATCAGAAAGAACACCCATTGTGTAGATTGTTTCACTGTCAGATTACCAGCTGTTTATTTTGGCATTACAAAGCTATTAGCAATTTAGTTTGACTACTCCTCAGTAGGTCGGGTAGCCATTTTCGATTACATTTTTCCAATCCACTATCCCAGAAATCCGATGACTTAATAAAATGTGTGCTTATTCAACTTAGCATTCATTAAATAAAGACGCATTACGCACTGGAAGAGCAAATCGACGCAATAGAAATAGGTTGGCTGTGTGACGAAGGTCAACGATATTGTTCGGCAATAAAACAGGTGTCATTTGAAATGTACCGCTAATTCTTTTGTTTAATTCTAGCATGATTTTTATTGTACGAATGATGAATATCATAAGAGATGGGTGACTTGTACTATGATTTTAAAGCATTTAGTTATAACAATTCGTTATCAAAAAAGTTGATATATCGTTGAAAAGAATAAAACTTGCTGTGCTAAGAGCAAACAGTAAAGTATAATGTAAAATATGAGACTGTTTTTGACCACAACTATATAACCAAGACGATTCAGGATCAGCATTATGTAGGAAGGTAGGAATTATAAGTTAAGTTTAACATTAATATAACCAAAATTTGAATGCTTAATGCCCTGTTGTCTCTTTATTCTTTTGGTACGGAATATGAGACAGTTGTCAGCCATGTTCGACTTACACATTCCATATTTTCATTTAAATTGGCAAAGTAGTGAAATTTAACAATTTTGTCTCGTTTTTTTTGATAATAGTTTAAAGATATTATAGTGAAAATTTTAAAAGGAAATAGTAATAATTGCCAGAGATATTGCGAGTTGAGCCTGAAACAGTATTAAAAATAAAAGGAATGAAAAATGCGAGACATTTTTTTTTCGCATTTTTCACTTTGACGCCATTTTGTGAAATGTTTCTCAATTTATAGGTAAAAAATAACTTCATATTCGTATTCAGCGACCTCAAAAACATAAGGAAAATCTAAACTAGACGTGGTCACATATTGCTATTTCTAAGCGACTTTTCCGGGGTGTCTCGCTAATAGCCTTTGATGCTTCTTTGAACAACTAGTGTGGCGGCATTACAAAGAGTTTGGCGGTAAATGTTTGTACATGTTTTTTATTGTAGTATTTTAGGAGTTAAGTCGTAAGTTTATTGTAAAAAGTCTTTGGTTTGAAATAAGTTTTATAACAGGTTGGTAGTGTGTTTCTGGAGTGTCTTTCCAATAAAAGATTTTTTTTGGCTTTTTATCTTTGGATATCTTGTGCTAGTGGTAGTGAATATTGTGTTTTACGTGGTAAGTATCTACCTTTTTATCTAATGCAATAATATAAAAAAAAGTCTCTAAGAATGAAGGTTTAATTTGTAAGAGAATAAAATAATTTACTGCAGCTACCAAAAAGTCGTGGGGCGGAATTTTATTTCGACTTTCTAACACACATGTTGTCTTAATTATACAGGGGTTAGAGGTGAAGTGATGATGTATTTTTTACATATTAAAAAATGAAAAAATTATGTGTTATTAAATTTAATGCTGAAAAATTTTATACAAAATTTAAAAATTGTGCTTAATAAAGTCAAGGGAACAAAGTGTTATTTTTATAAAACATGTCATTTTTGACGCAAACATAGATGAAAATTAACGGCCAGTTTGTCCAACGCAAATATCGTTAAAATCAAACAGTCAGATTTACGATTGCTAAAACCGGTCTAAAATGACAATTAAGCGTTTAAATTGTGTAAATTGTGTAAGAATAAAACAGCTAAAGGTGGAATTATGCAACAAATTAAATTAGACTTAACAACTAAGAGATAAATGAGTGCTTGAAAAAGTAATTTATAATCAGTTAGTGACATTTACTGAGGACAATCTTATCCTACCGGAGATGCAGTCCGGTTTCAGGAAGTCACACAGCACCACCTCTGTTTTACTTAATGTTTCCGATGATATTTTTTCATCCTGGGATGAGAAAAAAATTACAGCCGTGGCGCTGTTGGATTACTCTAGAGCATTCGATTCCGTAAATTATAAAATCGTGCAGTCAAAACTGCAAATGTTTTGTTTCGATGATACATCACTCCCATTTTTTCGTTCTTACTTGTCAAACAGAACCCAGAAAATTCTTTTAAATAATAAATTTTCAGACAGTGGACAGGTTCGTTTGAGGTGCCACAAGAATCGATTTTACCTCCCCTTTTCTTTCTCTTATACACGTCAGATTTATTTAATAAGATCTCTGCCTGTAACATACTGATGACATTCAGCTCTATTTTAGTTCCAACTCTGATAATGCGCATATGACCCTAAATATAGTAAACGTAGACCTAATGAACATTTATAAATTTTCTATAGCACACGATCTAAAACTAAATGCAACAAAGTCCTGCTTCATGCTTTTTGGCAATTCCAATCTAATAGCCTACTTGGGATCGGATTTTAAACCAGCTACCACAGGGGAAAGTCCGTCATTTGAGGAAAGAACTGTCTCAATTTCTTGTTAAGAAAAAAATTATGTTAATCACTGGTTTTCTCCATTTTACAAACTTAATATATGGATGGCAAAACGCTACGGGTAGCGCCATCTCGGCAGATCTAGGCCAAGTAATACACACACCAGCGCCAACACTAAAGACCTATGTCACAATTAGTAGTGGAATGTCACCTGCAAAGACATCAAGTCACAATTGCAGGGTGACCGCTAGGTGGTGCGCATCTCAAAGACGATACTCGTCGGTAATAATGAAATATAAAATTCCAAATATCGAACAAAGTTCGATATTATGGAATGTACATCAGTTTTGATTTCTCTCTGGCGCCTCATCCCCGGACGCGTTTCGCCGTATCACGGCTCATCGGCGGGGCTAGAGACGACAGAGAGAAATCAAGCTCGAAGGCACTAATAGCTGTACCAGCATAAATAAATGGCAAAACGCTACGGGTAGCGCCATCTCGGCAGATCTAGGCCAAGTAATACACACACCAGCGCCAACACTAAAGACCTATGTCACAATTAGTAGTGGAATGTCACCTGCAAAGACATCAAGTCACAATTGCAGGGTGACCGCTAGGTGGTGCGCATCTCAAAGACGATACTCGTCGGTAATAATGAAATATAAAATTCCAAATATCGAACAAAGTTCGATATTATGGAATGTACATCAGTTTTGATTTCTCTCTGGCGCCTCATCCCCGGACGCGTTTCGCCGTATCACGGCTCATCGGCGGGGCTAGAGACGACAGAGAGAAATCAAGCTCGAAGGCACTAATAGCTGTACCAGCATAAATAAATGGCAAAACGCTACGGGTAGCGCCATCTCGGCAGATCTAGGCCAAGTAATACACACACCAGCGCCAACACTAAAGACCTATGTCACAATTAGTAGTGGAATGTCACCTGCAAAGACATCAAGTCACAATTGCAGGGTGACCGCTAGGTGGTGCGCATCTCAAAGACGATACTCGTCGGTAATAATGAAATATAAAATTCCAAATATCGAACAAAGTTCGATATTATGGAATGTACATCAGTTTTGATTTCTCTCTGGCGCCTCATCCCCGGACGCGTTTCGCCGTATCACGGCTCATCTGCCGAGATGGCGCTACCCGTAGCGTTTTGCCATTTATTTATGCTGGTACAGCTATTAGTGCCTTCGAGCTTGATTTCTCTCTGTCGTCTCTAGCCCCGCCGATGAGCCGTGATACGGCGAAACGCGTCCGGGGATGAGGCGCCAGAGAGAAATCAAAACTGATGTACATTCCATAATATCGAACTTTGTTCGATATTTGGAATTTTATATTTCATTATTACCGACGAGTATCGTCTTTGAGATGCGCACCACCTAGCGGTCACCCTGCAATTGTGACTTGATGTCTTTGCAGGTGACATTCCACTACTAATTGTGACATAGGTCTTTAGTGTTGGCGCTGGTGTGTGTATTACTTGGCCTAGATCTGCCGAGATGGCGCTACCCGTAGCGTTTTGCCATTTATTTATGCTGGTACAGCTATTAGTGCCTTCGAGCTTGATTTCTCTCTGTCGTCTCTAGCCCCGCCGATGAGCCGTGATACGGCGAAACGCGTCCGGGGATGAGGCGCCAGAGAGAAATCAAAACTGATGTACATTCCATAATATCGAACTTTGTTCGATATTTGGAATTTCATATTTAATATATGGACCCTGTCTGGACTCTTTAACTAAACGACGCATACAGCAAGTACAGAATAATTGTTGTGGACTGGTGTTTAAACTTATAAAATACAATAGAATATCGGCTTATCTGAAATTGATGAACGGGTACACATGAGATGTGGAAAGTTCAAATGACAACACTAATTCACCGCATACTTGAAACTAATATACCCTCCTATTTGCGCGTCAAAGTCTTGCAAACAAATACCCAATATAACGTAAACATTAGATCACAACTCACTCTTATTATTCCTAGACACAATACAGCCCTTTTTGAACGCTCCTTTTTTGTAGCTGTCAGATTGTATAATAACGTCGAGGATGAGCTCAAAATCTTATCTAATTCTACACTTAATCTAAAAACTCTAGAACGGTATCTTACTAAGTTACTAAATGAGGAAAGTCGTGTACGAGATATTTTTCACTTCTTTCAAATTAATAAATTACCTCAACCGCATTATTTCTTCCTCTTTTTCCCTCGTTCATTCCTCTTCTCATTAACCCTTTCACCTTCCGTCTTCTTTATTTTGGTCATTCCTCACTCCCAAGCAGAAGTTTTATGTATGCAAGTATTATTGGCATTTCATATTTTGAAATATCCATTTTTCTTTAGGGACTTTGCGAAAATTTCAACTGATATATCGAACCGTTTAATCACCCTTCGCATTAGGTTTATCTGCTCATACTATATTCTACCCAGGAAAGGATAATTCAAATTGTTGTTTAAGCCAAGTCTCAGAAATAATGGCAATATCTGTTCTATTAAAAAATAGGAAGTTTGTAAAGCCATGCTTATTAGTGTGTTTCTTAACGAATCACACAGTCTATGTTAAAAACTAAATTACAATTGTGTTTGTGTTGTAAGTATCTGTTTTATTATTTTCAAAATTGTCAAGCTCTTTGAATTGTTTACTCTTGAAATACAGAGCTGTCAGAAAATAGGATCTTAGATACTTTAAAGTATTTAAGTTACTTTTAAGTATCTAAGATACTGTATCTCAATTTCTTCCATTTTTTTGCCAAAATATCTAGTATCTTAAATACCTTTAAAGAGGAACAATGTCTTTTCACTCAAAAAAGTATTTTAAATACTTAAAAGTATCTTAGATACTAAAAACTTAAACTTAAAGGTAACTAAGATCGCTACTGCTTTTGAAAGCAAATAACCAGTTTTTGGAGTATGGTGTGGAGTAATGGTGTTTTCTATTTTAATCAAGTGCATCTCTCGGTTTAGTCAGAATTGGCCGTAAGAATACTTTTTTTAAACATGTTTAAAATACACCATTTTTAAATCATTTGCTTTTTACTTTAACCTTCCAGTGCGCGGGTTGGGTCCCACATGCACAGACCAGTCGAAGTAAATTTTGACCACTGTACAAGCACTAATGACTATAGAGGGGCAAGCTTACTTGTACCTTTTAGTCAACACCAACACAACACTTTACCATTAGTAGTGCTAGGTTCTGTTTCCAACGTTGGCCGCCACATTAGAATTTGGTCTTACAGACCCAACCCATCTAATCGTGTTAGTGTTTGTGCAAAAAGTGTTAATGCAATTTTTTCTATTCTTAGCATATTTTTGTGATCTTAAAAACCTTTTTAGTCAATAAAACTTTGTATATTACTTTTAATTATGGATCCCTACGAAATTGTAGTTGGTAGATTTCGTAGATTATTTGAGGAGGAACTCACCGACGATGAACTAGATAGTGACAACGATTCAGTTGCTGACCTTAATTGTGTGGAATACAGTTATTTGAAGTGCGACACAGGATAAGAATTTGAAGTAGAAGACGAGAGAAACGAGACTGATTTAAGCGAAGAATCAGAAAGTAGAAAACCTAACCTATACTACTTCGGAAAAGATAATACAAAATGGCGTAAAGGCTGCAACTTAAAAAATGTCCGTACATGACGTATTTTTCATTTGTTATCTAAAATCACTTAATTAGTTTAGTTTATGCTATCAAAATATTTTATCGAAAACGTATTTTGAATTATTGTTTAATTTATATGCCCGCTTTTCGAAGTATATGAGTTAAGTTTAGCTATTTTGTAAAGCCTTTAATAAAAATGTGTTTAAAATAATTTGGATATTTATTCTTAGATAATTTAAAAGAATATATTTAACATTTTGGTTCAATAGCAAAAAGAAAAAATAAAAGTTATGGAGAAAGAAAACAATGTACCTACACGTAAGTGCTTCAAGGACCTAACCTGTCTAATGGTGTCTCATTAATTCGTCCGTGCACTGAAAGGTTAATACGCGGACTTGTTGAAATTTTAGACAGTAGGAGGTTTGAAGAAAAAGGATTCATTATTGGGCACACTGGTGTCTTTTTGTGACTGGACTCACATATTTATAGGTTAGGGCGTGTGGGATGCTCGACAATAAACTTAAGTCAGTCAAAAAATGCACTTTGTGCCTAATAGTAGAATCTTATATTTTAGATATTTTTTTTTGTTATTATTAACATTGGTTTTATTTTTCGTTGTGTTCACACTTTTTTTTATGTTGTATTAGCTATATGATTTTAGGTTGCAGGACATACCTAACTTGGAAAATATTTTTTTTTTATTTAAGTAACTTTGAAAGGACAGAGTCTTGTTATTTTGTTTGACTAATAAATGTTTGTAAGCAAGCAACGTTGATTTCTTTTTAGGTAAAAATATAGAGCTACCCGTACCCGTAGGTACCTACCAAGTTGCAATTTTTTTAGTGTTGTTTTTTATTAAATACGCACAATAATATAATGTGTGTATCAAGGTATTATTATAAGTATCTATATTTTATCTTCTCAGTGTCTTTTACAAAGTAACTTAAGTCAGTATTTAAGATATCTTTTGACGAGTTACTAAATACTGAAAGTAACTTGAGATACTGTTCTAAAAATTAATTTATCTAGTATCAAGATACTTTTTAAAAATATCTTTCAAGGCTCTGATTACATATTTTATATTTTGTGTATAAAGCTGAAGTAGCGTGTAATTGTAATTGTTATAAACTTTAGTACAAATCTGATTAGTTTATAACTTATATTTGTTGTATACTTACTATTTGTTGTGATATGCTCAAGTTTTCCAATTATATCATTTTTCAGTTGTGGGATATTTATTTAAAACTAGTTTTTCTTTAATAGCAAGCTGAAAAAACTCTTACGAGGCAGTTAAAATATAAAATACATACATGCAAAACGTTACAATTACAAAATGTTAGAATTCAATTTAATTATTTATTCATAATATTAAATAAAATCCCTATCATTACTCATAGAATTTCAAAAACACCGCCGCTACCTAATCGCCGTAGTAGTTTGTATTTTTTATCACCAGATGGCACACGCGGCCTTCGACCTTCCCTTTCGGTCACAGATGAGGTCAGTGACTCTTAATATGCCGAGGAAGCCGAACTTTTTTTTGGATTTCCATAAAGTTTTGTCTATGATTCTTAATATTTAGTAAAAAAAGTTTCTACCTCTCTAATAGTGCCATTAGTATTAAAAAAATATCATACGCGCTTATAGTGTTGGTTATTTAGAAGAAAACAAAACATTTCGTGGAGTTAGGCGGTCGTTTTACATAAACAGCCGGTATAGTAGGTATATTAACTTTATTATTTAGTGAAAAAAATGTCCAGTGGTATTTAACAAAATATCTAGCGCGCTAAGTGTTGTGCAATATTAAGTTAGTAAAACACATCATTTCTGGATGTTTAGTTGAACGTTATTATTTTACTTTTGGTTTAAACAGCTGTTCTGGATTGTTTTATTTGTGTTATGGTATTTTATCTTTTTCAAATTAAGTTTTTTTTTAAGAAATAGTAGGATTTCTTTCTTCGAAGGTAACAAAAATATTATTTTTTCGAACTTGTTTCATAGGAATACGGTATAGAGAGACTTGTCAATGCCACAGCGAGTACTGACGTCAAAACAAAACTTTTTTTTTCTGTGACTGACGTTGCTCGTTTTTTTTATATGGCCACGTATTGTTACGTTTTTTTTTCACAAAAAAAATATGTTATATAGTAATATACAATATATAATACTTTTGAACGTTCCAGCAGCTGTTCATCGAAGAGCACTAGTCTGTATAACTTGCTTTAAGTGAAGAAGAACCCCCAAACTGGGAGATGAACTCTTAGAAAAGAAGATGTCTAAATAAAAAACAGATTACCATTGACTAAATTTAATAAGTATTTCTACTACTTATTTGCGTGGAAAAAAAATTAATTAACACTAATTAAAAAAATAACACTTCTGATCGCAGAATGTGAGTTCTTGGAATACCCCCACCCAACTTAATTACACATTCGAATCGTTTATTGGTCAGTGAAATTGACACTCACAAAGAAATATAACACTAATATCAAATCAGAAAAGTTTTACAAAAGGGAATAATTTGTGAAATTAATATCATTTTAGATTAGGTAATAATACGCATAAAAAGTATAAAAACAACTACAGTGAAACCTGTATAACTGAGATCTCAAGGGACCTAGGATTTTTATCACTTATAGAGGATTTTCATTTACCCAGTTTCCCAAATAGACAGGTTTAAAATGACGGTTGTCTTAGTTATAGAAGGTTCCGCTAAGAGAGGTCGAAGTGTATACCGTTTTTCATTTATAGAGGTGAAAATGCTAATGAAAAATGCATATTTTATGTTGTTGCATACTGATGTTGCATGTTTATGTTTGTAAACAAGCGTGTCGTAACTCTAAACCTGATAAATTGTCTTACTTACACAGGCTATTGAGCTACAAAGTCCCAATTATAGAGGTAAACATCGAAAAAATCTAAGAAATCAAATCTCAATTAAAAAGGTTTCAAAATTCCCAGTAACAGAGGTATTTCAATGCAAAAGTGTCGGGAACTCTTTGTAATTATCACTAGCAGAGGTTTCTCACATATTCAGGGCCCACTTAACCAGGTTTCACTGTATTTCAAGCATGGCAGATCATATTTGATTGATGTTAATTCATACAAATACATGGAATATACTGGCCTTTGCTATCAGCATATTTCTTTGGCATGAAAATATCCATAAATGTTTGTCCGGAATTTCTCAGGGACAAACCATGAAACACGTCTTATTCAGGCAGGAAACATAAGTAGATAGAAGGAAAAACGTACTAGAACATTGTACACCAGTGTGAACCCAACAAAAAAAAAGACTAGAATAACAATAAAAAAGTAATAATGGCATAATATTATACATTCTTGAATGTATCTTACCTCAAAGATATTTTGAGGGTTTTCGAATCAAAGCAGGCATTTCTTGACGAAAATACAGGAACTTGAAGGTAGATAAAGGCATATTCTAATGAAAGAACAGAAATAAGAAACGAAATTTCAAAAGATGGTCACGAAAAAGCTTCATTATAATTAACATACCTGAATGATGAATGAAGGCATGGAGGAATATGACTAGTATACACTCTTGACCATTCAGCATCAACACAATGTCCAAAAAAATTATTAATAAGGTAATTGAAACTCTTAAGACGCGAAAGAACAATTCTATAATAAATAACTTAAGATATAAAAGTCCATTCTGGATAAGGGATGGTTCTCGTGTGTAAAACACCACACTCAACACACGGGCTCGCAGGAATTGTCTCTCTTAGCAACAGGAAAAAAGCCTTTTTGGAGTATTCGATCAGAGTACTCTGAAATAGTACCTCGATATTGATTTATTCCAAGTTAAAAAACGATATCATTCAAAAACTACATTGTATATGCATATTAACATAGGCACTCCAATTTCCACCCAAGAAGAGATACGCAAAATCCAATATATTGATTTTTCACGATATTTTTAAGATCATAATTCAATTCAGAACTACGCTACTAATATATATATATATATATATATATATATATATATATATATATATATATATATATATATATATATATATATATATATATATATATATTTCTGGCGAATGCGCCAGATAACTAGGCCATGAATGTATAGCAACTTAAAATTAAATGCTTTAAATTAATATGCTAAATTATAATTAAATTTACATTACGTTGCAGCGAAACGCTACAGTATTTATTACTAGTGGTGAGCAGTTTCTAAAAAAACATTTGAGGGACGATTTGTTTTTATCGTGAAGCGCTATTTTGCTATTTATTTTATGAATACTTTTCTTCAATCTGAATTCATACTAGGATTTACCGGTTGTATTACATGCAGTGAATTTCATAACACCCTGTATACCGCCCCCGGATAAGTCCAGCAAGGGGCCCAGTTAACCTCTGAATGCTTTTTTTTTGTCGGAATTCGTTTAAGCTGTTCCGGAAGGACAGGCGCTCATTTACAGTTAGGCTGCAGTCTCTTCTCTCAGAAAGCGTCCCCTCAAGATATGAAATACATTGCACGTCTTTCTCATAAAACATAAAATGTAACAGGCACATTTTGTATTAGATCATTCAATTTTTCTACTTACTTATTATGTTAATATTCTTTTCTCAGAAAACAGAACTTCGAGATTAGGACTCCTAAGGTGCAGCAAACCTGAAAAACCAAATTTTAACATTATTACAAGATAATGAAACTATCATATGATTGATTATTATAATAATTAAGAGCAGTAGGAAACGTTTTTTGTTAATACTTTGCCTCGAGTCTAAACTTACAACATACTTTTTAATTCTAAATAACTTTTACTTATTATATTTTGCTCAAAAATAAACCTTTAAGCTCCTCTCTTGGGACAGTTTTGGATTTTTTCCCGTTTAGTAGTCACTCTGTATACAGGGTGATTCACGGTATGTTAGACGTATCTGGCCAACCAGTCAACGAATCATTCTGAAAAGTTGGTCGTGTACATAATCGAATATGCTCTACCTGCCTAAAATATTTTAACAATGCAGTGTTGCCCCTTCTACCAAAAAGTAGTAACAACTTTGATATTTTAAATAGGACACCCTGTATATGACTTCATTTCCAAAACCACTATTAATTTCTTAACAACTTCCCTTAACATTGTTTTATACTTATCTCTTACAGTTTCTGAAATAATAATTAATTTTCAATGTCTTGGCGGAAAACGTTGACTTCAAAAATTGCTGATATTTTTAAACTTTAAAATATTAGGACCCTAAAATTTTGTGGAGAGTTAAATAATAACGAGGAGCTTTTTGTCTATTGTGCCTATACCTAGTAGTACAGGATCCGAAGTAAGCTCGTCCTTCACCGATCTGCTTACCGGATGAAAAGTATTTTTTATCAATGATAATATGTTAACAAAAATATCGCAAATGGGTTGCCTAATAAAGTATGGTCAAGGCTATCATTAATCAACAATACCGTAATTCATTTTTTTTAATATTTCACTCACTTTCTTACCAAACGAACTTATTACTAATCGAAAGTATAAGCATAAGGAACATGCAAAAGTCGGGTTGCCTACCTTTTTCGTGTCCTATTACAGGGTTTCCAGGTATAAACAGGTGAGTCAATACGAGTAATTTGTACAGGGTGGTCCACATAAGATGACCCACTATCTGATCTCAGAATCTGTAAGAGCTACAAAAAAAGTTAAAGACAAAAGATTCTTGCCTTGACTTTAATTTTTTAGGTATTTAGTTTTTACGTATACAGGGCGTTTAATTTTTTCAGGCCAACTACCAACTTTCTTATTTTAAATGGAACACCCTATATATTTTTACATATTCGGATTTTACGGTTGATTCTACGTAAATTTTAGTATAGCATGTTTATTGGAATTTTCAGTAGTTTTCGAGATATTTTAATTTTTAAAATTTTTGCAGCGAAATCAGTCATTTGAAAAATATCATGCATTTATGTTTAATATTGCTCAATTTCTAAAATAATTTAAGATTAACTTCCCTATTAGATACTCAGTTCTTTTTTTCTGAACTAAACCAAAGGCAGCATACAGGGTGTTAAATAAATTAGTCCAAATTTGTCAATTTTTAAACTTCAATATCTCAACTTTTTTAAATGGAACACCCTAGATATAAATGTTTTATATAAAGCAGCATTTAATTCCCTATAATTTGACTATAATATATCCTATACCTAAAATAAACTGTTTTGCAGATATTGGTATATTTCTTAAAGCCTGTAGCTTATTTTATTAAAATTATCAAGTGTTGTCAAAAGTTCGACTAAAATTAATAATATTTATTTGTATTCGCCTATGATATATTTACCAAGAAATAATAAATATATATTACCCTTATAGTAATACCATTGGTACTAGTTTTTTTCAATTTTGTGAAATTTAAACCTATATTTTAGTTATTAGGTATCCCTATCACCGACATAATTTTTTGTGTGCGTGTTTCGATTGACTGATTGTGCAATAATATAAACATATTTTTTGAAAACGCAAAATGACTAAACGAGCCCATTAAACACTTATAATTTCCAACTGTAGGATTATTTTTGCCATTTTAGCGAGTGATATTAAAAAAGCTATAACTTTAAGAAATTTATTTACCTCTACAAAATTATTGATTTTAGATATAGGAATCATTATAATCGTTTAATAGAAATCCATTTTAAAAATTTATGATTTGTTGATAAAAATTTAACGAAGTTAGCCTAATATATCTTATTTTCGGTATATAGAAGTATTTTTGCAAACATTATAGAAATGGCATTTGTGTGACGATAATTTCATAATGGATACATTTTGTTTTTGCCATTTTTAAAGAATCGAATAATGCAGAATTTTGAATTGTTTCAACGTGATAGACAAACTACTACCAATGGTGTAAGGGCAATATATATTTATTATTACTTGGTAAATATATCATAAGCGAATACAAATAAATATTATTAATTTTAGTCGAACTTTGGCCAACACTTGATAATTTTAATAAAATAAGCTAAGAAATATACCAATATCTCCAAAACAGTTGGTTTTAGGAATAGGATATGTTATAGTCAAATGATAGGGAATTAAATGCTGCTTTCTATAAAACATTTACATATATGGTGGTCGATTTAAAAAAGTTGAGATATTGAAGTTTAAAAATTGACAAATTTGAACTAATATATTAAACACCCTGTATGCAGCTTTTGGTTTATTAGTTTAGAAAAAAAGAACTGAATATATAATAGGGAAGCTAATCTTAAATTATTTTAGAAATTGATCAATATTAAACATAAATACATGATATTTTTCAAATGACTGATTTCGCTGTAAAAATTTTAAAAATTAAAATATCTCGAAAACTACTGAAAATTTTAATAAATATGTTATACTAAAATTTACTTAGAATCAACCGTAAAATCCGAATATGTAAAAATATATAGGGTGTTCCATTTAAAATAAGAAAGTTGGTACTTGGCCAGAAAAAACTAAACACCCTGTATACGTAAAAACTAAATACCTAAAAAATTAAAGTCAAGGCAAGAATCTTTTGTCTTTAACTTTTTTTTGTAGCTCGTACAGATTCTGAGATCAGATAGAGGGTCATCTTATGTGGACCACCCTGTACAAATTACCCGTATCGACTCACCTGTTTATACCTGGCAACCCTGTAATAGGACACGAAAAAGTAGGCAACCTGACTTTTGCATGTTCCTTATGATTTATACTTTCGATTAGCATTAAGTTCGTTTGGTAAGCAAGTGAGTGAAATATTAAAAAAAAATGAATTACAGTGTTGATGATTAATGATAGCCTTGACCATATTTCATTAGGCAACCCATTTGCGATATATTTGTTAACATATTACCATTGATAAAAAATAGTTTTCATCCGGTAAGCAGATCGGTGAGGACGAGCTTACTTCGGATCTTAGACTATAGGTACCTAGTCAAGTTTCTGACTTATAAGCCATTATTTGTAAAATTTTCTCAACAATTTAATTTCCATACGGATTTTAGTAAGTATGCCATAACAAACAATTGTTTGATATGAAAGTCATGTCACTTTCGTTACCGTTTTAATATTTTATTAAGTATTACTGATACAAGTGATAAATACGGTTAAAAGTCATGGAATATAACTATTCAAATGCAGTTCTTATGAATTTATTTATTTTATTTGGACAAAGTGATAAAATTATCGCCAGAACATGTATAAAGTTTAATGCCCTGAAGTTTTTCAAATCGGTAATAATATACAAGGTGTTACATTTAAAAAAATATACTTATGGTCACTTTGCCAAATAACCAAAATAACTGTATTTTAAAACCACCCTGTATACTGAAACTAAGATTTCGGCATAGGGCAAAAAGTCCCCCGGTATAATTTAACGCTTCATCAAATTTCAGGGTCTTACTTTAATATTTTAGAGTTCAAAAATATCAGTATTTTTTAAGCTAACTTGTTCCGCCAAAAAAATTGGAAATTAACTATTATTTTAGAAACGGTAAGAGATAAGTATAAAACAATATTAAAGGAAGTTGTTAAGAAATTAATAGGGGTTTTGAAAATGAAATAATATACAGGGTGTTCGATTTAAAATATCAAAATTGCTACTACTTTTTAGTAGAAGCGGCAACACTGCATTGTAAAAAATATTTTAGACAGGTAGAGCATGTTCGTTTATGTAAATGACCAAATTTTCAGAGAGATTTCTTAACTGGTTCGCCAGATATGTCTAACGTACCCTTTATATATACTTAGTTAATATTAATGTTAATATTATTTTCTCAGAAAACAGAACTTTTATAAGGAGTAACTTTTTTTCGAAAAATTAATAATAAAAAAATTTTCCATTCTACCACATTTAAGAGACTCTGTAATTAAGGTCTTAACTTTATGCTTATATATTTTATTAAATAAATATTTACCCATGCAAGTGCTTGCATCAGTGTTGATGTTAGCCTCATGTGACAATGGTGTTAACACACTATTGAACGTATGTATGTAGATCAGATTTTCACTCAACTTCGAGATCAGGACTCTCAAGGTGTTGTTTTTATGATAGAACAGGAAATCCCATGAATTTTTGAGACATCTGAAAAGAATAGAGGAGTTAATAGACAATCGTTAAAACCCCAAATTAACAGTTGAAGGATGCAATGTCCTCATTTTAATAATACCAGCCATCAACTGTAGTAATTCTTTATAAGCGTTCTTTCTGTATAATTAAAATTACAGTAAGATATTCAGAAACCCATATACTCAAAAACAAATAGTAATTGAGAGTAGTGCCTAAATTCACCACTAGGGACGTATTCTACATCTTGAAATATTGCTCCCCGACGTTGATAAGGTAGGACAGCCATGATTGGCTGCAGTCTAGCAACACTATCTCGAAAAGCATTCCCTCGAGATGTAGAACACATTGGACGTCTTTCTCATAAAACATAAAATTTAACTTAGGCATATTTTGTATTGAACCCTTCAAGTACTTTGGTATATTTAGTTTGGTACACAGACACAGGTTCCACGTGGGCAAAATCAAAATTAAATTACACTGATGATATGAAGGTGTAAGTGCCCTTTTAGAAATGCGTCGATTGATCAAGGTTCACCTTAGTGGATCCTGTGCAAAAACATCGTAAGAAAATAATTTTACAATACCTTTTTTAGTATTCCTCCAAGGCGTCGGCAACTGTTTCGGCCTTCCTTGACCATCATCAGTGTTGTATGGTCCCGAGCAGGGACAACAACAGACAGCCGCTTACTAGTTAACATTTTTACGTACCCAGACCTGAAAAGTAAACAGCTGCCAAGAAAACACCTGGGACATTTTTTTAAATATTACGAGAAGTAGAAAAGCCAAAGCCAAAACAATAATTGTTATCGATATTTAATAAATAAAAAATCCCCCAACGTGTGTTCTTAGTTTAAAAAAAAAGTATCTTCTTTTCCTAAAAACCAAAAAATAATTAGTAAACTACAAATGACAGTTTTTGTATAACATTTTGGCGTTATATTTAAATGTTTCTTTTTAGGAAATGATTAAAAGACGAAAACCCTAAAGTAGTAGGGATAAAGGGGCGGGTGATTACTTTTTTGAAACAAGAAATGCATGCACACGCGCAAAGTTTACCTTGTAACTGTTGCGCAGACAATGACAAGGTAAAGAATGCATGTGCAAGACTAAAACCAAACTTATCGCTAAAAATTAAAAATGTATGGCTTATATTTAATACCAAATTATTTTGCATAGGTACCTAAAAAAGAGTTAATACCTAAAAATGAAAAATAAGTTATAATATTAACACCTGAAGAGAAAAAAGTAAATTATACCTAAAAATAAAAAATTTGTAAATAGATACAGGGTGGTTATGAATGTATTATATTTAATACCAAATTATTTTGCATACCTAAAAAAAGAGTTAATACCTAAAAATGAACAATTAGTTATAATATTAACACCTGAAGAGAAAAAAGTAAATTATACCTAAAAATAAAAATTAGTAAATAGATACAGAGTGGTTATGGATGTATTCCATTAATGTTCAGACAATTTAAATACTTATTCCAGGGAACAAACATCATTCTTTTTTTCTTTTTTCTATCTTTTCTATCTAGCTATCTTTTCTTTATAAATTCAATTGATTCTCATATAGGTATGGTAATTTTATTATTATGGATACTAGTTATTTTTCCATTATAAAAATATTTATCTTCAATTAATCTTAGAAAGCCTAAAAATAAAAGAAAATATCAAGATAAAATGGTTAGACAATTTTTGGTGCAAAGACACTTAAGGTGAAAAGAGACCGAGTATTTTCTATTACTGAACAAAATTGAAAATTGAAAAGCACCCTCTTTTGTTTAAAATATTTTCATGAAATTTTGGTGAGTTGACATTGAGATAGGGATAAACCTTAAACATATTTTTGACATTTACCCCCTCTCTATATTTTGGAAGGTGGGGGGTGTTTTTGTAATTTTAAATGGGATGATGTACTTTTGTTTATAAAATTCGAATCTACGTAAAAAGCTACGTTCGTAGGGGTGCAACTTTTTTTATTTACTCTTTTGGTTACTGAATTATGGTTAATTAAATTTTGATTGAATTTAAAAAATAAATAAATTTTACCAATAAATCAAGTTCACTTATTTCAGAATTATTAATTGTTTCCATGGAAATGCGTTATTTCTACTAAAGTCAGTTGCGAACTTTGAAGTTTTAACGATTATTTCTCTAGGCCCCCCGTTTTAACCCCCTTGACTTTTTCCTGTGGGGTTTTATAAAAGACAAAATGACGGTGACTTTACCGACAACCCTAGATGATATAAAGACCGAATCCGCCTGCTGATTAGTGACACTTGAAATGTTACAGCGGGTACGAAATTCATTTAGAAAAAGACTGAGAAAGTGTTTGGAAGTTGAAGGGGGACATTTCGAACAACTTCTCAAGCATGACAGACTAATAATCATGATTCCCTAAAAAAGGAGCAAATAAAAAACAATTGTACACGTACCTACGTAGTTTATTACGTAGATTCTAATTTTATAAACAAAAGTACATCGTCCCGTTTCAAATTACAAAGTTCCCACCCACTCCTCAAAATAGAGAGACGGAGTAAATACCAAAAATATGATTAAATATGCCCCTCCGTCACCGTATTATCTCACCAGATTTCATGAAATAAAATTAAACCGTTTTCGAGATATCGCTTCGTAAAAATTTAGAAAAAAACTCGCCTTGTACATCATTGGCAAACAAGCAAGACACACCAAGATAAAAATGTAGTTTTGAGAAAATTGGATCTCAATCTTTACATTTAATTATGTCAAGAAAGCCAACTTTCAAAAGTAATTTGTTTTAATTTCCAAAATATCATATTCTCTGTCTGTGGGCATAAACAATGGATACTGCATCCACAATTCACCTTATTTTTTTTTAAAATGTTACTAAATAAGTCAAAATCGAAAAAAAAAGACTCGGCCTTTTGCTCAAAACTTTTATTCCCATTTGCACCGCAGTGTTTAAATTTGGTTTAACCCAAAACTTGTCTAGAATGATTACTTTGCTGCAAGACGAAGGCACCAAGGAAACATTCTAAACGTGGATTAAGCTAAACCTGGTTTAAATATTGCGGTGCAAATGGGAGTAATAAATCAAGTAATAATTTTAATTGACATTGATATTAAGAGTCACAGAGACATTAACATAAGGGCTGTCACATTAAGTGTCCAATTAGTTTAATTCTTGATTAAACTGTTTGTGCAACTGGACGTAAGTGTGCTTTACTTGTAAACCGACAATATACTTGCTGTACCAGCCAAATAAAATCTTCTGTTATACCTTTTAATAGTTATCTATTGGATAAGTAATGATAATGATGCTCTGCACCATCGAGGCTCTTCATCATCAAGGCTCTAAACAGTCTAAACCATCAAAGGCTTCACCATCAAGTCTATTCATCTTTAAGGCTTCTAACCACCATAGACAAAAGACTATGGGGGTATTGTTCACTACCTTAAGGGCGTATCCTGAGTCACTTCATATCACAGATATTCCACGCACACGCGATGAGATGTTTAAAGATGATTGGAAAAGGAACGCATGGAACCACTTACCTGAAACAACAGAGAAAAAACATTTAGAATACAATTTTAACATCATTAAAAGATGATGAAATGATCATATGATCAGTTGTGCAAAATTTCAAGTTTCTAGACCCAGCGGTGTGGGCTGTGCGTTGATATGTCAGTCAGTCAGTCAATCTCTTCTTTTAGGAGTGTTCTTAAATTCAGCAACTTTCCTCATCGGAAATAAGATGTTGTAATATGTTGAAAAGAAACAAAACACAGCAATGACATAATTCGCTGGATTTAAAAACGTAAAACAGATGTAGAAATAGACCATCTATAAGCATCAAATATCTTACCTTTACAAATTCAGCAGGTTGCTCTAATCCTCTAGGCTTGTGTCCCGTACATTTAGAATTCTGGTTTTAAGCTTTCATGGTCGCACCCTCCTGAGCTTCTAATGGCATTTTCAAAAAACAGTTGTCGTTTGAAACAATTAACCTTTAAAAGCGTCAGTCGGACAGTACGCAAACCAACCTTAAGGTATTTTCTTTAAAATGTAATCAGAATTAAATATATTAGGTAAAAGATAATTTCAATCAATTTCAGCTCTTTTGTACGTTAGACTAAAAGAGATCAAATCGACTGAAGGTCATCAATTTTATCCTTTCTGTACGTTAGACTAAAAAGAATGAAATTGATAAGACCTAGAAATACAAATAGTATTCTACAAACCAATTAAAAATTTTAAAAGATACCAATCTATTTCATCCATCTTGTACGTTAGACTAAAGGGGATCAAACGGATTGGATGTCATCAGTTTCAACCTTTCTGTACGTTAGACTAAAAAGGAACAAACCGAGAGGACGTAATCTTTTAAAACATTGTGTGTATTTAGGTCAAAGGAAATCAAACTTCCAAAGTATACTACAAATAAATAAAAAATTCTAAAAGATTTATAATCAATCTACTTTATTCTTTCTGTACGTTAGACTAAAAAGAATCAAATGGATTGAATGTCCTCGACTTCATCATTTTTGTACGTTAGACTAAAAATGATCAAACATAGAACGTTTGCCTTTTAAAATATCGTGTTAAAAAGGTTGGTTTTTGTATCCTATGCCACCCTGAAAGAATCTCGCGCCTCGTTTACACATTGTTTTAATAGGTTCCTGAAACAAAGGAAAAATTATTTAGATACAAGTATTACAATCGGTAATTATTTCATTAAGAGTAGTCTCATCGTAAAAAAAAATTCGGGAGCAGAGTAAAAGAGACTATAAACCTCAGAAGAAATATTACCCTGTATATTATTTGGGAAGTTTTTAATACTATTTTATCAAAAAGTGCTCAAATTAAGTCATGTACAAATGTTATAACAATTATCTCAAAAATAGTTGGAGATATAATGTAAAAGGCTAGAACAAAATTAAAACTTTGACACCCTGTATCTAGGAAATCAACCATTGTATGCCAAAATGAACTCTTTTACATTAAATCTGGCCAAAAATCATATCCGACTGTAAAGAACTTTTTTTAGGTTTTAGGTTCATTCTTTAGGAAAGTAAGTATACCATTATCGTTTGAAAACAATCAGTCTTTGCCCTTTGTAGGGGCTTAATAATAATGTTGCTTTTTCCCTAAAGTTTGTAGTGCCCTGTAGATTAGACCAGCCATAACGGCGATTCACATTTACAACTTTGTTTTTTAATCCACTCTAATCTCTCAATTATTGAAGGAGATACAGGATTTATTAAAGAGTTTGAAAAATAACAAAAAATTGCTTTTGCGACGTGGGTTTGGTGGGGCTTGCAAGAAGTCCGGACTTAAATTCAGTTTAACACCTATGGGACATCCCTGGTAGGTGCCTAAGAGCTTCGAAAATTTCACCAAACAATTTGGACACTTAGGACAGAGGCTTGTTGAAATCTGGAATGGATTCGATCAAAATGGAATAAGATTAGGCATGTGTAGGCGTTAAGCTGTATGTTTTAATCTTTAAGTTATGTTCTTCAATGTGTTGCTTTAAATTTTATAGGTTTATAATAATTGCTGTATTTTCTTAATAAAATAATTCGGTAATTTTTATTTGTTGTTATTTTTTAAAATACATTAAGTAAAAAATGTCACCCTTTAAAAATCCTGTATCTCCTTCAATAATTGAGAGATCAGAATGAATTAAAAAAATGTTAAGAGTAGATGAGGCTACAGTCTAGTTGTAAATGCAGTTATGGCTGATCTAATCTATAGGGCGCTACAACTTTAGGGAAAAATAACATTTTTGTTAGACCCCTGTATTCTGTACAAAATTGATTTTTTCAAACAATACTGGTATACTTACTTTCTTAAAGAATGAACCTACAACCTAAAAAGAAAGTTTTTACAGTCGGATTAAGGGGTCAAAAGAAAATTGCTACCAAAATTATGATAAATTCGTTGTGGTGCGTTAACCCTGGAGAACTCGCGTTAAAAAAGTTACGCCATCACTCGCGTGTGAGCATTTTGCTCACACAACAGATTTTGTTAGATTATGACTTTTTCTTTTTATTTTTTTTACCACACTGTTAATAAAACAAAAGTATAGTTTCTAGTAAAGCATTTATTATCATTTACAAACCAAAAATAAATTCCTTAAAAAAATGTATACACTGAAGAAAATGTGTATTCACAAAAATCCAAAAAAAAAATAAAAAAATCGCAAAGTAAATTAGAATTTTTTTTAACACAAACTCAACATTTAGATGGAAAAACAAATGACAATATTAACATAAAATTTATTCATTTGATGTACCACTATCATCATTTACGCCAGAACAGGGGGGGCAGGTGAAGCTTGTGTGCTCATTACAAATTGCTATTTCACATCTAGAACAACGTTTTTTCGTGCGTCTATTTTTTCTTCTTGGACAAATTTGGCAAAATCCTGAGGCAACATCCTTTTTAGGTTCTGGCAAATTCAAATTCTGTCTGATTCTTGTTCGCAGTCCAAGTGGAAGAAATCGTATTGAGGAGCGACGTATCAAATGCGGTTTACATAAATCAAGAGCCAGTTTTTTTAAATAAATTCTCCTTTCCAGTACTAGTTCGGTGTTGCTTTTATAAATGACGTTCGAATTAATGCCTGCAACGTCTAGCATCGTAAAAAAAATTCTAAGTGGCCATCGGCAGCAGAATCTGGACACAGAATAATTAGATTTAAGTTCATCCACCACATCAACGCCTCCTTTTGTCAGGTTATAGAAAGTTATTATTTCGGGTTTCTGCAATTCACCAGATTCGGGATCAATACGGTCATCAGAATGAAAAGTTGATAACATTAAAACACTCTTTTTGGGCTTTGATTTGTATGATAATAAAACAGTATCCTTTCGGAACCCAAACATACTACTAGGGACTGGTCTTTCTGGATTAAGAAATAATGTGGGAATCTCTCTTTTGTTTTTCCGCAGCGTACCAACTACTGTTGTTCTCATAGCCAGCAAATCCTGGGCTAGTGGTATAGAAGTAAAATAATTGTCCATGGTGATATTTCTACCAGTTTTTAATATTGGTTTTGCTAGACGTTTTACTACATCAGCTGCAGTATTGCTAAGCTGGAATGGGCCATTCGGTTGCTTTCCTGAATAAATCTCCAAGTTGCAAGTATAGAACATTCTTGAATCTACCAAGGCATATATTTTAATGCCATATTTTGCTGGTTTATTTGCTATAATATATTGTCTGAATTTGCATCTGCCCCTGAAGCTTTCCAGCATTTCGTCCACTGTGCAATATTCCCCTACTTGGTAATTTTCTTGGCATTTTAAAACAAACTCATCAAATACTTGCCGAACAGGCGCTAAATTATCGGTTTTCGTTCTTTCCTTTCTGTCATTAATATTATCAAATCTTAGGCCTCTTAGTAATTGATGAAATCTTTCTCTGGACATCGTTAATCTAAAGCAGTCAGGAGCTGTTCCATCATCAGCCCAAAGTTCTTTGGTATTTAAATATTGTTCTTTTTTCACCCCCGCCATGTATAAAAGACCAATAAAGGCATATATTTCAGTACTATCTGTGTCCCGACAATCTCGTTCACGACCATAATTTTCTCGCATTTTGGCTAGATAAATGTTTGTGCACTGTACAATATCCTGAATCATATCTGGTGTAACATATAGTTCCCAGCATTCTCTTTCAGTTTTTGCATTTTTGGCAATTACTTTTACCCCTGGAACATGACTAATAATATTTTTTCTGGGCGTTCGAACATTAGGTCGTGAAGGATATGCCATCCAGTGGGTCTTTTTATCTTTCCCAGTAAAATGGTGCACACCAGCATAAGCAACATCATCGCCAATTACGTCTAAATTATTTCCAAACTCATCTTCGGATTGCTCTGAATCAGTGTTGTGATCGCTATGTTCGCTTGGAGCGTCGCTTTCAATATCAAATTGATTCTCATCTTCCACAACTTCTTGTTCCTCTATTCCCTCTACTGTAGTCCATGTCACAGTGGCTAGTAATTCTTGTTTTCGGGCTTTCTCATATTCCATCCGCCCTAATTCGGCAAGTTTCTGCCCTCTGCTCATGTCTGAAACCTAAAATAGTAATAACATATTATTTGTCCACCCTGTAACTGAAAAATAAATAGGCTTACCTTAGAAAGTTTACTTTCCACTTAAAAAAAAACTGCAACGCGAGAACTCGCGCGATGAAAGAATTGCTCACGGACCCCTGCAATCAATCAAGGAGCACACTGTATCACCGTCAGTAACGCACTGAATATCAAATATATAGGCTAATCTTAAAGAAGGCACCCAGAAAGTCAGCTAGAGGTGGGGGCAGCTCCGCCTGAAATCTAATGTATACAATATAGTGATTTTGGTAAAAGCGTGAGCAAAATGCTCATAGCGCGAGTGATGCAGGGTTAATTAACTGGAGTAGTGTATGTACTACCTTGTATAAAAAATTAAATGCTTGTGGAACAATATCTATTTCATCCCTTTGTGTTTTTATTTTAAAATTAATTTCAAGAATATTCTCATTCAGAGTAGGTATTTACAATTAGCCGGTGTTTTATTATATCGTGTACTCAAGACTACTTTTGACTTGTATAAAATAAGTATAGATATATGTACCTACTTAGGCACTCAGAATAAAAATAGAAAAAAAATGTATTTAGTCTCTTTCCTTATTTCAGATCCAAATAATGAAGTAGATCATATTTTTCTAACACCCTCATAGAAAATTTACTTTTCCTCCCTACTTTTGGGTTTAAACGGGGCACATTTCCTCCCTACGTAGGAAAAGTAAAAATTAAATACATATTCACGTACAGATAATTTATTTATTTTAAATTTATATTATTGCCTTCCGGTATATCTGTAGGTATAAAATCTTCATCAAAATCTCCCATTTTTGGATCAAAATTTATTAAAAACGGTGAAAAATTTGAAACAAAAGCGGTCTTAAAATATGTTTGATGTTTATTAATACGTTACTACGTTAATATGTACCTAGATTCGAATCGAGATGTTTCGAACCAACTAGATTAACTAGATAATTGAATTTTTTAAAAATGTTCTTTCTTTTAATTAAAGATTTTAGCTTTGTTAGTGGGCATTTCAAATGAAATTATTTGTTGTATTTATTGAAAAATATAAAATAGGCTAACTAAGCATTTTTTAATAAAAATAGACTTAGTATGGGCAAATATCTTTGCTGTTAGTAAAGACAGAGACACCAAATTTTAAGTGTATTTTATTGGATAATAAATCAATTTTTTTATTTGATATAACTTTTTTCACCCCCTTGAGGGGTGACAATAGGGAGCTGAGGTAAATTTTTTTAAATTCAATCCTATGCCTACTTTATTTTAAAGGTCTTCAAAAAAGAAACCTTTTACAGCAAACCTAAGGTCCGTATCATAATTCGTTTTTAAATTCTTAAATTAAAAAAAAAATAAATACCGTTATTTCTCTTATTACCTTAAAAGCTATTCAAAATGACCACCATCTTGGCAGTAATAAAATCAATTTTGGAATTTACTTCTCACATTTTCGAGAATGGCAGGTGTTACTTCTTGGCAGAGTTCCAAAATCGACTTTATTACTGCCAAGAAGTTCATGGTGGTCAGTTTGAACAACTTTTAAAGTAATAAGAAAAATAAAGGTACTTAAATTTTAATTTCTTTCGCGATTTTTAATTTTTATAGGCTTGGTATTTAAACATGAATTAAGATACGGACCTCGACTATTTTTTAAGACCTTTAAAATGAGGCACAACACGGCATAGGGTTGAATTTAAAAATTTTGACCTCAACTCCCTAGGTTCACTCAAGGGGGTTGAAAAACTTAAATTACTTAGAAAAGTACATTTATTATCCAATAAGTTACACCTAAAATCTGGTGTCTCTATCTTTACTAATACTAAGACTTTTCGGACACCCTGTATGTTTTTTAATCCAAAACCTAAAAACGTCCCATATAAACCTATTTTATCAGCACTAAATTAATTTTCCGGTATTAATAAAGCATAATAAATTCTAGAGTCTCTATTGACCTAACAAAAATAATAAAACGGTTATAAATAAATAAATAAAATTATTCACCTCCTTATCTTTCTCCAGTGGCCCGACGACATCATTTTCTTTCTTCACGATTCTACTCTCCAAGGTTCGAACAAAGGGATGTCGACGTACCCTGGCAAATCGGTTGCCTAAGCCCTTTCCAGACATCCGATGGTCTTCAAAGGCTAACTCTATCACGCTTCTAAACTTCGACGATGTTTAGGCAATCCCTTAAAGAGCAGAATCTTCACTGACCACCCACGATCCGTATTTCACTTCTGTTTGCACGTTTTTGATGGATATGGCAAGAATGGTACTAACAGACAACTGTACGCACCATCTACAGATTCTTGAGCCTTTAGCTTGAAAATATCAAGCATTTGCATACTCAATTTTCCCAAGCCCTAGAGTCAAGAGTTCTGTAGGTGCTACGCGTAATAGTCAAATGGCAATGAAATATGAAAGAGAATCTAATTTTAGAGATAATTATACGCATCATCTACAGGCTTTTGAATTTACAACTTGAAAATATCAAGCATTGGTACACTCAATATTCACAAGCCCTAGAGTCAAGAGCACCGCAGGTGCTCCGTATAGCGATCTGCTAGCAACTTAATTTTAAAATAAATTATGATTTTTTTATAACGTATTATATCCATGCTCATCCTATCACCAAAATAACCCGGCGTGAGGCAATCTGAAACAAAAAGAAATAGAACTATAAACACTGTCGTATCTGAGGTTGATAATTGATCAGTAATTTTTTTCATTAAAAATATCTAACCAAATTTTATTCTTAAGGTGTTAGTCTAGGTGGCTACTGAAGAACATGGACCCTTATCTGTAGTTTAAACGTATAGTTTTAATAACAATAAATAATGAAATAACGACTTATAATTCAATTTGATAAATAACTAAAAGAATGCAAAATATGGGTATTAATATTTTTCCCCGAAACTTATGGGACATACGTTAATTATGTGTAAAAATATCTTGTTAAGTCCCTTTCAATCACAACTAACAATTATCCTTTGGTGGCGTTAGGGGGTTTTAACTTATTTAAAGAAAAATTTTTACATATAAAATCCTGGACAACTATGTTAAAAAACAAAAATAGTAGGGATGAATCTCGATTACTCCTCTTAAAAATGGTTTCCTTTTTCATTATCTTATTACGATACAGAAATTACAAAGATCAGTTCCGAAAATATATGTAAGAAATAATGGAATTTATTCTGTCTTGGTTATAAGCTTTTTAATATTGGCGCTAATCTGCTTCGACTAGCTAACTAGTTATATTTTATTGTTTGATTCATTATTATTCACATAGTTTTAGATTGATTTCCCTTTTTACAGATTTTATTCTGTTGTTATGAGAGAACTTGCTGCTGGCCCGATTGATCAGCAGAGGAACAAGGAACCTTCGTTGTTTCATATATATTATATATATATATATATATATATATATATATATATATATATATATATATATATATATATATATATATATATATATATATATATATATATATATATATATATATATATATATACATTTAAATCAGACTTACCATATAATTATTTAGGTGTTGGCCTTTCCAGCGATGAGGTTGCTCTGCTCCCATGTTCTCGTCAGCCCATAACGAAATGATTAAAATATGAGAACATGAAAATTTGGACAGCCCGAGTCTCCTCCAAGCGCACTGAATTAGAGCCCGTCTCCAATGTTGATCCTGCAAGGGGCGGATTAGGGCTGGAAATTCTCAACAGACACTTAAGTGCTACTACCGCCTTGTGACCACCAGGGCAGGTTATTACATAAACCGTCCGTGGTTGGTTTAATACCTGCGGTGGGTGGACAAGTCCACCACCTTTAGTTGTTCCTAACCCCGGTTTGCTGCATGGTCCAAAGGCATCCCAACCAAGACACCAGTCAGCGCAGAAATGCCCGTTGTGTGAACCTGAAGAAGTCCGCGTCCGCCGATTTCAGTGTACGTATTGCGTTCGCCTGTAAAAAGAAAAAAAAGTGAAACTTTCTTTACAGGCTTTATATGGTACAAAATAAAAAAAAAAGGAAGGAAGAGGAGATAGGGCAGAGTGCGGAATAAATAATATAAAATTTACATGCAAGTCAGATGCAAAAAGAACGTTTAAAATTAAGTTTCATTAGCATTGGAGTACCTTAAGATACAAAGAGATTTATAAGAATCAGGCTAAAAAATTCAATATATTACATTTTTAATTTAATGACAGACTCTTTACTAGGTGGGATGGCCTCCTTCACCTTATTAGGACATTAAGCAAAAATAGTGAGCACAATGTCAGGTACCTACTGATGATATATTAAAAAAAATTCAATTGATCACTCGTTCGCAAAAATTAATAATATTTTCTGAAATAAAACAGATTTTGAAAATTATTAGCTTATAGGACACTTTACTGACAAAAAAAAATCAAAAAGATGTAATGCGCTAAGGTGTGAATTCAGATAACTCCTATCAAATTATTTTAAAGAAAATTTCGCACCCGCTTTTACTAACCAATCCTTAACCAATATATTGTAGTTATGACTTTGCTAATCAAAGAAACGACCGTCAGCTATCGCACCCGCGTGCCGCGGTGGAGCTAACTTGGGTGGTGCCTTAAAAGTCCATTAAAAATTTAAAAAAGTGAAAGAACTGTTTCACGGTTATATAAAAGTAAAAGAAGCAGTTCTTCTACTACCAAAGCTGAAACTTTTTATTTACTTTCTAGCAATTGTGAAATATTAAAAAATCATAGTCAGCTATATAAATTCCGGGGGAATATACGTCAGCTGCTCATAAAAGGAGCGTAAGTTTAGGCTTAAAGTCAAATGATATAGAAGCTAAAAAAATGAGTCAAAAGATATGGAAAAATTTTCTAAAGAAAAATTGTTCAGAATGCACCGAGGATCCCATGTACCAATTTTTAGAAAAAAATATAAATGTGTGACCGTACCCTAGGGCTTGCAATCCCGGGATCCCGGTAAAAATTCAGTCCCGGAAAGTCTCGCGATTAGTCACTTCAATCCCGGAATAAATAAGTTATAAAATATGTCCAAAAAAACCTAAGTAAATTAACGCTTTAAGCTAGCATAATTTGCAGTATTTTTCCTAAAAACAATGTTTAGCGCGTGATATGGCCAATCCTGGAAGATTCATTTAAGTACTTATGTATAAGAATTCAAATTATTTTTACTTCTTATACCTTTTTAATATGTCCTCTGCATAAATTTTGTTTTGTTTTTATTTTAAAATTTTAATATTATAAATAAAAATAATTTCTTTTTATTAATATTACAATTTTTGGGGATCAATCTCGGGATTCCGGAATTTTGTTTCTTCGATCCCAAAAATCCCGAGATCCAAATATACGTCCGGGATTGCAAGCCCTAGACCATCGCTATGCAAAATCATAAATTATTTCTTTACTAACAAATACTAAATTTAATTATGAAAAATACTGTACCTACTATTAGGTTTGAATGGTAATTCTTAGATCGTCTAAATTTTACTGGCGGTCCGAAATTTTGGAAAAGCTAATGTGCACAATATACAAGGCAAGACTACAGATAGCGACACGACCAGACCGTATTTTTTAAATTTATTTCCCGCAAAGTGTCTATTTCACAAATATTTGATTAGTTCTGACACAAACCTATGTAATTTAGTTTACTTAAGTTATTTTCAAGTAAGAAAATAATTTATGATTTTTCCTAGCGATGCCACGGATAAAAATTTGGATTTTTTAGTTTTTTCTCAATATGGTTCATGGTACCTATACGAGACTATCGGTAAATTCTGAACAATTTTTCTTAACAAAAATTTTCGATATCATCTCAATTTGACTCATTTTTCGATACCACCGTCAAGTTTCTTTTAAATTCCCGCCAAACCAGTGATCACATGACATGTGTTAAAATACATTTTTTGGTGGTCGGACATGCAGAAACAAACCCCCAATAGAGTTTTTTAAAAATATCAATAATGAAAATGTTTCCCTGCCAACATAATGGCGGACACTATACAGGGTGTTATAAAAAGATAAGAAATTTGAACGGCAGATTCTACATTCAAAAATATGAAAATAAGTATATGTAAATATAGCTCCACAAACGCTTCTTTTTCGAGATACACGGTGTTTAATATTTTAATTCTTAAACGTTTCTTTTTAATTTCTCGAAAATGCGATAAGATATTGACATGAATTTTAGTACACGCCAGTATGGAATCAAAGGGTACCTTTATGTGCAAAAATTTATTTTCTAATGTACTTGCATCAGTGGCGTGCCTGCTGGTAAGTCAATTTTTAGCGAAAACAATTGCCCACCTCTGATTTTTTGCAAAATTGATATAGTTCTCTTAAAGCCCAATTATTTCTGCGTGAAAAGTGTATATTGAGCTTTTTCGTTTTGACGCACCATTTTCGAGATAAAAATTAATTTATTTCTTACAATTTTATTACAAAAAAATTAAAATTAATTTTTTTAAACATATTATGTTTTGTTCAGGAAACAGTTTATAGTAGATGCCGATTCACATATTTCTGAATTGATTCGGCTTTTACTTGGTGGAAATACATTATCAAACTGAAGTTTTAATACTGTGGTAAAATAATTTTACACTTTCCACTAATTTGAGATCTTTATTTTTAAACACTCGACATGTTTCGAAACACTGTTTCTTCTTCAAAGGAGTAAAACAAAGTGGTATCTTAAAAGTATAAAGGTGTGCATACAAAAAGGTTCAGGTATTAACAATAAATCTAAATTGATGTAGGTGTGTACATACAAAAAGGTTCAGGTATTAACAATAAATCTAAATTGAGGGAAAATCCTGTTAAAGTATTTACAAGCTAAGAAAAGATATTCAATAGAGGTGATGAGTTTAAATCTAATTGGTCGTTCAATAAAACATTATTATTTTTAAGTTTGTTTATTTCCAAGGATTCGAGCAAATTCAGCCTTTTTCCCTTGTTCTCGGTCTGCAAAATATCATAATTATTGTTGAAAGTATGGTTTTCTTGGATTAAGTGATTTGAATAATTTGAGTCTGTTTTATTATTTGTATAACTAGAGTAATGTTCTTTAATACGTTTATCAAAGTTACGGCCTGTTTGCCCTATATATACTTTAGGGCAATCGTGACATTTTAATTTGTATACACCAGTTTTATTTCCTTCGTTTAGTTTTGTTTTATTGTTTTTAATATGTTTTCCCAGAGTATTGTTAGTTTTGTATGCTATATTAATATTTAAGTCTTTTAAAAAATTACCTACTTTACTACTGATGTGGCCTAAATAAGAAATTAATTTGTAATTATTTTTGTTCTCTTTTGTAGTAGGAAACACTAAGTTAATGGCTTTTTTATATAATTTATTATTTAGCATTTTATCTATCATTTTTGCGGAATATCCATTATTTACGGCAATTTGTTTGATTAAGTTTAATTCTTTTTGAAAGCTGAAATGGTTGAGAGGTAAATTTACTCCTTTGAAGAAGAAACAGTGTTTCGAAACATGTCGAGTGTTTAAAAATAAAGATCTCAAATTAGTGGAAAGTGTAAAATTATTTTACCACAGTATTAAAACTTCAGTTTCACATATTTCTCCTATCTCTTCGGAATACTCGAGGTCTGAAAATATTAAACACCCTGTATCTCGAAAAAGAAGCGCTTGAGGACCCATGTTTATATAAACTTAATTTCATATTTTTAGATGTAGAATGTGCCCTTAAAATTTCTTAGCATATTTTTGTAACACCCTGTATATTAGACTAATGCATAGTTGAATTTCAGTTTTGGTACTATTATACAAATACAAAGATTGAGTAATTATTAGGTATGATTTATCCTTCACTAGAAACAATAAAATCTGTAAATTTGCTTGTATTTTTTTCTTATTTTTAGCAAAACGAAATTTGAACGCCAACTGATGTTAAATCCTACCTAACAATTACTCAATTTTTGTATTTGTATAATAGTACCAAAGCTGAAATTCAATTATGCATTGGTCTAATATATGTATATACTCTATAAAAATAATAGTTAGCTAAATGTATCCCGAGGAAATAACCTTCAGCTGATGTAATACCCCAGATAAAACCAGACATGGGTAATACTATAGACCGCAGCCCTCGAGTATATAGGTTCTCAGCCAGCTCGCTACTCATATCAGCTGATATGGTCTTTCTCCCACTATACAGTTAGCTGACTATTGTTTTCGTGTAATGTTATTAATAAACTATCATATAGTTTAATTTTAGCTTCGGTAATATCGTTTCCGTTTAAGCCTGAACTTACGTTCCTTTTATGAGCAGCTGACGTATATTTCCCCGGAATTTAAATAGCTGACTATGATTTTTTAATATTTCACGGTTTTCGAAAAACGAAATCTAAAGATTCAGCTTTGGTCCTTTCACTTTTTTTTGTATTTTTAATAGACATTTAAGACAACACCCAGTTTTTCGGAATCATATTACTATATATTATTTTTTGTATATTAACAATTAGAATCAAAAAAAATTTGTACCAACAGAAACTTAAAATGCTTGCTTTTTTCCTATAATTACAGTAAAAATTGATTTGATGATTAATTTTTTTACATTAGTTGCTTAGCTACCTATTTTATATTTAAAGAAATAATTAAATATATTTTGACACTTGACCATTTGGTTTCAACCAGAGCCACTAATCCAAAAAACAACAACAAATTTGGACACCCTGTATATCAGGCGCGGCCCGTGAAATTTCAAAGTTGTATATCTCTGTTGCTACTTATGGGACCCATGCCAAATTCAGGTTTTTTAATAGTGAGCGTACTAAGAATTTTTTGGTAAAGAAAAAAACTATTTTTCAATTTGCGAAAAAAAGCTGAATTTTTTTTATTATTATTTATTATTTTTTCTAAACAAATTTTACATCATTTTGTCGACAATTCTTAAATTTTAAGAGAAAAAAATGTGCTAATAGAAAGTTATAACCATTTGAATTTTTTGTTAAATTATATTTTAGCTTTAAGAAAATTCAAATGACTATAACTTTCTACTAACACATTTTTTTCTCTTAAAATTTAAGAATTGTCGAAAAAGTGATGTAAAATTTGTTTAGAAAAACTAATAAATAAAATATCTAAGCGTCTTAATTTTTACCCAGGTGGGTCAATTCAAAAATTCAACTATTTTTCACAAATTACAAAATATTTTTTTCTTCGCCGAAACATTCCTAGTAGGGCCATTATTAAAAAACCTCAACTTGGCATGGGTCCCATAAGTAGCAACAGAGATATACAACGTTAAAATTTCACGGGCCGCGCCTGCTGTATATCGAAAACGTCGGAGTTATGAACCACTTTTATTTAATAAGTTTTTTGTTATGTTTCTGAGCGGAACCTCTTCCCGAAGTCTTTTATCACAACACTTACACCCTACACCTACCTACACTTCTACTCCCCAGTACGTCCTAAACCCTATACTCAAAACTTTTAAACTGGTTTGTTAATTACCTCTTTTCCTGTATTCATTTTTTAGTATGGCATAAATGTCAAATGAATATAATTTTAAGATTCTAAAATTCACCTGTGTCAAGTTTTATATCTATACTTCTAAAAAAACAGGACCTAACATGGGATTAAAAATTTCACATATAAAACCATAGAGTTTTACTCTATCCTTTAGTCCGCTTTAAAAAAAATGCACTATATTAATCACAACCACGTCCCAAAAATGCTGTTTTTTGGTAAAAACTGTATTTGCGCTATATGTTTCTAGATAAAATCGAACTTTTCCTATTTATGCCTACACAACTTAAAGTATGAGTCCTTTAGTTGTATAAGTAAACTTTTGCAAAAAAATTTTTTTTTTGTGAACTTTTCCGATTTTTGGAAGTCGCTTTTAATTTTCTTTTTAAACTCGCAAATTCCTATGCAAACCAAAAAATTTCAACGTAAGTAGTTCAGTAGTTCTAGCAGTATAAGAACGATGAACAGACAAAATAATCATATGGTTTATAGAACTTTTATTTATGTAGATGTAAACTTTTTTTGTACGCGTTGTGCGTCAGCAATTCAAAAATTCAGGTTTTAATATTTGACAAACTGTGCAATTCTCTGATACTACTAACAACAGAGTTAAGCATATTATGAAACTGGAGGCCCCTATTACGGAGCGTATTTTTATTTTTATCTTAAAAAATGAAGGGCCAAAAAATCCTTAAAAAAAATCTCTAAAAATTTTCTCCGGAATTTAAATTTGAAATAAATGTAAAAAAGGAGCGCTTGTTATTTTTTCTATGTCTCAAAATTATATTTAAGCGACATGTATATACGTAAAAAAACCATAATATGCACTATAAAGCAAGTTATTCATGTTCGGAACTAAACATTTATTAAATAAATTTTATTTAGTAAGGATATATGCGCTGCGTGATTATCATCCATTTTAAAAATTTATTTTATTTTACTAAAAGGCAAAGTTTATTAAAAATTTTTTTATGTTGTTACAAATTCTTTACCCGTATTCTGTTCCCATTTAAAATGGATGATTTAAAAAATAATAAAAATGCACCACCTACCAAATTTAAGTTTAAAAAGTTTAACAAAAATTTTTAGTTCCTAAGGATTTTTTTTAAAGGTGCTAATATATTTATTTTTTCCTATAATATATCTTTATCTATACAGTCATATTAAAAGTTTTTAAATATTATAAAATGTCCCAATCTTGGGGAAAGTAGTTCCCCTTTTATTCTATATCAGGGGCAAATTTAGAATTTCGTCAAGAACAGGCGCAAGTTCCCGTTCGACATTTTTTTATTGTTTGGGGTTCTAAGACATGAACACTATTTCATACTGAACGAAAAATCTAAACCTGTTCTTGCGAAAACAGAACGGTTGGTCATCTTAACTTACAAATATTCTAGCATTTTTTTATTTGTGCATTCTATCCATTTGGACTGATTTACAAACATTTTTCGAAAACGCATTTTGTAAAAGCACGATTTTTCGAAAATATATTTTTTCGACAACAGAACTTTTTCGATAACACAGTTTTCTTTTGAAATCAACTTTTCAAATTCTTATACTATTCGAAACTACATTTTTTTAAAACATATTTCTTGAAAGTACATTTTTTTATTGCTTCGAAAAAGACCTTGAATATTCATATCTTAAAAAAAACGCTTTTTTAAAAAAGTAATTTACTACAGAGGAACAGCAGACACAAGAAAACAAACCTGACCGAAAACCAAAATGGTTCGTTGATGTTAGTTCAGGACCTTTTTCTGTCTTTTTTTATTGACATTTTCTACGCTAGTAGAGTTCATAATTTAATTTTTGGAAAACTATAATTTCGGAAATTTTAGTTTTGAAATTCTTTTTGAAAAAAATATTTTCGGAAAAATTTTGTAGATCCGTTTTCCAATAAGCATATTTTGATAAAGTTGTTTTTCGATAAAATTTACTTAATTTAACACCGAAAAAAAGTTTAAAAAAACAGTACACGCGACCGGACCAACTGTTAATGTTAACTGATTAATATGAAAATGTAAATATTCTAGCATTTTTTTATTTATGCCTTCTGTTCATTTGAAAGGATATACTTAAGTACAATTTTTCGAAAGCCAACTTTTCAAATTTTTTCAAGCACTTATCAAAAATACATTTTTTTAGAGAATATCTTTTTCGAGATTAATTTTTTTCAAAAAACACTGTTCGAATATTATTTATTCAAGCAACGGCTTTTGAAAAAATATATTTACGAGAAAGCAATGTACCAAACCTAAGGAAACTTGATTAAACTCAAAAAAGGTTCGTTTAGGTTTATTCAGGATCGTTTTTCGTCTTTTTTTATTTAACAATTTCTAAGGCAGTAGAGTAGTAGAGTTCATAGCCTAATACAGTTTTCGAAAAAATACATTTTCGAAAATTGTATCTATCTAAAAAAAAACATTTTTAAAAACATTTTGAAAAAATGTACTTTCGAAATATTATGTATTTTGGAGAATTTCATAAATCCGTTTATAAAAGAGCATCTTATGAAAAAGCAGTTAAGATATTTTTAAAAAATTTACTTTCGAAATAGGTTTTCCAGAAAATATTATCAAAAAGTTTCGTAAATCCGTTTTCGAAAAAGCTGTTTTTCCAAAAAAATTGTTCTCAAAAAAGATGTTTTCCGAAAAAAAACCTATTTGATGATTTGTTTTCTTTAGTAAGGAATGTTTTCAGAAACCATCGATGCGAATCAAAAAAGTCGAAAAAGGCTTGTATTTTTTATATAACATTCGTATTATAGACCTGTTATTCATATTTTTGTAGTATAATTTATATATTATAGAACTTACATAAACGGCAAATTTTTGTTTATAATATTTTCTAGAATATGTACGAATGGTTAATATTTATGTTACAACATTTTTTATTTATAAAATTCTCTATTGAAATCCTTTTTGCACAAGGGTCTAGGGGGGCACGCGCCCCTTGCATTCCCTCCCCCCTTAAATCCGCGCCTGGCCTATATGGGGAAAATTTACGGATAAAAGTTTTTAGATAGAGAGAATTCCCTTTCTTAATGCATTTTTATAAACTTTTTGCCAATACTTTAAATAAATTTAAAAAATGAAATAAGAAAAACCTTCTATTAAAAATTAAGTAAGACAAAAGTTGACACTATGACACTATGCCTGTATTGTCCTTTTAAAAACAAAACAAAACCTTTAAAAACTAAAAATACATCATGAGTCGTGAGAGGGAACTTTTAACTTCAAATTGTTTGAATAGAAACTTAAAAAAAATGTATTTTGGAAAAACTAGTGTGTTTTCACACCAGACAAAATACACACACCACAATTTTGGACTTTAGATTTCCCCTCTCAAAATTTGATGTTTCATTGCACGACACAAGTAGCATCTGTATCTGCAAGAGGGCACCATTAGCGCTCATGTGCGATCCCTTCTTTTACATAATCCCTGAGCAAACCCTTTTTTTTCTGCGCATAACCCCAAATTTCGTAATCATATAGGTACCGTTAGCCGGCAATAAAATTACGTAATTCTATGGTCGAGCTATGTTTTACATACATATAACAATCAAAAGCGATAAAAAGGTACTTACGGTATCTGGGAGCAGAGCAAAACTTTATATTAGGACGAACGAAACGCGAGCCCCCCTGCGATTCTATTAATTATGTAGCCGTCTACACATTCGCTACAACTGACAGAGTATATTCATAAAACCGTCAGTTTTGAAAGCTTTTAGCCGAACTCCAAAATTATTAGAACAGGGAAGACTATCGCGGACTATTCTATTCCAGTGGGGAGCCCTTGATGACGACGTAAGCTGTCTCGGGACAACTTCCACCAGGAACGCGCGCGAAGCTCCTCGCCCGCCGACCACAGGAAACAGAATGATTTGTGATCGTAACTTGTTTTTCCAATCGATACAAATTTTGACAAAAAAATTGTTCTCGAGTCTATGCAAAAAAACTATATTGATGCCGAGCTTGGGTAAAAAAAATTGATAAAACATACGCAACACTCCTTGTGCCTTACATTTCGACGGGATTTTGGATTTTTGACCAGGGACGTGCGGATTTTTACATCGATGATGAATAATAATTGAAAAATTTTAATTACTATTTTTATTATTTATTATTACCCGTTTAACATGTCGGAATGGCGTTAAAACACATTTTAGTGAAAATGACGATTCTCGCATGCATTATCTTATTATGAAAATATGTTTGCTTTTCACTCAATCAAACCCAATCAAACCTACTAAATGGGCTTTAAGGGTTTTAGACAAAGGTTTATTAGGACACAATTCATATTAGGAGGTAGGATATAGGCTACAGGCTAAAGCTAGAAAGGTAACACAAAGATGGACCATTGTCTAAAATCTAAGATGTCACCGAGAATCACTAGAGCACACAAAATAAAGATAGCTATTTATGTAACCAGTTGGTGATGTATTTTCTATTGTTGGAAAGCCGCCGATTATTCGGTTTTTTACATTATAATAATTTCATCTTAGGTTTTTTAGGTCTTCTTCATTTTCTACTGGTGTTTTATAAACCAGTGACTTTAAGCGTCCCCAGAAATAAAATCAAGAGGATTTAAGTCTGGGATTATTGGTGATCATGACTGATTGATTAGGTTCTTTAGTCACCTATCGATCCACCGATTTCGACAAATTTCACTTAGGAACACCCTCCACATCGTTTTTGTGGCCTAACCCAACAAAAATTATTTACTCTTAAACTATCCCCGTATGAAAAAAATACCAGAATAGCTGCTTATATAACCGGTTAGGAAATGCGTTACTTTGTGTAACGAGTGTAATGTTTGCGGGACGAGCGAAGCGAGATCCCCCAAAATTATACGAGTTAAACAAAATTATTAATTTTAATTATTGTATCAAGAAATCTAAGTAGGCATCAGAAACATAGGGTAAAAACTTAATACCAATTGTTCAAAAAAGGCAATAAAAATCAATTTTAATATTTGTCCAACAATTATTATATTTTTAATTTCAATCTTACCAAAGATTTTTAGACCATTACTAGAGTTGAATCCTGCGTTATTATACCGGACGTTTATTTCTACTATTCTCTATTATATCTATGTTTGCGTAAAAGCTGTAGATACATAGAAAGACAACACTAACCTTTAAAGCTCGTTTCAAGCTCTTTCGTGGACCTATTGCCAGCAATAAACTATTAGCGACACCAGCTGTAATAATCCCGGCAAACTTGCAAGAACTGTAAATCGTTCCTTTATCTATCTCGATGAAACATGGTTTGATACACATGACACTCCAGCAAAAGGTTGGGTAGATCCATGCCAAACCAAAGCCTCATCGAGCAAGGGAAAAGAATTACATGCTTGGGTTTGATATACTGATTGGTGTACAGATAAATCGAATGACAGAAACCAATAAACAATGTTTTAATCATTCCTAATTTAACAAGGTTTTTTTTTTTCAAAAATTATTCCGAATTTAAGCCACTTCGACTCCGGCTCCTCTTAAGAATCTTGAAATTTTTATATTTACATTTATTGATGTACTTACCATTTTGTCAAAGGCAACGAAAGAGCTTGAAACGAGCGTTACGATTTTTGTTTCTTATAGGTAAGCAACATTTTTTTATGGATATTTTAACTTTTTTTAGACTGCATAATTTAGACTCTTGTCCCTATAATGGAGAACGGAGGGACAACTGCCAGTGTGATCAGATTGGTCACGAAAGATCGGGTGTAACGAATTTTTGGAAGGTCAGATTAAACATAACTTCATTACGAATAATAGGTAAGTTAGGTCTGTGGTATTGGCAAATAATATGCCTATAATATTTGTAAAAAATTGTTAGACAATAGGTACTTCCTTTTGCCGTTCGCTGTTGTCTGGAATGATAATACTTAAAATATCTATAAATTTAATGGCTTTCAGTAAAATTGATAACGAATTTGTAGGTGATGATTTTACGTTTTCAAATCAAGTCAAAGGAACTAAAATACCATATGGCACCTCTGGAGACTGCTACAGTAGGGTTATAGGATGCGCATAGGGCCGGTTTTCAGTCGATCTTACTCATACTTCTTTCAAATTGTCTCAGTATGTTCGATGGAACAAAATTGGCTCATATTCGTCGTTAGATATTAGAAGATCGGTAAGTATTTTATAGTTCACACAACAAAATTGTAACAATACTCTACCCCTAATTAAACCCCTATCTTAAATGATAATTTAAGGCTTTATTTCTTTATTTTTATTGCCTATCTTCAATATGTATGTGTATGCGATGTATTGAATTTGTAAAGATTGTCTGAGACTCACGTAATTGGACAACTTATTTTTTTAGCCTACTGTAGACCAAGGAAAATGCGGAGGTTACTGTGGAAACTGCATTCCAGATCCAATGTACAGTCTTCTGGTAGAAGTAACTTAATTGTAGGGGCGCTGATTTTGGGAGTTAGAAGATTGTTAGGATCTAAGAGATCAACCGAGATAAAGCAGAATACCGAAGATTGTTGAGTAAGGAAAAAAGTATTGCACTTGATTCGAGTATTATGTGTAAAGGAAAGGCCGACCATCTGTTCTGTAAAGGACAAACTCACTAATATATAATTTACAAATACACAGTAAAAAATCCAGTTGATTAACCACAAGAGATGTCTGATTTTATTGGCCGGATTAAATTTTTTGATTTAATTTGTAATTATTTTCTAAATCAGTTTCATAATCTTCGTTATGATTCAAACAAATTACTCATTCTCGATTACTTTAAATCGATACTGATCAAATGCATAACAAAGACAAACATTTTAAATCATATTTCCTTGTTAAAATAATCACAATAATCAGTATCAATCACCTACTGACTAAAAAATACTCAAACTTCTAAACCAAGCCGCCAACACATGCGCAGTACGCAACCTTTTAATCACAAGGGAGTACCGATATCCATCCACCCCGCTGCAATCTGCAAAAAGTCCATTTAATCGGCAGTAGGTATGGCGGTTTCTGTGGTAGTGCAATGTGCAATGTGAGGTTATAACGAATGAAGTGGTCAACCTGTTCTAAAATTTTACGAATATTCTTTTAAAAACTTTGTTGTTACATCATGTTGGTGAAATTATGTTTCAAAAACAAAAGAAATACGCAAAAATCTCAGATCTTGAATCCAATCCCTTGGAGGAACTCATGCACCAATGTAAGTTATTTTCCATGTATTTTCAAAGAAAAGATTTGTCATGCCAGGTCTTCATTAGTGTTTTATGTATTTATTTACAGATGAGTAAATAATTTTCGTGTTTTTACTTCATATAATTATTTTCAACTTTTACACTGTAAAAAAAAATTATTAAATTTTAAATCAAATTCAACCCAATTTTGACTAAATCCAGGTCCACGCCTCACCTCCCCGGATTTTTGTTTATGATATGGGACAAACAATTCCCATGCTTTGGGAATTTGCATTACCTATCTTTTATATAATTTCATCTGTTTGTTCTTTAATGTGTTCCCTTTTCTTATGTATTATAGTATTGTCATTTAATAAATAAAATCGACGCCCTAATCAGGTACTTTATAGGGCGGAGAGGGGAAGGGCGGTGCTACTGATGATTGCATATCAATCACATTGGATTTAAGATTTAATAAAAAATGATTAGAGTATTATGGAAATTTAATCATTATGGAAGAAAATTTTAATAAAAATTGATTTAGATGTAATCAGAATTAATTGTTAGGTTAATCAATTTTGAATAAGAAAATTTAATCACAGATCCTTCGATTTAATCAATATGCAGTGTTAATTTTTTCAATCAATCTGGCGTGGACCTGGATTTAGTCAAAATTGGGTTGAATTTGATTTAAAATTTAATCATTTTTTTTTACAGTGTATCGAAATTAAGATACATAAGCGGTGTCATAAAATCACATTGTGATCTTTTATGGAAACAGATGGCGGTTTTGTGCGTTGATGTAAAAGGGCATTTTAGTGATTCTTATACACCATTAGCATTTTGTCAACTGCCAAGTAATTTGACCTCATTTTTAGAATATTTTATATTGCTTTTAATAGGCCTTATTTAGGTAACAACAACATAATCCAAATAAATTTAAATTAAAATGTTAACTAAATTGGTGACGACTGAAACGGTTTAGCTGTTAGCGGTGACTATAGTCAAAGCTGCCAGAATTTACCCAATCATACATAACAGAGCAAAAATGTGGATTTTGGTCGCCCATTGTACGTACTGAGCAAGCTGTTTGCTCAGGTTAACAAACCTGAGCAAACAGTTTGCTCAGTACAAACCTGAGCAAACTGTTTTCTGTTACTATAAAGGTACTCATTAGTTCCTAAGTATGTTTCATACTTGTGTGTGTGAAGTTTGCCTCACAGCAGTTACAGGCATGAAGTCAAAACAGGTATTTTCTGAAGCTAAAAAAAATTCACTTGCACGTCTCAAGTTACCACATTCTGTAGTAAAAAGATTAGAAAAAAATCAATGAGAACAAAATACGCTACAGGGTCTTCTCTAAAACCAAAATATATTTTGCAGTGATTTAGATGATTGACATATTTAAAAAATATATCAGCCAGATTCTCCAATGCTAGTCCGGTCTAATTTGACAATCAAGAGTTTTAAACTGACAAGTGTAAGAATAAGACAACTAAGTTTTATTCTATGAACTTATTTCTGAGCTTTTTCGCAAATTTATCAGGACAGGGACAATTTTAGTACGTACTTTCAACAATAATAGAACTAAATTCATTACAGCAACTCGTTCCAAGATGAAAATCATTTGGAAACCAAGTAAATCGCTGAAAATATCACAATAATGCATACGTTTTTAATGACAAGGACAGGACAAAAACCTGTCAAAACATAACTGATCAACTATAAGATCTTAATTTAAACCAGTACTAAATCTTAAACTTTCTTTGTGAATCTGGACGTATATGTTTAAAGGGAGTCGCATTAACAAAAATCGATAAAATTGTACTTTAACCCAAAATTAAAAATTTATTCGCAACTTTCTTGCACATGAAAGAAGGGAACCAGATGCAGATTTTTTGTCTGTAATAATTAAATGGGGTCGCATTGACAAAAATCGATAAAAATGAGCTGTTTCGCAGATTTCTCAGATACCTACACATGAAAGAAGGGAACCTGTCGCGGGACTTGACAGTTTTAATCTTTTTAAAAATAAATAATTTAAAGCGGATCACATAGGCAAAAAGTCGATTAAAACCTTGTTTTGAGGAACCCTTTCTCGATTTTTACCTATGTGGCGCCCTTTAAATAAGTTTCTAAAAATAAAAAAGGTCAAGTTATGCATCCTTGGTGTTCGAGCGGCCTAAAGTTCCTGTATAGCTTAATACGGAACTGAATGCAAAATTGTGAAACCCAGTGGGTTAGCTGTTGTTTGGTAGCACAAGTCAAGATTCCTTCTATATTATTTTCGATCAGATTCAAGTATCACCTCAATAAGGTCTATTATTTTAGGGCAAATAAGATATTTTTTACGTGCCTTGCAATTTTTGTTACCAAAATTATAAAAGTAATTAATTTATTAGACTTATTAGGAATACTCTTTTAATGCCACTTAATTAGCTGTTATTATGTCTGTCTAAATGTAGCTTAACTGTGCCTTCTATCTTCGCTTTTTATTATTTTAAAATATACAATGTTACTGAACCAAAAAATTACACTAAACTTTAATATTTTATGTGTACAGCCATTGGCAACTCAAACTTTCAGATATGCATTGCGTTTCTATAAACATCTGAAATGATGATGTCGATGGCTGTACATCAAAGTTAAGTTATCAGCTGTTACAGGTTTCAGAAACTTTTCGTAATTTTAAATCGAATTAAAAAATTATTTAATTAGCTTGGATGCGCACATATTTTGTTGGTTGATTCGGAACAACTTAGAGAAAAAGTTTAGTCGTTAGTCGAGCCGTCCTTAAATTTATAAAATCATAATCCCATATAATATCTAATAATAAAGTTAATTATTGTAAGATTCAATTTACAAAGTTGCTCATTAGAATAAAAGGCACATTGATTATTGCAGCTGCTTTTAAGTGGAAAGCGAAAAGCTTAGGACGGACCGACTATACTCTGAATAATTTACAGATAATAGGACTAAAATATTTTCTCATTAAGCATAAACCCGTTATTATAACAGTAAATGTATGTTTCTTTGCCAAAAAATTAAAATATATTTTGAAATGATGTGTTTAGACCAATCGAATATTATAAAATATTCACGCGATACGAATGCAGTTTCTTGGGACCATTTTAAAACTTGTTCATAACAGTGAGACATTTCTGGTTTACTTTATATTTACCGGTTTCCATTTGGGTGAGATTTTACAATATTTACTTCAAATCCTTTTCTATTACGGATAAAAGTGGTTCGAGGGTTAAAAAACTACTCTGGCCTGTTGGAAAGCTTCCAGAGCCATTGAAACTTACACACACACTCACACACAGGGTTAAAAAGTCAGGCTACATTGGAAATACCAGTTATTACATTTTTCACTCTGAATAAGCACATTCAGTGTTTTGATTTCGCAAAGTGAATCTCTGAAGATGCCTCGTGCAATCGAAAGCGAAACGTCGGAAAGTTATTCCACTTTATGTCTTGACTATGATTTTCTAAAGAATGTTGTTGCTTAATTCTTTGCTATAATATTAAGAACCAATTACTAAAGTGTAAAAATATAAAACAGACGTTAGTTCATGAAAAAAATTAAAATTTAATCGTATACTTTTCCTTTTAAACTGCGCCAAGCAAAAATTCGGGACGTCTGTCAAATTTTGACGGCACAGTTTTAAAGGAAACATAAAATAAAATTTTTATTTCATTTATCTCTATATATAAAAGAACAAACTGGCTGATTGACTGACTGACTGACTGATTGATCAACGCAGTCCACACCGCTGGGTCCAGAAACTTAAAATTTCGCGGAGAGGTTTCTTATATAACGTAAGAATCCACTGAGGAAGAGTTTTTCAAAATTTAACCCCTAAGGGGGTGAAATAGGGGTACGGAGAAAAAATATTAGATGATCCTATTAAGTCGAAACTTTATAGAAGTATTCCAAAAATAAATGTTTAAACACGTATTTTACAGCTTTTAATAAATCAACCACTAAGGGGGTGAAATGGGGGTTCAAAGTGTGTAATGGAGTTGTTAAGTCGCAGGCGAAAGCCAGTGAATTACGTAAATATACTTTAGGCATTGGTTCTTTATATTATAGCAAATAACTATAATAATATTAGAAAAAGAAAAATGCTACCCTCGATCTGTTGTGTGTGTAAGGTGATTTTTGACTTTTCTTGAGGCTGGTATCTATGTGCTACCTCTTTTAGACCAGAGATTATGAGCTATAGGGGGTTTTTCAGACTTTAGCAGTACAAAAATGATATTTTTTAAAAATATTTATTGATAACTATAAAATCAATACAAAAAGTAGACAAATTAAAAATGAGACGGTGTCACGCCGTCTTGTCTGAAAACTTCTTTTCACCAAATCTCTAGGGTAGGCACACTCCACGTCCTCGATAACGCCACTCCATTGCTTATGTCTTGTTGGAAGCGTTCACCTTGCTCGTTACCTGCAGAAAGATTTGAAGTAATTTAAAGGTGAACAAAGAAAATGCACTTTTAAATTATTATACCCAAAAAACCTTTCCCAATATTTTCTGAAAAATCTGGGCGCAACAGGATAGATTAGACATTATTTTCGTTATCAGAGCAGTAGAATTAGAATCAAAATCACTGGAGATCCGTGTAATTGGATTTGAAGTAAATAACTACCAAAACTGTTCTAGTATATTTACTGAACCAGTGCCTTTCTTCGTTCTCTTCTGTGATTAAGATAACCTTTTTTATATGACTAACCCCGGTTCAAAGTGGTATTATTGTTTAAACTGCCAAAACAATAAATGTACAAATTGTTTTACCCTTGCCTCATATTGAGGTGCCGTTATATTAGCTTTTAATTTGAACATAGCAAAGTATTTTAGGCGTATATTTTTTAAATATTACACAGGGTGGTTTTAATTAATATGACAATTAAACCAATTGCGATGGTTTATACTTAATTTTCATTAAAACTAAAATTTTACCCTGGTATTCACCATCGGTAAGACCGGTTTGATTTGACAACCAAGGGTTTAAATTGGTAAGCGTAAGGGTGTAAGACAACTAAGGGTTGTTCTGTTAATTCATTTCTGCATGTTTTTGCAAATTTATAAAGAAAACGGCAATTTAAGTATGCATTCCACTAATAGGACTAAATTCTTTTTAGCAAGTTGCAAGATAAAAATCATTTAGAAACAAATTAAATCGCCAAAATGTTAGAGTAACTTACAAGTTTTTATTGATGACTTCTTAACAACGACAGGACAAACACCTGTCTAAACTAACTGATCAATCTTAATTTAAACCAGTACTAAATATTAAACCTTTTTAGTGAATTCCAGTGTTTAATTTTGTATTTCAGGTTTGTTGGAATGATTAAGTATTTGACATTTGGAAATAAAGTCCCGTGAATTTACATGACAAGTGATTAAGTATATCACATGATCTTCTTTACGAATGTCTAAAATGGCATGGCTAAAAGATTATCTTTCTAATTTTGACATATACAGAGTGATTCATAAATAAGTACCGAAACTACATTTATGATCATACTTCTTCTTCACCCACTACATTACCTGTTTTTATTATTATTTTTAATATCCAGGTTTATTTACTAAAACTATTACTATTAAGATTTTTTCATACGAGGTATCGTTTCGAGATTTATTCGAATTAAAGCGTTGAAGTAGTTTAAAGCGAGTTTTCCTGATTTTGATCCTTTAATTGGATATACTGCATTAATCTGGTTGTCAAAATTCAAATAGATACCTGGTTACTAGCAAATATTATATAACAAAATGTTCTTTGTGTCACACATCTGTATATTCTAAACAGTGAGGTTTAGATGAAAATTTCATTTAGCTTTTTTTCACATTCCCCCTAAATCTGTCTTTAAATTTTCGGTACTTATTTCTGAATCACCGTGTATATAAAGCTACACCTTTCAAAACCGATGACAGTTCTGAAACTTTTTACTTTTCGTAACTAGTTACCAAAAGTGAAATATTTCCTAACTATAGTAATGAAATATTAATTTCAGGTCTAGTTAGGAAAAAATTAAACACAAAAAAAAATATTTAGTATTTCTCTATCGACTTCCCTGTTACAACGGAAGATAACGCATTTTGAGCTGCCTCTTCAGTATGACTTGGGGTCTCCTAATCGGACAGTTTCAGTTAAAAGAAAAAATTTAATTTGTGACGCGACACTTCTTTACAAATAACTTCAAAACGACATCATGGCAACCCAGACAACTATCTACTAGGCACCTACTAGATGAAATAAAAATATCTTCGTCTCAGCCTACTTAGATGATTTGATACAATAATTAAAATTAATAATTTTATCAAAATATTTTTGTCAGAATTAGAAAAAATTTTGCATGAAACACGTTAGGAAATGCAATTTTCTTTAACTCGTATAATTTTGAGGGATCTCGCTTCGCTCATCCCTCAAACATTACACTCTTTAAACAAAGCCAAGAATTTCCTAACTGGTTACATAAATAGCTATTAAACTCAGCACTCTATAAAGCTTATTTCATTTTTTGTTAAATAAAATATTAATATCTATCTAAATTAAAAAATTTTGAACTATAATAAAAGAGAGATTTAATGAAAGTGTGACTAGACTAAAAATCAAAAACTGCACCGTAATTTTAAACACCCTGTATTTCGTAAAGAAAACATGTTCTTCCTGCCATGACAATTTGTCTCGAATATAGTTAATTATTATTATTATTCGTTGCCATAAAATATTTATAGTACAGTATCTATTCTTTGTTAAAAATGTTATTTTATGTAAATATATTCCTAGGGAATGACCATTTACTATTGTTTTATAAGAACAAATTAGTCTTTACTGTCCATGTAGTATGTTTTATGGTAGTCTTTGTTAAGAGTATTCGACTCCCATTGCTACTATTTTGTTTTTTAAGCATTTCTATTGCTCGAGTTATTCGCTACGAACGTTTTAGTATAAATCCATAAAAATGACATACTTACAATTCTTTAAAAAATCAAAATTTCATTTTGTAATTTTCCCTTAAAACCGCTCCCGGTAAAAATCCGATAAGTCTGTCGAATTTTTGTGGGCGAGGTTTTAATAGAAAAGCACAAAATAACCTTTTTATTTCTCTAATAAATTAAATGTTTTCTATGTGTCTCCACTAGAAAATCATTGGTTCTTATAGGAAATAACTGAGCAACAACATTTTTGGGGAGAATTTTCAAAACTAACTGGGAAGCAAACCATCCGTGTTGTCAAAAAAGAATTGCATCAAATGCGATGATTTTATGGTTGCAGAAACAACCAGGAAACTTGCGTTAACATTTCCTAAACCATAGTACAAACATACATACAGACATACTTGAATTCGTTGATATAGCATATTACAGTAATATTATTTATAATATTTTTAAAAAGTGTTAGATTAACTTTTAGAATCTAAAGGCCTGTCCACACTTAGTAACATGTTATAGAAACCTGTTACGGAAACATGTTTTTATAACTTGTTGACAACTTTTAGACGTCCTCATTAAGTATTCGGATTGCAACAGTCCATTCCAACATGTCCACCGAAAATGATGTTCGTCTCTTGTCTAGATAAAACAACGGAGATAAACTTCCATGCTATTAAATACAAAAACGTTAATGTAGACGCAGCCGCAACATGTTACCAAAACACTGTTGCCAACATTCTTCGAGGTTTACCGCTCACCAACCGGTAACAAAAAACTTGCTTTTTATCGAAATATCGACAATTCGACATGTTGAATAACTTTGTTGGTAACAATGTTGAGTAGCAAGTGAGGACAGGCCTTAAGAGTATTTAATGTTTTACATTGATAATGTTGTTCAACATTATTCCAATAAGAATAATAATATCGTGTAAAAGTTTTAAGAAAAAAAGTTTAAATAAACAAGGAAAAATGATTTACTCTCCAATGAAAAATTGGCACAAGTTCGGATAACAATATCTTGGCTTTAATATTAAAAGTTAAAACTCTTCTATGGTAAATGGTCACCCCTAATGTATACTAATAATTTTAAATTTATTTTGATTCAGCCCAACTGCCATTGTATATATTAGTGTAATATTTATTTTAGTTTTAAAATATTCTACAGTTGCCGGTGTTCCCGAGCAGGCAGCTTGACTTCTTTTATTTGTATTTTGTTTTACTGTTTTAAAGACTGTTAAACTAATATAAGTGCTAATATGAATCGTAATCTTGTGGTTTTATTTATTCTGTTATGTTGGCCTGAGGGCCAACAAAAAGCTATCTGAGCAACCCTAAGCAATAATCCTGAGCTACAACTATGGAGAGAAAGCAGTGGAACTTTCTAGGACTTATACAATGAATTAGGATTATTATGAAATAAGCTAATGGGATGGTTGACTGTCAAATTATTCCAGCGTGGCGTCACTGCTGCATGTGTCAGCCAGTGTGGTTATATTACTGCTTACAGCTAGGGGAAGCATCACTTTTAACTGAACAACATGAATTTAACAGTAAAAGTCAAACAAATTGGCAGAAACATAACCTTTAACGTACAATTGACGTTTGAGTGAGGCACATGCAGCAGTAGCGACCTCTGCGCTTAGCAGTTTTGGATGTTTTCCGTTTAGTGGCCACTCTGTATATGATATCTCTAAGTTGAATACGTTAATAAATATTTTCTCAGAAAGCAGAACTTTTATGAGTAACTTTTTTTCGTGAAATAAATAATAAAAAATTTTCCACATTAGAGTTCATTTTAAACGCACTGTAATTAAGGTTAACTTTATGCTAATGTATTTTTAAACATAAATATTTACCTAGGTGCTTGCAATAGTGTTGATGTTAGCTTCAGGTGAAAATGGTGTCAGCACATTATTAAATATGTAGATCAGATTTTCATTCAACTTCGAGATCAGCACTCTCAATGTGTTGTTTTTATGATAGAACAGAAAATGCTCTGAATTTTTGAGATAGCTAAAAGTAAAAGAGGTCTTAGTAGGCAACCTTTAAAACCCCAAATTAACAACTGAAGGGTCCGAACGAAGGGTCTGAAACGTCCTCATTTTAATAATAGCAGCCATCTGTTGTAATTTTTAAAAAGCTTTCTTTCTGTATAATTAAAATTGCCGTAACATATTCAGAAGCCCATATACTCGAAAAAAAAAAATACTCATTGCTAGAAGTGCCTAAATTCACCACTAAGACCGTATTCTACATATTGAGATACTGCTCCCCGACAGGACGTTGTCAAGGTAGGACAGTCATGTTAGGCTCAGGCCCGTAGCCAGGGGGGCGCCAGGGAGGGCTGAGCCCCCCCCTAGAGCTGGTCTGAGCCCCCCTAGAAAAGTTACCTATATTTCTAAACGAAAATGTTTATATCGACGTTGGAACGTGCAACACCGCTTTAAAATTTAAGTTAAAATTATTTGTTTTGCTTCTTTAAAAGCGCCTATTTTTAAAATAAAAGGCACGATCCCTTTCTAGATACGGGTTCCTAAGTAGAGATTTTTTATTTTATGATAAAGTACATTTTGAGTTATGTAATATTGTTACAACATTAGAAACATTCCTTTCCAGTATTAAAACTGAACGCACCCTGGCTTTACCATATGCTTGTTGACAGCCAACCTTCATATTGTTTGTGTGTGAGGAAAAAATTGATTCGTGTTTGTTTCACCATGGAATGGTCTGATAAAGAAAATCGTATTGCTGTTGTGGCACTACACAAGTGTAACATGAACAAAGAAGATATTTTTAAAACACTCCAACCGCTCGGGATTAGTCGCATGTTTGTGTATCGGTGCATTAAGCTATTTGAGGAGACTGGAGACATTAAAGATCGCCAAAGGTTTGGGCGTCTACGCACTGTATGTACGCCACAAGCCATCAAAGCCATCAAAGCCAGAATTCGAAGAAACCTTCTTCGAAAACAGAAAATTAAGGCCCTTGCAATGAACATGACGCGGAAATCAATGAATCCCATTATTAAAAAAGACTTAGGCCTTGGGGCCTTCAAACGCCGTACCGGACGCTTGCTGACTGCAGGTCTTAAAAAAATAGAGTTGAAAAATCGAAACGGCTGTTGGTGAGGTATGCGGATGACCGGCACAGAAAAATTCTTTTCACTGACGAAAAAATCTTGACCGTCCAGGAGAAATTCAATAGGCAGAATGATAGGATTTATGCACGGTCATCTAGTGAAACCTCTGAATTGGTCTCACGGGCTGAAAAAGGGCATCATCCATGACGGGGTCACTGATTTGCATTTTTGCGAAAAAGGCGTCAAAACGTCGGCCAAAATCTATCAACAAACTGTTCTAGAAGCTGTAGTGATTCCAGTTAACTATATCCTATTCCAAAACCAGCTATGGACATTTCAGCAGGATTATGCGCCGCCTCTAAGGGCCGAAACCACTCAAATCTGGCTTCAAAACAACGTTCCCGATTTCATCGTTGCCGTCTGGCAACCCAGATTTCAACCCGTTCGATTACAAGTTGTGGTCTGTTTTGGAGGACATGGTATGCCACAAAAGACATCCCAACATTGAATCCTTGAAACAGGCTCTTAGCAGAACTGTGGTCACTTTTCCAATGGATAAGTTACGTGCTGCCATTGATGACTGGCCAGCACGACTCAAGGCTTGCGTTAAGGCTCAAGGAGGCCATTTTGAATAAACGTATCGTTTTTATATCTCTTATAGCACATTCATAAAATTAATAAAATTTTGTCACCAAATGTTTTGTAGTTTCCATTTTATTGCATATTATGTGTATAACAGTATTTATGTCCCTACTAGATATATATATATATATATATATATATATATATATATATATATATATATATATATATATATATATATGTATATATATATATATATATATATATATATATATATATATATACGTTTTGCAGGAATGTTTTTTTAAACGATAATTTCCGTGAAAAGGAAAGCACAACTCTCTATGTATTTTTAACGTTTCTACACTATAATGTAGAAACAATGTTAAGCCCCCCCAAGATTTTGCTTAGCCCCCCTAAAAAGCAGAAGGCTGAATACGACCCTGTTTACAGCTAAACCTTTCGGTCCAAATTAGATTTCGCGGGATGGCCTTACGATTTTGCGTTACGCCACTGCGTACAATCAAATACTAGCCAAGATTAATGCGCGAAATCTATGTTCGAAGATTTTTGACGATCAAGCTGGACAACTTTACAAGTCTATATTACGCATACTGAGTAGCGTATTGTTAAGAAGGTATATTTCGAATTTACATAAATTATCACAGTACAGGTTTTTTGTTTGTTCGTGCTGATCTTAGAAACTACTAAATCGATTTAAAAAATTATTTCGTGGATAGGTTTTTCATACAGTGGTCTAAATAATAATGTTTCTCCCTAAATTAAACTTTTAAAATAATTTTCATTGTTAAAAGATCTCATGATGATAAAACAGCCTATTGCTCAGAACTTTGAATCAAGTTTTAAATTTAATTGTCGCTCAGTCATTTTTGGCAATTACATTAACGTAAGTGCTGTCACATTGCAGTGTTTAGTAAGTCTGATTCTTGATTAAATTGTTTGTGTAACTGGATGGAAGGCAACAACTTAAACGATAGATTTTCATGTGCGTAAATATTAAGGTACCTATCTGGCGACCTTTTCCCTAAGAGTAATTCTAAATAAAAATGTAGAGCAGTTTAAATGCGTGATAGTTATTTTGAATATATTAATAAAAAGGTAGTTGGTATTAAACCAATTTTGTTATCGTAGGTCCATAACCCACGAGAAAACAATGTTTCATTAGTGGACTTAAATAATGTGTTGTCAGTTATTTGTAGCCAATAACCCAGTAACTACTTGCTGTTTCTGTTTGTTTGGGTTTGCTTCGGCTTCCTTCTAGACATTGTTATAAATCAGCTACTTCGCAAATAGACGTGAATATAGGAACGGTCACAAATTGTCTTCGATTAAAAAAACAAGTAAAAAAGTGTGTTTAACAATCTTTTTAATAAATGATCTATTGCATTGACAATATATTTTTATAATATAATCATTTTAGAGTATATGTTTCTATAGCGTATATCGTTTGGGGTTTCTTAATTGCCGTTACATAGGTCAGTATCACAGGTGCTACAGCTTACATTAGCAAAGAGTCCATCAACTTGAATCACATAGTCACAGTATGACCATCCAAATATTTCCGCCAGTCCACATGTCCTTAGTGTGTTTCCCGTCTCAGCTAAAAAATAATAGAAGTATTATTCGTATTGGCTGATTGTAGAACGAGTAGTTTAGTTGCTTCGACAAATAAAATTGTTATAATTTACTATTGTTCTTATGCAAAAAATTTGAGTAAGAATTAAGATTGTTCATTTTCGTTTTTTCCAGTTTTTGCCGCTGAAGGTTTCTACTTTTTGAAGATGCTTTTAACTTTTTTCTAAAGGCACCTAATAAAAGAAAAAAATAAAAATTGCTCCTATTTCAACTCTCTGTTCGTTTAAAATTTAGACCCAAATTTCTATAGACTGGTTGAATTACCTACCTCCATGGGTGATTTCGGTAAGTTTTACACATACTTTGGGACCCCAGTCACCAACTTGTCCAATATTTTGCATAATTCTTGTGGCAATTGGGGACTCAAAACTTGCGGAGGAGGCACAGTCTACAATTTGTGCGGTGCTGGGATCGACAGGGTCAATACATTCCGGGGAATCGCAATAATAACATTGGCTTGGTTCGGTTGAAGCGTACGCTAAAAGACAAGACAAAACATTGAAAAGATTTTTGATATTTAGAAGCAATATAGTAAGCCCACCCAAAAATAATTATACATTACCAGCCAGGCCAGTAGTTAGCTAGCTTAGAATTTTGTATTACCATAATCTTTAACATTTATATTTTGTGACACAATAAATATTTACCTAAGAAAGTAGAGAACATTTTAAATATTGTGAATGGCTTTAATCATTAAGATTCCTTAAATGAATCAAATATCGCAAATGACGTCAATCTGACGTAACTAAGAAACTGCTTTACCAGATGCACATCAAATAAATTCATCATCGAAATAGTCCGATGACTTTCAAGGATTGGGGTCATTTGGACGATCAAGCATGCTTGCAAGCAAGCTTGCGACTGGACAATTACAATATTGTTTATTTGGCATTGCATCAATGGTATCTCTTCCATTTATTTCATATTCAACGCGAAGCAAGAAATTAACAATTATATTATATATGTAGGTAGTTAAAACTATCTATCAAGGAAATAATTCTTCAAATCGATTTAGTAGTCTCTAAGATTACACCTAACAAACAAAAACATTTGCTTTTTTTTATATACGTAAATTCGAAATATAACCTTATCAAAGCTACGCTAATATGAGTGCGTATCCATAGACTAAGTTTACCAGCTTGCTCGTGAAAAAGCTTCCGACATATTGTGTAAATATCGCGCATTAATATGGGTTAGTATTTAATTTTGTGCAGTGAAGTAACGCAAAATCGTAAGGCCCTCCCGTGAAATCAAAATTTGGTCCAAAGGCTTAACTAAAAATTAGCCCCTGTCTCTCCTGAATATCTACCATGAAAATCGACTAAAAAAAGTCAGTCCAAGGTCAACTGGACCTCCTAGACGGCTGGACTCCCCCGTAGTGGGGGATCTGCAGAGGCGTACGTAACTAATTGTGTTTGTGTGATATTTCGCATGGCACAAATACCTGTCAACATGTCTATCGCGCATGTATCAATGTTTGTAGATCATTTGTGAAGACCAACAAATAATATTTTATTTTATCAACTGGCAAGCTAGTTTGCTTATCCAACTTGCAGGCAAGCATGCTCAATTTTCTAATGCCTCAATTAAACAACAAATCCATCGACGAAAAGTGCCCCTTGTGTACAAATGTAGAATTTGGTTTCTTTAGTGTACCTCGAAATTCATTTAAGATGTTTAAAATCTGGACCAGTTTTAATCTCTATTACAAACTGAATTTTCTAGTTCGCCAATTTTAGTTTTTCCCAGAGTACTATTTCAAAGTCTGTTTCAAAAATGAATGTCGTTAATCATTTTTGGAAATAATACAATTAACAGACGGATTTATGTATTTTATATATTTATGTATGGTTTTTTGGGCAAACATTATTGCATTCTATCTATAAGAACAGTAAATTCCGAAAAAGGATCATATCAATGGCAAAACTTAAACTGACATTTTTTGTGCGGTTTAATACTAAAAAATCGAGCATACATTTTCAGCCGAAAAAGTAAGTAAAATAAAGTTAAATAAGATAATGTTTCCAGATAAACATATTAAGCTTTATAACTTTGTCTTCTTCCTCACGCCTTCAACCAGTATTGGCGCGAGGTAACCTTGGTCTCTGCTGTGTGCCGTCGTTAAGTTTAAATATTTTATAAGTACTGTTACAATTCATACACCCAAGTGTGGGAACCGGGAAGGGAATTAACATCTTTGGACTGGATCTGAACGTAATTTCTTAGAATACTTGTATGAAATTTGGACTTATTGGAACCACCTAATATTTTTTCTCCATACAAAGTTTGAACTCCTATTTCACCCCCTTAGGGGTTGAATTTTGGAAAACTCTTCCTTAGAGGATGCCTACGTTATATATTACAGCGCTTGCTGTAAGGAGGAAAAAACACGCGGATGGTGGACTGTGGAGGAAAAACTTGACCAAATTAATTTTTTAGAATTACGAGTCATATTTTAAGGTCTAAAGTATTTTGCCAGAGGCTTAAGGAACTGCTATATTCCTATAAGGTGTTATGATACAACAGCAATAGCTTCTATTAGTAGAATGGGTAGCATTCAACATAAGCACCTTAATAGTTTGGCAAAAACAATATAGTGGTGTGAGCACCGTAAATTGTGGTTATTCGCGCCCTATAATAATACGCAAGACAGCTAGAAAGATGATTTGGAATCACGGGCTTTAGAACCTGATACGAAGTTGTCCCTGGCGGATTATGTGTTTAATCAGATAAATATTGCACTAGGGATACCTCAGGTAGACCTTTTCGCTTCTAAAGTACTGGATGGAGGCGTGGGGAAGGGGTGAAATTCGTCTTTAAAATCTTGTGGGCGGTAACATCTTTGGACTGAATGTCAAAAATTAGGGAACCATTGATTCAGCTTTATGAATACAGTATTCACCATAATTTTAATGTATTTTAATTATTTGCTATTGAGTAAAGGGTGCTAAATATTTATAATGGTTTTTACTTACCAACTAAAACAACCAACCCAAAGATAAGAACAGCGTTCATTTTGTCGACTTTTAATGTACTAACTTGAGTGTTTACAGGTTAACAATAAACAAATTGAATTGACGTTATATATTTATACAAATATATAATCTTATCGCATATATAACTTTCGGTGCTTATTGAAAAAAAAGTGCTTTGACACGTACACCGGTAAGTTAAAAGTAAAATAAACGAGAGTTATAATTTTTTTTTAAATTCTTGTCGAATCATTGTTTAGTTTGTACTGTCATTTCGAAAAAGAAGTAGCAGGTCTCTGGGTATCCTACATATCTAACTCAGCCGGTCATTCATAGTATCCTCCAGGGGTGAACCTAGCATTGATGCACAGTAGCTTTTCTAAGGTAGGAAGTCGGACACCCAAGCTGAATGTGTTTTCTGCTCTACAAGTATGTTTCCACCTTTGGAATCAAGTGTCACTAACTCGTAAGGTATTTCATTAGTTTTCATAAATCCAATTACAAAATCCTGTTTTGGTTGTTACTGTCTTTATTTGTTTTTGCCTTTGAACGTAAAATTCCTAATGTAAAGTTAATCTCTCTATTATGTATATTCAATGACTGAAAAAAAGAAATGACGAGCCCAAAATCTTCAGTAGTTTTAAAACATGATAACATTTGAGTGGCGTTGGGTTTGGTTGAATATTTTATTGATGTATATATTTTCACCATAACGTAATCCTAAAAATGCTAACTACGAGTTATGGTCCTTTGATATACTGGGGCAAATCATTAAACCCTAATGGTTCCTAACTGTTCCCTAACTGTGTTTAAAACTCAGTTTCAATTCGCTTTTAGGTTGATTTTTAATTCTTTAAATTCAGCAGTAGCTCTCCACTGTTTAAAGGGATGACGATATGCTGTTTTTAAGCAAGATCCCAGAAAACTAATCCAACTATGAAAAGTTGACAATCCGTACTTTTATTTCTTCAAGTCAGGTATAAACTTAGTTAAGTCTGAGCTATTCATTTGACTTAGGCTTTGCTCCACAAATATGACAAGTAGCAGAAGACTTTGTAGTGGTCACAGTACAATCAATCATTGTCAAATAAAATTCAAAATTTATAATAAAATCCCTTTTATCAATTCTTGCGCTGAAATTTTCAATGTTATTTTTGTTTTAAATTTAAATTCGTTATATTTCTGTTCAACTAAATTTGCATTTTCTTTGCAGAATAAAAATTTAAGTAGTCGACAATACAGCGTCGATGACGAACGGGGATTTTTCCAAAGAACAACTGCAAATGTTTTTTCTATTATCATATTAGGAACAAAAGCTATAAGAAATATAAATTCATCGGTTTCAGTTCCTTCTACAAATGTTTGTTTCTATGTACTGTGACCTGAACTCCCCTTCATACCCCATTTAACCACAACAGTTAAATGTAGTGAACTGACTTATAGATCCGAGATCTAAAACACTGTTGACAGTTTTCTGTAGTGTATCTTGGGTATTTACTTAACAGCTGTCTCAGAAGCGGATAAAATTTCAGGATAAAATTCTTTTTTATAAAGATTAGATCTGTAGAAAGTAGAAAAGTATCACTATGTACGCTATTTATGACTGTCCTTAACAAATTATTCTGATAAATCTAGATCGAAATAAATAGGATTTACTGCGGAGGTAACTCTTTCTTCACCACTAACCACTATGTGCACGTTGATGGACCAGCAATATTACCTGAAAAACTTAGTTCATCGCTACTAAAACTTTTTAGTGTTTCTACTTTACGTTTCGTTTTTTTTAGAACACTCTGCGAACCCTTAACGTGACGACCACAACCCTTTATTGAAGTATTCGAACTGGTAAGAGCAGAAGGTATTACATAGAAATAATAATAAATTGTTTACAACCAAGTAATCAAGCCTATATTAACTTATGGGGCGCCGAAGTTCTCTAGTGTCTCTGATACACAAATGTGCAGGCTGCAAAACAAAATACTGAGCTATGTCACCTCATCCGGGAAGTACGTTAGAATGGATGTGTGAGACGCCGAGAATTGGCAAGTATGTGATTTGTCAAGCAGCTATTTCACAACTAAAATACAAGGCTTAACACTGACGCAGAGCTTTATCCGGATAAGTGACACAAACCAGCCTGTGCATAAACCGATCTACCATTGCCCACCCTTATATTTTGAGGGGATAAATCTATAATCCCCATTCGTACTTGGACTCAACTCCAACCCCGATTCGATCCTTCGATTCCCCCAACATATCATCAAATGCTTAAAATTTGCAACCTTATAATTTATACTCGTGTAAATTCCCTTAACAAGCCCTGCCCATAAATCCAAATCTAACCCAACTCCCTAAATACAGTACATTAAGTTCGACTTTCAAATTCACACGCTAACTCTCTCAACAACTCTCTACTTCACACAAATGCGACCATTCAAATTTCATTGATCAAAAGAAATTGTATGTATTGTAATAAAAATACGAACATGAACAGCACTAGTGTGAACGAGTTATAAATAGGTATGAAAGGAAACGAGTGAACAAAAAATAAATGAGTGACAAATGAATGAGTTACATATATATACTCGTATATATATATATATATATATATATATATATATATATATATATATATATATATATATATATATATATATATATGTATATATATATATATATATTGATGCCTGTTCAGTTGTTACCTCCGGTGCACAGGCTGGGCGACCTGGCCTCCACCATAACCAGTTGACTTTTTAACAAGAAAATTACTTATATATGCTGAGGGGGACTCCCTTAACAGGTCTATCAAGAGAGGGGAAAAGATTTTTAATTTTAAAAATTTTCATATATGACAGGATAAACTTAAATTGTTATTACCTCCGTGCCAAATATAGCTTTGTGACACTGCTTAAACTTTGTTACCTCTAGCACTGTTGCCTGGTTTACAGAGGTAGCAAAATGCTGCGCGTATAAGAAAGTATATATATGCTTTATTAGATTAAACTGACTTGGTAAAATATAAAAGATAGTGAGATTTTCGGTTCACTTAGTTTATTCCGTTTAGAATCGTTTGCCCGTACGCGAATGAATGAATATCCGCCCAAACGTCTGGAACCAAAAATTTTAAATTTAAGGGATGTTTTACTTTTATAACGTAATCACACCTGTGGAAGAAGCTTGTCAACATTTAATTTCTAAGAGTCTGTTAGTTGGGGAAGAGGGGTAAAATAATTATTACATTTTATTCCCAACAAGATACTAATTTGTAATTTTAAAAAATGTATGCAATTTTAATATTTTATCAATTTCGAAAGGGGTCAAATGGGGGTGGTTACTCTGATGTTTTTACTTTAATAGATATTATTGTTAATTTGCTTACAAAATTTATTTCTTGTACTTACAACGAAAATAAATTCGGTTAAGTGCAAGTTATAATGGTGTGTGTAACTATTATTGTAACAAAACAATATTAAAAATATGCTGCAACGGTTGATAATTATTTCTAAAAGTTCTAGAAAAAAATTACTTGTATTATTGTAATTTTGAAAGTTGAATTATTAAGAACAGCTCTCGGTGCGCGAAGTTCAAATTGGTAATGGACTATAAATCATTGTCTGCAATATATTGCTTACTTCAAAATATTGTTTATTTTTTATAAGATTTATAATATTATATCACAATGATATATACTGAATTTATGTTAAGAACAACAAAATACACAAACTTAACAACCTGTTTAAGTTTGAGTTAATTTTAGTCGTTATTTCGAAAAATTCTAATCTGATAAAACACATAATATGTATATTAAGAGCATTCATCACCAGCTGAAACATGCTAATTTGTTTCAAAGAATTGCACCAAAACTAACCAACGAAATGATACGAAATTTTGGAAATATATTATAATTTTATAGCAAAATGAGGGAAAGTCATTTAAAAAGAAAAATCAAAAAATTATTTTTAAAATTTTTGTTATTTTGTAATATTTATTTTTTTAAAAGACTTTCCCTCATTGTTCACGATTTTCTCTATAATTTATGCGGAGATCGAATTTTTGATTAAACCTTTAGTTTTCTGTAAAACTTTGGAATTCCGTAATTAATGAATTTTGGAGAAAATCGCGTAGCTTTTTCGGCAGTTAACACATTTTGGCAACACAGCACGCATCGTACGACACCGGGAGCAGTCTTATTATTAAGATTAGCGTGTGATTGTGATTTGGATTTTCGGTGTATTTAAATAGCTATCATGGGGCGGACTAGAAAGAACGAAAATTTATGTGTCAGAAAACGATTATGTTCATCCACAAGTCGCAAAAATAGACGACTTTCTATGAAAAAACGGTAAGTAGTGTGTGAGTAGTTCTACTGGTTATGGTAGGTATATATGATTTATATGAAATTAACCGATATAAACACGTAATAGTCTAAGATCCGAAGTAAGCTCATCCTTCACCGATCTGCTTACCGGATAAAAAGTATTTTTCATCAAACATAAGATGTTAACAAATATATCGCGAATGGGTTGCCTAATGAAATATGGTCATGGCTATCCTTAATTAAAAATACTGTAACTCATTTTTTGTTTAATATTTCACTCACTTGCTTACCAAACGAACTTAATACACTAATCGAAAGTATAAAGCATAAGGAACATGCAAAAGTTAGGTTGCCTACTTTTTTTCGGTCCCTATACCGGGTTGCCAGGTACTTATAAACAGGTGAGTCGATTCTAGTAATTTGTACTCATCTGCTTTCTCTTTGAAACTATATTAAAATAAAGATAATTTTATTGCGATCACGGTGGTATAAGGTTGCCTGCGAAAAATCGGTCATGAATCACGGTTGCCAGGCTTTGAAATTTAAAAATTGGGGCAAGCGATGCGCGACAGAGAAGCATTGCGCGTACTATTCGGTGCGATAGAGGAGGACACAGCATAGCAGCTGCGCGTGACGCGACGTTCGGATGAAAGAGAAACTTTTTTTACATGACACTAATGCCGAGTTGTACAATAGTGGCTTAAGCTTAGTTCAACTAAAACTCGGTTCAGACTTAAACCTTCCCATATAAATTGCATTGCTGTCAAAAATGCCTTCAATTTGACAGCACTGTATTTGTTATGGGAAGGTTTAAGCTTAAGCTTAAGCCACTATTGTACAACCCGGCATAATGTGTTCATCATTTTACATACATTTTACATACCCTAATTTCGTTCATATTAAAAATCCAAATTTCATTTTTGGGTTGAAGCTTTAGTTGACAAAAACACATTTTTTGCCATAAAAAAAACAATTGAATATTGATTGTGGTTTCTCCGGAGGTGAGTTTAAGTTTTTATTTTCAATGGCAACCTACCAATTTTTTTTATACCATTAGATAGCTCTTTAAATTCCCTTTTCGGTGACATAGGTATCATAAGTGGTAGTTTGCTCTCAAAATGGCGACACTGGAGGCATTTTTCTCAGTTTGAGTAGGTCGCCATTTTGAAGTCCCTGGTTGCTTCATTAAATAACTCTGTAGTTTCGTGAGGAAGACTGTTTAACTTTTATTTTTTAACATCATTTCTTTTTAAATAATTGGTATCTGCAAATTTATGTTTTACTAATATTGCCCATTTTTAAAGCAAATTTTCACCAAAATATTAAATAGAAAGGACCAAAAGTAAAATAGCCGTCGCGTAGTACATGTTACTAATTACCTAAAATTATCAAAAACACATTTTAACGGTTTTTTCTAAAAAGAAAGTCAAATAAACAAGACAAAGTACGTTAAAAAGAACATTTATTTAACATAAAATCGGCTATGCATTTACCTAAGTTGGCGTTAAAAAACAGCCCACTTAGGTAAATGCATAAATCTGATTTTATGTGTAATAAATTATAATGTTAATCTTAACGTACTTTGTCTTATTTGATATTTTTTGGAAGAAAACCGGTAAAATGTGTCTTTTTGATAATTATTATCAAAAAGACACATTTTACCGGTTTTCTTCCAAAAAATGTCAAATAAGACAAAGTACGTTAAGAATAACATTATTTATTACACATAAAATCAGATTTATGAATTTACCTAAGTGGGCTGTTTTTTAACGCCAACTTAGGTAAATGCATAGCCGATTTTATCTTAAATAAATGTTCTTTTTAACGTACTTTGTCTTGTTTATTTGACTTTTTTTTTAGAAAAAAACCGTTAAAATGTGTTTTTGATAATTTTAGGTAATATAATAAGTAACATGTACTACGCGACGGCTATTTTACTTTTGGTACTTTCTATTTAATGTATTGGTGCAAATTTGCTTTAAAAATGGTCCATATTAAGAAAACATAAATTTGCATACACAAATTATTTTAAAAGAGTTTTACAAAATCATTTTAAAAAATAAAAGTTAAACAATCTTCTTCACTAAACTACAGAGTTATTTTATGAAAATAACAACCAGGAACTTCAAATTGGCGATCTACTCAAACGGAAAAATCACTCCAGTGTCGCCATTTTGAGAGCAAACTACCACTTATGATATATTACCGAAAATGGAATTTAAAAAGGTATCTAATGGTATAAAAAAATTGGTAGGTTGCCATTTAAAATAAAAAACTTAAACTCACCTCCGGAGAAACCACAATCAATATTCAATTGTTTTTTTATGGCAAAAAATGTGATTTTGTCAACTAAAGCTTCAACCCAAAAATGAAATTTGTATTTTTAATATGAACAAAATTAGGGTATGTAAAATGTATGTCAAATGATGAACACATTAGTGTCATGTAAAAAAAGTTTATTATAAAACAATAGAAATACATGCATGCGCACTCTCCTTCATCCGAAAGTCGCGTCACACACAGCTGCTATGCTGTGTCCTCCTCTATCGCACCGAATAGTACGCGCAATGCTTCCCTGTCTCGCATCGCTTGCTCCAATTTTTAAATTTCAAAGCCTGGCAACCGTGATTCATGACCGATTTTTCGCAAGAGTGTTCGCAATAAAATTATCTTTATTTTAATATATGTTTCAATGAGAAAGCAGATGAGTACAAATTACTAAAATCGACTCACCTGTTTATACCTGATGGCAACCCGGTATAGGGACCGAAAAAAAGTAGGCAACCTAACTTTTGCATGTTCCTTATGCTTTATACTTTCGATCTATTAAGTTCGTTTGGTAAGCAAGTGAGTGAAATATAAAAAAAAATGAATTACAGTATTTTTAATTAAGGATAGCCATGACCATATTTCATTAGGCAACCCATTCGCGATATATTTGTTAACATATTATGTTTGATAAAAAAGACTTTTTATCCGGTAAGCAGATCGGTAAAGGACGAGCTTACTTCGGATCCTGTACTATGATTAAATAAAATAATATAAACCAAGCGCCAATTGAACTGTTAAATATAACATTTTGATCCATTTTTGACACCCCGTACATCTGAAATGACTTGATAGATTTTAAAAAACGAGGTAGATTTGTTCTCTTTGGCACAAGAAGCATACATCAAAAGTGCGTAATTTGTGAAAGGAATTGATTTCTAATGAATCGCTCTCTCAGAATTTTTCTCGGTTTTAAAATCAATTAAGCTGTTTTAGATTTACGGGATGTTCAAAATGGGGTAATATGTTACGTTGACGCTCTATTGACCGTGAACTTCGGATATAGCAAACTCCGCTTATTACGTAGGTTAGGTTGAATTCAAAATTATTTCTAAACACCAAAACCTTTAAATCAGGGTAAATTAATTATTACAGTTTCTGTTAAAAACTGGAGAATATTCTTTTTCTAGAATATTCTTTTTTTAGATAAAACGTGATGAATCCTTTTGGCAAAATAAAATGTTGCCGAAATTAAGATTTTTTATGACAATTTTATGTTTCCTGAACTGGTTGATCCGCTTTTGCCAAAAACCCTACCCATTGGAGATAACATATGTGAAGGAAAAGTATCTTATATTATTCCATAAATTTGTTGGCTGTTATGTCATTAGGTAGTATTATTTTATAATATTACACATTTATTAATGCACTTTTTCTTATAGATACGTACAAAAAAGAAAGAAAAATGGCTGCCAGTCTACCTACCTATCTGTTTATGTATTTCTGTCTATATCAATTTTTTTACAACTTTTATTTTTTCCAAATAAATAACGAATTCTTGAAAATTTGTCTTTAATTTTTAACGATTCCCATATGATAGACAAAAAGATTAAATAAACAAATAAGACATACAATGAATAAAAAGAAATCAAGATCAATAATTATTATCAAAGAATGTCCTATGTCCAACATTTAATAGTTTGCGATTATTTACAGTGAAAAGTGAAATAATTTGAAATCCTAAATACATAATATAAACTTGCTCAAAAATAATCAATTATTCTTCAAGAAATCAAGTCCTGTCCTAATACAACTCACGACGGCGAGGTCGCGTCGCGTCTCCGAATGGCCATGTTGCCAGATTGCTCATTAACATTGATTTACGCTCTTCATTGGCGAAATCCCGAATCGGAGCACGCGGTCCACTGATGTAGGCTCTTAAATTTGTCCTTTCCTGCAGAGAAACTAATTTACAATATTTTACGTAAAGTTAATAGAAAAGGAAGAAAGGGCGGTCCTTTTAAACATCTGTGGGATATGTGAAAAAAATACGATTACAGTATTCTCTCTGTAAAATTTTGATCTGCGCCTGGTGATCATTGTTTTTAACCTATTTTAACATTCAATTTGTGTGTTCAAATTTAAATGTAATAAACAGGAACAAATTTATGACTGACCGTTCTAAGTTGACTGTCAAGGGTTTAAATTGGCAATGTAGAAATACTACAAGTTTTGTATTGTTAATTTATTTCTGTTGTTTTTTTACAAGTTTAAAAAGAAAAGGGAAATTTTGGTATTGTAAAAATCATTTAGAAGCTAAAGAAATCGCGAAAATTATAAAATAACAGCGGGTTGTGGAAAGAAAATGTTCTAATTGATGAAACTAAACGTGTTAAATTTAATACTGTTAAACGGCGCATTCCGATTTAAATTTCGGCCCGGTCCGGAAAAAAATCGTGTCACATCGGGAAAAAGTCAGATTTTGATGTGACAGAGACAAATGACATAGAGTGTATTATTTTGTATTCCTTATAAATCGAATTTATTTGGTATGGTAAAATGGAAAAATTAAAGTGAATAGGCAAAGCACATAGAAAAATTACACAAACATAGAAGAAAATATACTTCGTAACATATATTTCCAAGGTAAGTGGTTTTGCACGTGATTACAGATTCAGAGATTTAGTTTTAACATTACATTTTTTGCAAGGAAACTATCATTTTATTTTTATCATATTTATGCAAATATATACCACACACCACGTGTTTTCACTATTTAGAATAAAATATCTATGAACAAGTTATTTTGCTGGGTTGCAAAGCTCAATTGTTTTAAAGATTGCTAAGTATAAACTTTTTTCTTTTTATTATCTGCTCCATTTTCTTTTGTTACAGGTTACTGATAATTTATCAAAAAAACCTTGAAGATGTAATCTGAAGATTGGCTTAAAAAATACACATTTTCTGACATAGATTCTGAAATATTTTTAAGTAGAAATTTGTTACTTTTACAGAAATAAAATATGTTCTGGGATTTTTCAAAATATAAGTGTACAATAATTCATTTATACCCTTATTCATTTGTATTTCCTAAAAATTGTTAAACTAGCTATCTTACGTTTTTACCAAGGAATTAGGCTCTAACGCTTGATTTAAAGTTTTAGTGATGATTTATTAACAGTGACTGGACACGAACTTGTTAAAATATAACTGATTAACCAGAAGATCACCAGTACTAATTCCTAAACATCTTTAGTGAATCCCGGTATTACATTTTTTACGTCTCATATGCGAATACAAAGTGCAATAACAGTGAATTCTCCTCAATATATCTTTTTTATAAATATTGTAGAATGCGTGATGTGTGTTGCCTAAGAAATTTAGGCAAGACATATTAAGAATGACCTTCGCCTAATAGTACAATGTTGCCCCTTTTCGGAGGTAACATCGTGCTAGGTTTACCTACAATAATCTACATATATACCAGAGGTACCAACGTACTAAAAATTTTTTTTGAGGGACGATATATTTTTATCGTGAAGCGCAATTTATGAATACTTTTCTTCAATCTGAATTCATACTAGGATTTACCGGTTTTATTACATGCAGTGAGTTCCATAACACCCTGCATACAGCCCCCGGATAAGTCCAGCAAGGGACCCAGTTAGCCCCTGAATGCTTTTTTTGTCGGAATTCGTTGAAGCTGTTCCGGAAGGACAGGGGCTCATTTACAGCTAAACCTTTCGGTCCAAATTAGATTTCGTGGGATTGCCTTACGATTTTGCGTTACGCCACTGCGTACAATCAAATATTAGCCAACATTAAAGCGCGAAATCTATGTTCGAAGATTTTTGACGATCGAGTTGGACAACTTTACAAGTCTATGTTACGCATACTGAGTAGCGTATTGTTCAGAAGGTAATATTTCGAATTTATGTAAATTATCGCAGTACCTACAGGTTTTTTGTTTGTTCGGGGTGATCTTAGAAACTACTAAATCGATTTAAAAAATTATGTCGTGGATAGGTTTTTCATACAGTGGTCTAAATAACAATGTTTCTCCCTAAATTAAATTTGTAAAATAATTTTAATTGTTAAAAGATCTCATGATGATAAAACAGCCTATTGCTCAGAACTTTGAATCAAGTAATAAAGATTGTCGCTCAGAGTCATTTTTGGCAATTACATTAACGTGAGTGCTGTCACATTGCAGTGTTTAGTAAGTTTGATTCTTGATTAAATTGTTTGTGTAACTGGATTGAAAGCAACAACTTAAAAGATAGATTTTCAAGAGCGTAAATAACAAGGTACAGGGTCTTCCAACGAGGACTGAACAGGGGCTCATTTTTGAGCTTCCTTGTATTTAAAGAAAAATCTAAAATAGCCAATCGATGTACTTTTTCCTGCAGAATTCAAAAATGAAACCAAAAATTTATTTGAACCAGAAGCAAAAGAGTTACGCTATGGATAAAGTGTTTTTTAAATGGAACATAGCTGTTTTTATACGATTTTCGGAACGACTGATTTTTTTTATGTCCGTTCTGATTAAAATATTTAATATTGTGACAGCTATTTTTATTAAATTTTAATGTTTTATCCAGTATAATTTAACTTCAACCTGTTTGAAACATACACTAGGTAATAAAGGTAAAATCACCTTGAAATCCTTCAAAGTCAAAAACTGTGACAAATTTACTATAATATTGCCGAAATGAAATATTCATTAGATGAGAGATTGCAGATTGTTATCTTGTTCTACAAATGCCAAGAAAATGCAAGAGAAGCAATATTATATATATATATATAGTAAACTAGTAATATTGGGTTTGATGGTTGTTCCAGGAACAACTTTAAAGAGTATTCTTTCATTTGCTGCGCAACCCAATATTACTAGTTTACTGCCTAACTAGTCAGCAACGACTACCCTCTATATATATATATATATATATATATATATATATATATATATATATATATATATATATATATATATAGTCTTTATTGAAGGTGGCCTTAACTAAGGAATAAAACCCTTTTTTGATTTGTCAAGCTTTCGAGAATTTATTTTTCTCTTCTTCAGGACTTCTACAATAAAAAATTAATTTAAGTTAGTAAAATCTAACCTAGTAATCTTCATAATAAAAGAACTCACCAAATGTTTATTATGAAGATTACTAGGTTAGATTTTACTAACTTAAATTAATTTTTTATTGTAGAAGTCCTGAAGAAGAGAAAAATAAATTCTCGAAAGCTTGACAAATCAAAAAAGGGTTTTATTCCTTAGTTAAGGCCACCTTCAATAAAGACTGCATCCCCACTACTTCAGTTTTGAATATTTTTTCTTAACTAGTCAGTCGCGACTACTCTCCCTTATATATATATATATATATATATATATATATATATATATATATATATATATATATATATATATATATATATATATATTATATAGGTATTATATAGGTATTATAGTAAATTTGTCAAATTTTTTGACTTTGAAGGATTTCAAGGTGATTTTACCTTTATTACCTAGTGTACGTTTCAAGCAGGTTGAAGTTAAATTATACTGGATAAAACATTAAAATTTAATAAAAATAGCTGTCACAATATTAAATATTTTAATCAGAACGGACATAAAAAAAATCGTTCCGAAAATCGTATAAAAACGGCTATGTTCCATTTAAAAAACACCTTATCCATAGCGTAACTTTTTTGTTTCTGGTTCAAATAAATTTTCATTTTTGAATTCTGCAGGAAAAAGTACATCGATTGGCTATTTTAGATTTTTCTTTAAATACAAGGAAGCTCAAAAATGAGCCCCTGTTCAGTCCTCGTTGGAAGACCCTGTACCTATCTGGCGTCCTTTTCCCTAAGAGTAATTCTAAATAAAAATGTAGAGCAATTAAAATGCGTGATAGTGATTTTGAATATATTAATAAAAAGGTAGTTGGTATTAAACCAATCTAGTTATCGTAGGTCCATAACATACGAAAACACAATGTTCCGCTAGTGGACTTAAATAATGCATTGCTAGTTATTTGTAGTCAATAACCCAGTAAGTACTTGCTGTTTCTGTTTGTTTGGGTCTGCTTCGGCTTCCTTCTAGACATTGTTATAAGTCAGCTACTTCGCAAATAGACCTGACTATAGGAACTATCACAAATTGTCTTCGATTAAAAAAAAGTAAAAAAGTGAGTTTAACAATCTTTTTAATAAATGGTCTATTGCATTGACAATATATTTTTATAACAATTAATCAATCATTTTAGAGTATATGTTTCTATAGCATATATCATTTGGGGTTTCTTAATTGCCGTTACATAGGTCAGTATCACAGCCGCTACAACTTACATTATAACCATAGAGGTGACCAAGATAGTCCATCACTCCACAGAACGGCAATCCGAGTACTTCGGCGAATACACATGCCCTTAGTGCTGTTCTATTCTCAGCTAAAAAATAATAGAAGTATTATTCGTATTGGCTGATTGTAGAACAAGTAGTTTAGATGCTTCCACAAAAAACAATTGTTATAATTTGCTATTGTTCTTCTTATGCAAAAAATTTTATTACGAATTAAGTATTGTTCATTTTCGTTTTTGCCAGTTTTTACCGCTGAAGGTTTCTACTTTTTGGAGATATTTTTAACTTTTTTCTAAAGGCACCTAATTAAAGGAAGGAAATTAAAAAATGATCCTATTTCAATTCTCTCTTCTTGTAAAATTTAGGCCAAAATTGCTATAGACTGGTAGAATTACCTACCATCATCTACGGTAAGTATTACACACATTTTGGGAGACAAATCACCAACTTGTCCAATATTTTGCATAATTCTTGTGGCAACTGGGGACTCAAAACTTGCGGTAGAGGCACAGTCTACAATTTGTGCGGTGCTGGGATCGAAATTGTCATTACATTCCGGGGTATCGCAATAATAACATTGGCTTGGTTCGGTTGAAGCATAGGCTAAAAGACAAGACAAAATATTGTAAAGATTTTTGATATTTAGAAGCTATGTAGTAAGCCCACCCAAAAATAATTATATATTACCAGCCAGGCCAGTAGTTAGCTAGCTTAGAATTTTGTGTTACCATAATCTTTAAAATTATATTTTGTGACACAATAAATATTTACCTAAGAACGTAGAGAACATTTTAAATATTATGAATCTTGGCTTTAATCATTAAGTTCCTTAAATGAATCAAATATCTCAAATGATGTCAATCTCACGTAACTAAGAAACTGCTTTACCAGATGCACATCAAATAAATTCATCACCGAAATAGCCCGATGACTTTCAAGGATTGGGGTCATTTGGACGATCAAGCATGCTTGCAAGCAAGCTTGCGACTAGACAAGTACAATATTGTTCATTTGGCATTGCATCAATGGTATCTCTTCCATTTATTTCATATTTAACGCGAAGCAAGAAATTAACAATTATATTATATATGTAGGTAGTTAAAACTATCTATCAAGGAAATAATTCTTCAAATCGATTTAGTAGTTTCTAAGATTACACCTAACAAACAAAAACATTTTCTTTTATTTACGTAAATTCGAAATATAACCTTATTAAAACTACGCTAATATGAATGCGTAACCATAGATTAAGTTTACCAGCTTGCTCGTGAAAAAACTTCGGACATATTGTGTAAATATCGCGCATTAATATCAATCAATCAATCAATCAAAATATGCTTTATTGTTATAAAGAACGAGTTCTTGTAACAAAGCTAAGAAGTAACCTAATATTATTATACTATAATAAATTAACCAGTACCTATCCAACACTACATTCCTTCTGGAAACTCTAACAACCAGATCATCTGGACATGATGACGTAATACAGTCTTACTAAAAATATGTCATGATCCTAAAATCCCTATCCAACTACCCAGCGTCAGAAAATAAAAACACGAAAAGATAAACACAATTTCCATAAAGTCAATATGAAATATATATAAAATAAATGTAAAACAAGTATAAAATAAATAAAATAAATGTGGACACGAAGTAAAAAAACGTCATTGTACACATAAAACAAATTGGGTTATAATTGTAAAAAATTGCACAAGCAGAAGCAAAATATGGGTTAGTATTTAATTTTGTGCAGTGAAGTAACGCAAAATCGTAAGGCCCTCCCGTGAAATCAAAATTGGGTCCAAAGGCTTAACTAAAAATTAGCCCCCGTCCCTCCTGAATATCTACCACGAAAATCGACTAAAAAAGTTAGTCCAAGGTCAACTGGGCCCATTAGACGGCTGGACTCCCCCGCAGTGCGGGATATGCAGAGGCGTACGTAACTAATTGTGTTTGTGTGATATTTCGCATGGCACAAATACCTGTCAACATGTTTATCGCGCATGTATAAAAATGTTTGTAAATCATTTGTGAGGCCCAACAAATAATATTTTATTGAATCAACTGGCAAGCTAGTTTGCTTAATTATCCAACTTGCAGGCAAACATGCTCAATCTTCTAATGCCTCAATTAAACAACAAATCCATTGACGAAAAGTGCCCCTTGTGTACAAATGTAGAATTTGGTTTCTTTAGTGTACCTCAAAATTCATTTAAGATGTTTAAAATCTGAACCAGTTTTAATCTCTATTACAAACTGAATTTTCTAGTTCGCCAATTTTAGTTTTCCCCAGAGTACTATTTCAAAGTCTGTTTCAAAAATGAATGTCATTTTTGGAAATAATACAAATTAATAGACGGATTTATGTATTTTATATATTTATGTATGGATTTTTGGGCAAACATCATTATTGCATTCTATCTATAAGAACAGTAAATTCCGAAAAAGAATTATATCAATGGCAAAATTTAAAATGACGTTTTTGGTGCGGTTTAATACTAAAAAATCGAGCGTACGTTTTCAGCCAATAAAGTAAGTAAAATATAGTTAAATAATAATAATCCAGATAAACATATTAAGCTTTATAACTTTGTCTTCTAAGAGAACGATTTACAGGATTTTTAACAAATAAATCGAAATTATATTTCGGCATTTAGTCAATAGATGTTAATTATATTTCACAATGCTGTCCGAACGACGAAATTGAACCCCTTGGTCACGCCTTCAACCAGTATTGGCGCGAGGTAACCTTGGTCTCTTCTGTGTGCCTTAAGTTTAAATATTTAATAAGTACTCTGTACTGTTACATCATACACGCAGGGGTGGGAACTGGGAAGGTAATTTACATATCAGCTCATCAGCTCCATTCCCACCCTGCTTTTATGAATTTTAACAGTACTGATAAAATATTTAAACTTAATGACAACCCATAGCAAAGACCAATGTTACCTCGCGCCAATACTGGATGGAGGCGTGGGGAAGGGGATGAAATTCGTCTTTAAAATCTTGTGGGCGGTAGAACATTAATGCGGACTATATGGTAAAATAATTAACATCTATGGACTGAATGTCAAAAATTAAGGAACCATTGATTCAGCTTTACGAATTTCACCATAATTTATATTATTTTTATTTCTTTGCTATTCAGTAATGGGTGCTAAATATTTATAATGGTTTTTACTTACCAACTAAAACAACCAACCCAAAGATAAGAACAGCGTTCATTTTGTTGACTTTTAATGTATTAACTTCTTGAGTGTTTACAGGTTAACAATAAACAAATTGAATTGACGTTATATATTTATACAAATATATAATCTTATCGCATCTATCACTTCCGGTGGTTATTGAAAAAAAAATCTAAATCGCATATATTGCATATAGTGCTTATTAAAAAAAAGTGCTTTGACACGTAAACCGGTAAGTTAAAAAGAAAATAAACGAGAGTTATAATTTTTAATATAATATAATATATATTATTTTATAGACCTAAGACTAAGACGATTTATGATAATTCTCACGAGGATTTCTTGAAAACCTTTAACTGAAATGTTTATTATTACCCTAAGCTGGTAATTGCATCTATAATAAAGGGTCAACATTTACATTTTTATTCACAGGTCGCTGCACTGTGCGACTCGACGTTTCGAATTTAGTGGTTTAATACAAGCACAGTTAGAAGATGGTCCTTTCAATGCAAAACGCATTATTTTTTTCGACAAAACAACGTTCACTCCCAATGGGACTGTAAGTCATCAAAATTGTCATTGGTGGAGTGACGCTCCTCCTAATTTTACTATACGTACTCGTAATCAGTACTCATTTAAAACAAAGGTGCGGTTTTAATTTATAAAGATGGAGTAATTCGTTTTTTTTGACAAACTTTAAATGGTACACGGTGCTTAATTTTTTTAAATAATTTCTTCTGCGATTTTATTCATAACCCATAAGTGACAGGCTGCCGAAATGGTACCAACAGGGTGGCGCACCATGCACCATGTACACGGGATGTAAAACAATACCTAAATATCTTTTTAATGCAAAAATTAATCGATATATACATAGGTATATTCTGAAATTTTTGCCCTGCTAAGCTTCCAGACCTGAGCCCCCTTAATGTTACCATTTTATAATGTTTACCATTTGGAGGGGGTAATTATGGTGACAATACAGGATATAACTCCTGCCATGATTAGAAATGTATTAAAATAATTTTCTGCAAGAACGGCTATATAACAGAACTGACTCTGACTATTACAGTGTCATTATCAGAAATCGACGAACAAGGAAATTTCGCCTGCATGTAGTTGGAAAATGGTAGCAAGACTGAAAATGTCATTAAGAATTAATTAACACTAAAATTTTTAAAATTATTGTTAAAAATCGGATGCGAAACTTAGATATGGTTTTTATTTCTAAGTAACATCTTATTATAACATTTTTCTCCAAAATAAAAATTAATAGTACTTTGGATTAATTTTGATTTTTGACTACCCTGTAAATGTTTTTACTAGCGCAGGTCAAACATTTTTGATAGGGCCGCTTTACCGCCGATAATAAATTTTGACCTGAAATTATACACATGTCAACTTTTCTAGGAGTGTGTTTTTGGTAGGGGAGACCGGTGACAATTGTAACAAGTGTCAATTGTAACATTCAGTATACGTCCGCCCTCCGCCGGATTATCGCGAACCGAGTTACACATGTTCAACGGTTGTTGACAGATCTTTCTTTAGATTGTTAGTTGCTTTAAGAATTCTGATGAATACTGTTGTTACGATCTGAAACGTGACTTTCAACACGAAAAGTAAGTATTTATTTTTATTTTCTTTTGTAAATAATTTCTTAACCATATTTTCCATACATATTTAAAATATACCACTAAAATATGGATTATATTGACTATATAATCTTATAATAGAACACTTTAGGAATTAGATTACATAGTTTAATAATGTAAACAAATCATATATGTCCTTTGGTGTCAATTGTAACATGAATAAAGGTGACGATTGTAACATGTTACAAGTGAAACCTATGTAAAAAGTATGTATCATCACAATGTATTTCTTTATAGAACGCTTTACAATATGAAACCAAACATTTGTGGAGACCTCATACCGTGCATACGGAAGAAAAAATACTCGTATATTAACTTAAAATTAATAATTTGTAAATTTTTCCCATAAGAGTCTAAGCCAAAAATTTTGAGTAAAAAAGTCTTCTTCCGCACGAACGATATACATAACTCAGGTGAAGAGTAAGGTCTTTTAGTAATGTTAACATACACCCACGTTTCTTATCTAACATTTTTCATTTTAAAAGAATATTTTACTTTGCATTTGTATATTTTCAAATATTGTTATTTATATTTTAATAGAAGTTACTAATACAGATTGTTACGAATTTGTCGTGTTTTTTTTTGGTATATTTTTGTCGACTTTAACAACAGAAAAAAACTACTTTTTTATTTGTGCAACTCTTTGTTTATTTTTTAATGTTATTATTTGTATTCAAATAGGATATTTAAAATAAAATATAATATGTTTGTACATATTGTTACTACTGACACCTGTGTCCGTTACAATTGCCACCAGTCGGGTGTCAATTGAAACACTTGTCATTGACTTGAATTATATGTTCTAAACAAGAAACTAGATATTTTTTCTACATTCTAAATTTATTAGGTTACTTACAAAGCTCGTTGACATCCTCAAAAAAAAATCAATAAATTAGAACTGACAGGTAAGGTTGTAAAAAATCACATGTGTTTTTTGTTACAATTGTCACCGTTCCCCCCTACATGTTTTATTGCCTTTTCTCCTAAAATATATTTTTTCCTGTAGGTATATTTAAGGCGACAAGGTGAAATGGACTGCCGAACAATGCGAAAAAATCGCATTTTATGTCACATCAAGGGATAAATTCCAATGACAAGGTCGCAATCGAGTCTTCATAAATCATATGAAATCGCCGAGATATTGGAATTCCCCGTTCATTTTGTTATAAACGATAGTATAATATGAAAAATTGGGATTTTAATGAGATTTTAAGCTTCGGCGTCTTTTTGAAGGTGGAGATATGAGTTTGCGATTAACCTTTCCGTTTTGACTATCAAATATTAAAATTAATGAAAATTCTGGAGCATATTGCCAGAGATGAGGCGAAAAAAATATTCGATATCAATTGAATCGGATATTAATTTGATTTGACATAAAATAACGGATGCTTTACCTACTTTACGAAAGTTGTTGTATTACTGTGTAACGCACAAAAAAGATAGTCTTAAATAAAGCTCCAAAATTATCCTAAAAATTTGCAATAGATTTAAAGTAATCAATATAAGAGTATAGTGTCACTTTTAGACCTTCTCCGGCCTTACTAGCGTCTAGCCGGTACCGAGAATCTTTATCCCGAATTTTGCCGAACAATTGTTGATTTGATGAGTCGTTAGTGACTATTCATAAATTACGAAACAAATAATCAATCGCACTACCAAAACAATGCAAAATAAAAGCAACTAAGTAAAAGTGGGTAAAACCTTAACAAACCCCAGCAAACCTGATCAAACAGTATACAGATAATGCTAACGCATTTGAATGATTCAGCTTTTTACCTTCGGGATAGATATTCTCGGTACCGGCTAGGCGCTAAATCCAGACTTAACAAGAGAAATGTATTTTATCAAAAATGTTGTTTTAATTGCAGAAATGGAACCAAATTAAGCATAACCTTCATTGCAATAAAAAAATAAAGTTATTGTTCTAAACTAATAAAATGTTATCAGAATAAAATCTTTCACTTTTGAAAGATTTTGCTTTGCTACTTCTTCCTCGAGAACTTCTGGGTTGTCGTCATGTATTCATGGTGTTGTTTCATGTTATTGTATCGTCTCCAGGGCCTTGTATAGTTCACTGTAGAATTTGGTTACTAGGTTTATTATTTCTTCTCTGTTTGTGATTCTGGTGTTGTCATTTGTTACTGCCACTACTTGTTTCTTGCCGATATATATATATATATATATATATATATATATATATATATATATATATATATATATATATATATATATATATATATATATATATATATATATATATATATATATATATATATATATGTATATATATATATATATATATATATATATAGTGTGTCTACTTAAGTTGGAATCATATGGAAAACTTTTTTATTATTAGGTTTACGAAAAAAAGCGATTCTTCGTAAGAAGTTCTGCATGGTCTAGAACCTAAAATGCAACCATCAGATATCACAATTTTTCAGTCATATACGAGATTTGTCAGAAAATATAAATTTTGCTCAACAGTAAAGTACCTTTATTTTTGACAATATCGGTAATTGTTATAAAGAAAAGTTTATCAGAATTAAAATATATGTTCTAATATGCAATTACATCCATCTTCCCTAAAAAATATTTTTTTAATTTTTACAAATTTGCAAAATAAATGACTATGTTATGCATTCATTAATTAAATGCAATGCCAAATTTTTAATAAACAAAAAAGATATATGTTCAGTACTGGGATCTACACAATAATTAAATTTAGTTGAATTCTATTTTTCAGATAGAATCAATTTGAGAAAAATTTGTAAAAATAAAAATATATATTTTTTAGGGTAGATGGATGTAATTGCATATTAGAACATAGTTTTTAATTCTGATAAACTTTCCTTTATAACAATTACCGATATTGTAAAAAATAAAGGTACTTTACTGTTGAGCAAAATTTACATTTTCTGACAATCCTCGTATATGACTGAAAAATTTTGATATCTGATGGTTGCATTTTAGGTTTTAGACTATGCAGAACTTTTTATGAAGATTAGCTTTTTTTTCGTAAACCTAATAATAATAAAAAAGTTTTCCATATGATTCCAACTTAAGTAGACACACTGTATATATATACAGGGTGGTGCAACCAAGATGGGGTGGACGATTGTGAGTAAACGGTGAGGAATTTCGAAAAAATTTGTTTTGGATATTATCGATAGTCAGACACGCTATGTTTTAAAATTATAGCCATAATACAGGGTGGTCCGAAAAACTCGTGGCGAACCAAACTTGTATTTTTTTAAATGGGACACCCAGTATATTATTGTTCCAGTTGATTCTCCTGTTCGTTACGATCATTTTGATATAGGGTTTATTGGGTCTGAAACTTACAGTAAGGGAATGAGAGGCGCTTAAAGTTGAAAAAATGCTCACAGTTCGGCCATTTTTTAAAGAAATTTGAAACAGGTATGGAAAAACCAAATATTCCATAAAACGTTACATATCCTTGAATACATTAATCACTTCCAATTTGTTTAAAATTATTCACTGTTATACAGGGTGGTCAAGTTTTGCAAATACGTCCTGGACTCATTTTTTTTAAATGGAACACCCTGTATATTTTATTTTCATGTTAAAGATAACATTACTAGCTTTCAAAAAATACCATACATGATGCCTTTCTGACCAACAGTTTTTTAGTAATCTAGCCGTGAAAACAAAGTTTCTTCATTCTAATACGATTATACTGAATTTACGTTGTTTATTATTGAAATGAAACAAAAGACTGACGAACTTGTCAAAGCTACTGCCGCATAATCCATTATTTACAAGTTAAGTGTACGTGGCCCAATAATTATGAGGTAAGAAAACTGAGACCCGAAACTTTTACATGTTTATTAGAGATATTTCAAAAAACAGAAAATATTGTTTTTAGGAAATGCAAAGTAATTAATAAACAAAGATAATCAGTTATCAGTATTATTAATAGTGTAAGGAAATTAATTAAGCAAAAACAGAACATCTTTTAAAATTATTTAGGTATGTACTTACTTGTTTATATTAAATTAGGTTTACAAGTAAGTACATACCTAAATAATTTTAAAAGATGTTCTGTTTTTGCTTAATTAATTTCCTTACACTATTAATAATACTGATAACTGATTATCTTTGTTTATTAATTACTTTACATTTCCTAAAAACAATATTTTCTGTTTTTTGAAATATCTCTAATAAACATGTAAAAGTTTCGGGTCTCAGTTTTCTTACCTCATAATTATTGGGCCACGTATACTTAACTTGTAAATAATGGATTATGCGGCAGTAGCTTTGACAAGTTCGTCAGTCTTTTGTTTCATTTCAATAATAAACAACGTAAATTCAGTATAATCGTATTAGAATGAAGAAACTTTGCTTTCACGGCTAGATTACTAAAAAACTGTTGGTCAGAAAGGCGTCATGTATGGTATTTTTTGAAAGCTAGTAATGTTATCTTTAACATGAAAATAAAATATACAGGGTGTTCCATTTAAAATAAATGAGTCCAGGACGTATTTGCAAAACTTGACCACCCTGTATAACAGTGAATAATTTTAAACAAATTGTAAGTGATTAATGTATTCAAGGATATGTAACGTTTTATGGAATATTTGATTTTTCCATACCTGTTTCAAATTTCTTTAAAAAATGGCCGAACTGTGAGCATTTTTTCAACTTTAACCGCCTCCCATTCCCTTACTATAAGTTTTAGACCCAATAAACCCAATATCAAAATGATCGTAACGAACAGGAGAATCAATTGGAACAATAATATACCGGGTGTCCCATTTAAAAAAATACAAGTTTGGTTCGCCACGAGTTTTTCGAACCACCCTGTATTATGGCTATAATTTGAAAACATAGCGTGTCTGACTATCGATAATATCCAAAACAAATTTTTTCGAAATTCCTCACCGTTTACTCACAATCGTCCACCCCATCTTGGTTGCACCACCCTGTATATATATATATATATATATATATATATATATATATATATATATATATATATATATATATATATATATATATATATAGTTATATGCAGCATCATTAGGGAAGGCCTTTAAAGGAAAGTTGGAGGAGATCTCTTGAAGAGAGAGATCTAAAGATGAGTGAAATGAAGTAATTAAATTTAAAAGAAAAGGAGAGCCTAATTAAGGTTTCGAAAACCTTAACAAAGCAAACAGTTTTCAATATTCAACTCGCTATCAAAAAAGATGGTATAGTACCTTGAATGGAAGAATTGTAAGTGAAGTGAAGTAGGATTAGTGCGAGAAAGAAGGGAGTGGTTTATAAAGCAGTATTTACTAATCAGACCTGCAATAACGTATGAAGCGAAAACATGTCAATAAGGCAAGTGTATGAGCAAATGTTGAATTACACAGAAATAAGAATGTTAAGGTTTGGGGTGGGGTAAGGTGGGGGTGTGAGGTAACAATGAGGGAGAGATTTTATTTAAGTTTATATGTAGGCTTCCCACATTAAAAATAAAATTTCAGAGGAAACTTCCATTTACCATTATTTATTATAAATTTAAAACGCAGTGAGTAAAGTAGGTACTTATACTATCACCTGCAATAGTTCCGAATCCGAATTTTAAAATGTAATTCCGAGATCGTAATCAGCTATTTGCTAATGGGTGATTTGATCTAACCTTTGATTGTATGTTTTTTCAAAACGATTAAAATTCATCGCTTTACGCGTCTTTCGTAAAATTTAGCACAAATTATTGTTTAACAGCCAAGCTAAATATATCTTACATGGATTTATTAAGAATGGATATGGGATGATTTAACATTCTTTGAAGCCAAAACAAACCCTTCTAAGCGACACTGTAAACACAATTTGTAAACATTGGCCACATCTTATTTTACCTTGTATTTTTGTACAAACGAATAGGTACGTTAGAAGCATCACAAGATTTACTAAAAGTAATAAAAGCCCTAAAATATTTTATTTTTCTGCTAAATAATAATAAATTTAAGTTAAAAAGGTTTTATTATTTATAGGTTATATTGTTTCTAAAGGTTTATTTAAAGTCGCTCCGAGTCATTTATAAATCTATAAATCGCACTTTCTCGTTTCTAGTCCATTAGACAAAGACGTACGTGTAACCGAGTGATCAGACGTATTTCCTAAGCAACCAGCAGTGACAGGAATACTTCTGAGCTCCAACACTCCAATGCTATTTTATCTCTTTCTACTACCATTCTTGATTCAATTACGTATATCCTAAAGTTCGTAAACTAGACCTCTAGGGGAAATGTTTTCATAACAAACAACAAATAAGCAGGCTTCACGTTCGATACGCTCACAGTATACGGAACATCGAATCCTTTCTAATTCATCCATGATATCTTATGTATAGGTAGGAGAAGCAGTAAAATTCAGTAAATATTTCTTTATTAACAAGTCTTGGCCAATGAGACCTACATAGGTCACAGGTTAAATTAGTACTAATTTTGATCTGTTCTGGTAAATATAGAAATAATATAACGGTTTTGTTCGTTCATCTTTTCCTGTAAATAAAACATAAAAAAAATTGAAGGTGTTGAAAGTGAATACCTTTTCCCACATGATAGCGAGCCCTAAATTAACTGGAACAAGCATCTTGGTGCGGCTTAACTAAACTCCAGAACGTGCAATTTTTCGAAAATATTTTTTTTGAAAACAGAAACGTATTTCATTAAAATACAATTTTTCCAGCAATTTTATAATTTTGCAAAAGTTGTATATCTCTGTTGCTACTTACGGGACCCATGTCAAGTTTAGGGTTTTTAATAGTGATCCTACTAGGAATGTTTTGGTAAAAAAAATGTTTTGTAATTTACGAAAAATGTTTAATGTTTGCGTTACCCCATGCTCTCCATGAAAAAAAGATCAACACGCTTAGGTAGACAAAATGATGTCAAATTTGTTTTGAAAAAATAATAAATAAATACCAAAATGTGTTCTTTTTTCTTTCATGGGGCGGGTGACGCAAAAATTCAACTTTTTTTCGCAAATTACGAAATGTTTTTTTCTTTACCAAAATATTCCTAATAGGCTCACTATTAAAAACACTAAACTTGGCATGGGTCCAACTGTGGTAGCAACAGAGATATACAACTTTTACAAAATTGCAAAATTGCTAAATCCGCCCTTGTCGAAAGCCATCAATATTTTTCGACCAGCTATTGAAAAAACACATTTTTAAAAAAAAACTCTTATTCAACTACATATTGTTTCCTTCGTTTTAATTCCGACCAATCACCAGTGACAATTTTAAGTAAAAATGATTTTTAACTGAGAAAATTGTTTCGCAGTTCCTGCCTGCAAAATTAAATAAGTATATTCTCCGTGTGCCTCGACTAAGTTTAACTCAGAAGTCTTCCCACTTCCATTGTTCTCCAGATTTTGTCAAAGTGGTCTGGCCTAAGTAATTTAAGGCCAACATGATAATCCTAGATTAATACTTTAAAAAGGAAACTTGACTTTATTAGTTCATTTTAGGTTAAGCGGCTTTATTTTATGAAGAAACGTAGTATTAAAATTTTTTAATAATATCTTCCTAGCTCCGAAACGAAACATCCTGTATAACGGAATTTTTTACCGAAACTAGTTGAACTATTCCCCTATCAACCCAAAAAATTCGATTTCTCTCCCTCTGACTGTTTTCGAGAAAATCAAACCTGTTCGACTTTAGGTTAAGCTTTACGTTAACATGTAGATTTTTGCTGATCTCCTGGCGTCACTTTTCAAGGACCAATGTGGCTGATTTTTAAATTGTAATAAATTATACCGAAAAGTAAACATTTTTTCTAGCTAAATTATCCTAGCAATTTTCTTCAAAATATTTTTTTTGGGTTTGTAATGACTTCCTTAAACGATTTATGCAATAAGAAAAATATGTGCATATTCCTTATTGGATCGGATATTAATTTAATTTGACAATTTGATATAGAGTAACAAGACAGTTGTTTCTTTTGTTGTGTTACACGCAAAAAAGAGAATCTTAAATCAAGCTCCAAAATTTTTCTAAAAATTTGCAATATCTTTGAAGTAGTCAAAATAAGAGTATACCGTCACTTTTAGACCTCCAGCCTTAACAAAAGAAATTTATTTTATCAAAAATGTGCCAATGTAACCAAACTAAGCATAATCTTTGTTGTAATAAAAAAATAGTGTTATTTAAAACAAAATTCTAATGTTTTTTGAGCAATATTTGTAGATGTGCTAAAATTAAATTTCGATACAATACAAAGCTTATACAATTTTTAGAAATTTTCCTTTTTACACTGTTAGTACTTCTGGTCTTTTAAGTCAAAAATATGTGGCAGAGTAATTTTAACATAATTTGGTAAAGATTAATTTTTTCTATTTCATATTTAGTCAGTTCATATGTGTTAAGAAGCTACTGACGTCTAAGTCACTGTAACATAGTTTTAAGCTAATATAAACTTTTCATGAATTCCTGTTTGCAAAATGTATAAATATATTTAATTTTGCTATGTTTTCGGTTTACGGTCTTTTGAACAAAGACAGACTTGTTATATTATTGAATATCATTAAAAAAACATAATTTCGTGTGACTTAAACTTTCCTTGATTTTAAAGGTTAATATACAAATAATAATATTAAGCAATACAATCCGAAAAAATCTGCAAAAGTCGTTGCGCGGAACTCCCCCTCCTAGAAATGAAGTTCAGTATAATCAAATTCGAAAATGCAGACTATTTTGTGTTTCGTCAACTGTAAGACATAAATTACAACAGCCCACTCAGGTATAATAACAAGTCATGTAGTATATTTAGGTACAATTACAATACTTAAAAACATTTACAGTAAAAATAGACAATTGTTCTTTAATTTTCCACCGTGTATAAAAATTTTATTTTCCACGTAAAATCCTCGGCTCAGCAAAAACGTTATTTCTTTTAAGCTAATGTTTCAGAATGGTAGCAAAATTAAACAGATTTCACCCTGTATTGTATAAAAAATTTAAATTGCATTCGAAAGCTTTACACACATCCGTGGCACATGCATTGACGTTTTAGGAAGAGATTATAGAACGGAGATTTAGAGAGAATACGGCAGAAGAAGAACAGTTTGGACTTTACTATTAATTAAAATATTCTACGGAAAAGCATGATGAGCAGCAAAAAGGATTGTACAGGTTTCTTATAGACCTAATCCACGGCACAAAGTATGAACGTGTATGAGGAAGCGAGGAGTGCCAGAAAAATGCCTAGGAATTGTCCAAAATGTGTTTATACGGACGCTAGAATACAGGTAAGAAGTAGTGTATCATGGATACAGAAATTTCTGGTTATGTTTCGCCTGAATTATGAATCAGGTTTCTGTTGGGCCCATATAATTCATGGATGCCATAACCCAGAAAGTAGTCTATTACAATATCTTTGTTATTGTCTATATTTCATATATTGCACCATTAGGAAAGGCATTAAAAGGAAAGTTGTAGGAGATCTCTTCAAGAGAGGGGCCTAAAAATCAGTAAGAATCAATGGAATTTAAAAGAGGAGAGCATAATTAAAGATGTATAAAGAAAACTTTAACAAATGAAACAGTTTTAAATATCTAGGTTTCACTATTAAAAAGTACCTTGGGTGGAAGAATTGGAAGGAAGTCTCTGATGAGCTGCGTGACAGCAGGATTGGTGCGAAGAAGAGGGGAGTGGTTTATAAAACAGTGATCAGACCTGCAATAATGTATAAGCGAAAACATGTCAATCAGGCAAATGTATGAGCAAATGTTGAATTAGACAGAAATAAGAACGTTGTTTGGGGTGGAATAAGGTACTGGTGGGGTTGTGAGGTAATAATGGGGGAGAGATTTTATATAGGTTTATATGCAATCTTCTTGCATTAAAATTAACATTTCAGACAAAACTTATCTTTACCATTATTTTTTTAATAAATTTGAGACGCAGTTTGTAAAGTAGGTACCTACTTATGATACCTCTTACAATAGTTCCGGATACGGGTTGTGAATTTAATTCCGAGATCTTAATCTTAATAAGCTGTCTGCTAATGGATGATTTGATCTAATCTTTGATTGTTTTTTAAAAATAGGTACTTTAATATTATTTTAGCGAAATCATACGTTGTTTCGCAGCTGTTCAGTACCCATTTTGATAACAAAATTAATACTATCTACTTAATAAAGTAAATACTTCAAAACTATTGAAATTCATCGTTTTACCTAAATTTCGTAAAATTTAGCACTATATTCAACGAGCTAAAGTGTGTACCTATTCGTGGTGGAAACAACAAATTCAGTAAATATGTCTTCTATTAACAAATCTTGGCAAATTACACCTACACAGGTCACAGGTTAAATTAGTAGTCATTATGATCTGTTCTGGTAAATAAAGCAATTATATATCAGTTTTTTTCGTTCATCTTTTTTCTATAATTAAAATATATAAAAAAAATACTTTGAGGTGTTAAAATTAATACCTTTTCCCACTATAATAACTAGCCCTAATTAAACTACAGCAAGCATCTTGGTGCGGCTTAACCAAACTATAGAAAGTACGTACTTAATTTGTTTTTGTTAATATTTTAAAAATTACAATAAATTATTTTAATGGAAAGTAAATTCTCACCCTTAAATTAATATAATCTTCTAATAAAATTTTGAGTCAAAAGTAGAACATTACATTATTCGACAAATGTACTGCAAATATTATTGTTTGTAATAAAATTCTCTTAAAATATAACTTCTATTTTGGAAATCAATTCCACAAACGCATCATTGGGCATTTTTAAATTGTCAAAAGTGGTTTTCCGATGACTTCTGACAACAGTCACACCAACTAAGTATGACCTGACGCCAATGCCTTCTTTTTTCCAAAAAGGCGGGACTAAGACGAAGTGTGCGAAGATCGGCGCCAACCGTTCCCACCAACAGACTACCAGAGCTGTGTGTTATTGTGAGCTATGGTGATAGTATGTGTGTTGTGAATGGTTTACTCGAGAAATGGTCTTATCAAATACCTTTCGTTCATGTAATTTTTCCTCTGACTATTTCCTTTGCTTTAGCTTCGACCAGACACAAGCGAAAACTCTTTTGTGTCTAAAATGATTTTTAAGTGGAAATTCTTTTACAGCTCCTGTCAGCACATTATTTCATCTTTTACCAAAAATTACATTAGCCCACTAACGCCCAGTGATACCGTTAAGTAGGTAAGTATATTTTTTTATTACAATATGCATTTTACTGAATAAAAGTACTGGTATAGATTTACCATGAAGTGTGACGCGGTATGGCCACCAAAGAACATTATACTGTATCGTACCACTGGACGATTTCCCTATCATTTTTTTTATTGCAGGTATGGGTTTTCATTATAAGAAGCTTGAGATATGGCACACGCTGTCGAAGATGTGGAAAATCAAATAGATGAAATATTGATTGAGCCTCCTGATGCAAATATAGACATCGATGAAGGTTCTGCTGACGAAGATGATGGTGGTATGCTTCATAATCTAACCGGTGCGCCTGTGAAAATAAAATTGGTAAATAACACACGTTTGGGCAGCAATTATGAAGATATTTCTACAGATCAACCTAAGCGATCATCTTTAGTACCCGCAAATCAATTTGTAAAAGAACTATCTTCTGCTCCCTCTACATCAAATAATATGAATCCTCTGGTGTCAGACAACAACGATTGAATCAATAAATCGTCTTGCTAGGAAGCCACGGCTTGGTAAAGGACCAGATACGGAATGGATTGATGGTGGTGTCCAGCCCGGATTACGTCCTCTTCCACTGGAAAACTACGGGTGCTTTAAAAAAATGTCTTTCGAACTTTTTTATGATAATGATGTTATTGAATATTTGGTAGATGAAACCCAAAAATATGCCCAGTTTTGTAATCAACCTGATGCGTCTGAAATGAAATGCTTCCTGGCTATTTTAGATCTGAGTGGATATAATACCCCTGACACCAAAAAGTCCTCCGGTCTGGACGACACACCAGCAATTGCTCTAAAAAGAGCTCGCACCCATCTCAACTCGCCTTTTCCAGATCTCCCTTCCCTGTAACAAGAGTATGCAGCCTGTCCTGAAGGATGGTTCTAAGTCCCCTCCATCCAATTATGGATGTATCTCTCTTCTCTCTGTTGTCAGCAAAGTTATGGAGAAAGTCATCAACTTACAAATCCTAAAATATCTAGAAAATACAAAATCATCCATGACAGATTGTACGGATTTCGCCACCAAAGATCCACAGGTGATCTCCTTACTTTCGTCATACATAACTGGAACAATTCTCTCGAATTTCGTGGCGAATCCCATATTGTTGCTTTTGATATTTCCATGGCCTTTGATCAAGTATGGCATGCCGCACTCCTCAGCAAACTACCTTCATACGGTCTTCTTCCCAAACTATGTACCTGGCAGGCGCGGCCCGTCCATAAGGTCATTTGGTCAATGACCCACCTAAAATTTTCAGTGATCTACCTAATAATTTATTTTTAAATTTTCTAAAACCAAAAAATAATCTTTTGTTTCAAAGTTCCATGCGAAAAGTCCCCAAGATAGAATCAAGCCAAGACATCGTCAAAGGATATCCAAGCTTGCTCTGGGCTGGGTCATATTTTAAATTGATCTTATAGGTTTATATGGACCACATAAATTCATTAAAAGTAAGAGAGAAACAGACATACGCCCTTTAGGAAGTTAAAAAGAGACACAATTGGTCGACGGCCCACCCATAATATCTGGCCACTCCCACTATGGAAATACTCTCAAACCGCCCCCTAAAATATACTATTTCAAAACATTTGGTTCGGAAAAAGAAAAACTAATTAGGTACCTAACATGCGAATTGTATTTGCATCGTATTAATAATATTAATTATTAGTGGTTAAACTAAACATAAAATAAATACGATTTCAGTCAGGCCAGCGCTAGGCATCAAATTTAACGACATCGGACCGATTTCGTTATATAACGAGCGTAGTGCAGCGATATCACCGCAGCGAGTTAATCTGACGGTCGCGGTTTCGAATCCGTGCTGGGGCAAGAACTTTTTTTTTAATTTTTTGTTATTTAACCCTTTGTGTCCGGATTTTTCAAAAATCCTTTGGGGTAGCAACAAATGGATTTTTTTTAGTGATGAGGCATTGGGATTGATAGAAAAGCAAAATTATTGTAATTTTTTTTATTTTTAAACCTTAGAAAGGGCGGTTCCATCGTGAAACCGGTAGGACATAAGTAAGATAAAATATTTTAAGCTTTCTGCACGATTATTTATTCAAAGAAAGTTAATTATAATTTGTGAAATTCCATAAAATAGTTCTTCTTATCTCCAAGACATAAACCAACGTTACAATTAAAAAAAAATAGCTATATAAGTACGGAGCACCAACAAAACTTTAAAAGTTTACCCAAGCAAACCCATCAAAATATTTGCGGAAAGAAATGCCGTCATTTCTCTTGAGCTTGTTGGTTTGAAAAAATGTGTGTTGCCATACTTCTGAAGAGCATATAAGTTTGTTTGGAAAACTAAGTATTCGACTAAGGTCTCAGGAAATAAATGGAGGAATATTTCGACTGGCGATTCTAGTTCTTCTGGTATATTGGCACCATATTCTTCCGAAAACTGCTTCATATTTTGAAGACAATACTCTGTAGACTATGTCCAAATGGTTTTATGTGCAAACTCGAGACGTCTTATTGTAGATAGTGGGAGCTCATCTTCACTGACTCATTCATCGTTGTTATCACGATTGTCTTCATTATTTGGACCTTCATCTACAAAATCAATTGGCATATTGCTGATGTCAAATAAACCAGCATCAGCTACATTATTTTTATCCCCAATACTGCCATCGTCACTAATATCCCCTAATTCAGACTCATTATCACTTGGAATTTCATCCAGGAAGGTGAATATATCTGCAGAGTCCATTGCCTCCAGTTCATGTAGATTTATTAATTTACGTGTACCTAAAACCAAAATACATCCTTAGGGCCTACCGGTCTCATAGTGCAACCACTCACTTTTTACAATAAAAAACATTATATAATGGTATTTTTTTCCAGTCATACTGTTTTTAATATCCAAAGTAACACTTCTCAAAACAGAAAAAAACAAATCTACGTACCTGACATATTAAAAAACGCTTTTATTTTATTAGACACTTTCGCACGTTCGGTTCACAAGATGGCAGGTGCATACTATCCTTGCAAATAGAAAACAACGTACATATGGCGGAAAAATCATTACCCAGTCTATAGAGCGACATCTAACGCTTAGCCACACCTACTGGTATTGCCACGAAACCGATCGGCGCCTGAAGTACAAATTATTTCGTAAGTGGTTTCACCGTGAAACCGCTGGGCAATAAAGGGTTAAAAAATTAGATCGGCTCTAAAAAATGTATTGGTAACAAGTTGTTCCTCGATAAAATATTTTTAAAATTGTTAGATTGTTGGCAATCTCATATTTACTACAGCTTACAGCCTGCACGTGCGTAGACAAATATCGTATTACTATGTCTAGTCGCCAGCATTGTATTTATTAAAGAAAACGGAGTTTCGGCAGCATCTCTAATTTTATTTTACAAATAATCATGCTTTTATCTCAGAATTTTGTTCTGTTTATATTCTGGGATTTTAGTACAAGGCGCGCCATCTATTGAAGAGACGCTAAACTTATCACAACGGAACCCGCTAAAATCTACTATTTTAGAGTATTAAAACACATAGAAAAAAAGTCATAAACAAAAAAGTGATACTAAAAGTCATAAACATCAAGGGTAGTAATGTTCAATATTCTGCAGTACCTATTTTATGATTTTTGCAGTGTTTATTTGTAGGTAAATAATTTCTTGGCACATTATTAAAAAACCTTTCTTAATTAAAAAAGTGTATTTTGCTTGTTGCGTTGATATCACTAGTTGGCCACAAAATTTTGACCCACCTGTAAAAAAACTCACGGGCCGCGCCTGGTACCTGGATCGGTTGCTTTCTCTCTAATCGACGCATATCTGTCGTGGTGGACGGTTACTCATCTAACATTCATCCTATCAATGCTAGCGTACCCCAAGGTTCAGTCCTGGCACCAACCTTGTTTCTTCTTCACCTAAATGACCTACTCTCTTTAACTAACAATCTCATTCAGAGTTATGCTGACGATAGTACTCTTCACTGCAACACTTATTTTTCCAGACTAGTTTAGAATCAAGAGCTGGATAGTAAACGCAGATCCATGCACCTGTCGATTTCTTAAGATCTTCAATTAATCCAAGACTGGGGGCCAAGAACCTTGTTCATTTCAGTGCCTTCAAAACTCATTCTTGTTTTCTGTCACGTAGCAAATCCGGAAACAATTACCCCATCCACATGAATAACCAAGCCCTACAGAGCAATCAAACGTTGGATCTTATTTGCATTGCTTTCGAACGCGATCTTAGCTGGCACAAACACATTACGTCAATAGCTACATCAGAAGCTAAAAGCTTGGATTTTCTCTTTCGAGCCAGAAAACACTTCTCTCCTTCCAACTTACACACTCTCGATCTTTCCCAAATAAGACCTAACCTAGAGTATTGTTCCTATATCTGGGGTCGGCATTACTTTCGACACTTAGCATCCTTCATTCTATCCAAAAGAGAGTCATTCGACTCATCAATGACCCAGTCCTTACGAGAAATCTCCCTTCTCTCACTCATCGCCGCGCTGTTGGGGTTTCATCCCTTTTCCACCGATACTTTCACGGATTTTGCTCTGAAGAACTAGCTGTTATAATTCCTCCCTCGACTGTTACTAACTAAACAACAAGAGGAGCGTTACGTATGCATCCCTTTACTGTCCAGCTGAAAAAGCCTACAACATCCCACTTCTCTCGTTCATTCACACCTAGGGTCTCCAGATTATGGAACAGACTGCCTGCAGAGGTTTTCCCTTCCCCTTTCAACCTCTACTCCATATCAATAGATTACATTTTCCTTCCCTTTAGACGCCAACGGTACGTCAGTACTTAGGCTTGAAGTCTACGTGGGCTGTCTCAGATAAAAAAATCCTTTGTGTCTAAATTTAATTTCGCGGGAGGGCCTTACGATTTTGCGTTACGCCACTGCGTACAATTAAATATTAGCCAATATTAAAGCGCGAAATCTATGTTCGAAGTTTTTCGACGAGCAAGCTGGATAACTTTCTTACGCATACTGCGTACTGTCAATAAGGTAATATTTCGAATTTAGGTAAATTATCGAAGTAAAGGTTTTTTGTTTGTTCGGGGTGATCTTAGGAACTACTAAATCGATTTGAAAAATTATTTCATTGATGGATTTTTCGTACCTAGACGTCGCACAGTGGTCTAAAGAGTAATGTAGGTGAATTTTTTAAAATCATTTTATAACTATTTCATATTTTAAAAGATTTACTTTATTAACTTCAATTTCTACTATGTACGTTTAGATTTTCTAAGATATTTGTAAGATTTTTTTTTCTATAATAAGCAATTAATGTTTAAAGTATTGTGCAGGAACTATATCTAGTTCTTCCCGTAGACTTTAAAGAAGCATTTTTAAAGTCAATGGTTCTTCCAATTTTAACAACATATAATTTTTCTTTGTCTTTTCTAATTTTAGATATTTAGTAATTTTTGCGTAAAAGCCAAACACATAATATGTTCTAACTCAGATATTCGCAAAGAATAAAATTTAAACTTAAAGAAACCATACCTCTATGGCCAGAATTCTTTAATTTTTAAAGCATTTTACAAACAACTATAACAATAACGCTTACTGTCTTTATAAGTCTTTTTGACATAATGTTTTCACAAACGTATTTCTCTGTTATCATAAAAATACCTAAAAAATTAGATTAAGAGTCCCATACTTCTGGGCTGACGATGCCCAAAAAGGCCGAAACAACATATTGTCAACAGGATTGAGGTGTAAGTAAATTTTTTAAAATAATTTTATAATTATTTCATATTTTTAAAGATTTTATTTTTCATGTTACTGTATTTCTACTATGTACATTTAGATTTAGATTAGATGTACATTTAGATAAACTCACATACCGCGGTACCAGTTATTTGTAACCAATAACACAGTACTTGTATGCCTGTTTGTTCTAAAGTACGGCTTCTCTCTAGACATCGTTATAACCCAGCTAATTCAGAAATAGACCTGGCTATAACAAATTGTCTTCGATTAAAAAAAAAATTAAAAAAATGTATTTAGCAATCTTTTTAATTAATAGTTTATTGAATTGACAATATATTTTTTATTAAAATTAATCATTCATATTAGAGTGTATGTCTCTATGGTATAAATTATTTGAGGTTTCTTAATTGCCGTTACATAGGTGAGTAGCACAGGTGCTACAATTTACATGAGAATATTCGCTAAAAACCATTTCTAAAAAGTCACAGTACGGAAGTCCTTCTATTTCAGCCGGTAAACATGACCTAATTGTTGATTTCTCCCCATCTAAAAAACAATAAAAATATCATTCGTATTGGCTTGTTGTAGAACAAGTAGTTTAGGTGTTTCGACAAAAAAAATTGCTATAATTTGCCATTATCGCCTTATGCAAAAAATTTAATTAGGAATTAGGTATTGTCCATTTTCGTTTTTGCCAGTATTATAACCGTTGTAGATTTCTACTTTTTAACGATATTTTTAGCTTTTTTCTAAAGAAAGAAAGGAATAAAAAAATCTCCTATTTCAACTCTTGTTCTTGTAAAATTTAGTCTCAAATTGCTATAGATTGGTTGAATTACCTACCTTGCTCGATGGTCACCTTTCCACATACATTGAGAATGCTGTCACCAACTTGTCCAACATTTTGCATAATTCTTTTGGCAATAGGAGACTCGAATCTTGCAGAGAAGGCACAGTCCACAGTTTGTGCGGTAATGGGGTCGAAAGGGTTATTACATTCCGGGAGTAAATCACAATAATAACATTGGCTTAGTTCAGTTGAAGCGTACGCTAAAAGACCAGACAAAACGTTTAAAATATTTTTGATATTTAAATGCTAGTAAAATAACCTATGTAGTAAGCCCAGCCAAAAATAAGTATGCCTTACGGGCCAGGCTAGTAGGAGTACTGATAAAGCTTGGAGTTTTCTGTTAACCTAATTTCTAAAAGTTATATTTTGAGCTACCATAAATATATAACCAAAAAAGTAGAGAACATTTTAATTATTATGAATCGCAAATGACGTCAATCTGACGTAATTGAGAAACTGCTTTACCAAAGCAGATCTAAATATTAAATAAATTCATCATCGAATAGTTCAATGACTTTCAATCATTGGGGCCATTTCGACGATCAAGCATGCTTGCAAATGAGTATACCTTAAGGGACAGGCTAGTCGGAGTATTGACATAGCTTAGAGGTTTCTGTTAACACCATCTTTTAAATTTATGTTTTGTTCCATAACAAATAATTAACTTAGAAAGTAGAAAACATTCTAATCTTTAAGAATTTTCGTTTTAATAATTAAGTTCCTTAAATGGATCCAATATCGCAAATGACGTCCATTTGACGTAGTTCAGGAACTGCTTCACCAGATGCAGAGAAAATACCAATCCAAATAACAAGCAACTCCATCATCGAACTAGTTCGATGACTTTCAATCATTGGGGTTATTTCGACGATCAAGCATGCTTGCAAGCGAACCTGCTAGACAAATAAAATATTTTTCAATAGGCATTTCATCTATGGCACATGTCTCATTTTTTTCATATTCAGCGCGAAGCAAGAAATTCACAATTATATTATAGAGTTTATACTATCTAATAAAAGTATTTGCTTAATTTTATGTAAATCCGAAATATAACCTTATTAACGCTACGCTACTGAGTATGCGTAACATAGACCTAAAGTTTGTCAGCTTGCTCGTCAAAAAACTGCGGACATAGTTATCGCTGATTAATATCGGTTAGTATTTAATTGTGCGCAGTTGCATAACGCAAAATCGTAAGGCTCCCCCGTGAAATCAAAATTGGATCCAAAGGCTTAGCCAAAAATGAGCCCCTGTCCCTCAGAAATTTCTTCCACGAATGTCGACTAAAAATAGTCATGCAGAGGTCAGCTGGGTCCCTTAAACGGCTGGACTCTACCACGGTGCGGGGTCTGCGGGGGCGTACGTAACGGTTGTTTGATATTTTTCATGGCACAAATAATGTCTGTCAACATGTTTATCGCGCATGTATAAATGGTTGTAGAGCATTTGTAAAGCCCAATAAATAACATTTTATTTAGTCAACTAGCAAGCTGGCGGGCATGCTTTTCAGCTTTCTTTCCAACTTGCAGGCTATCATGCTTAATCGTCTAATGCCCCCAATAAACAATAAATCCATTGAAGGAAAGCGCCCTGGCGCTAAGGCAACTTGAAAGCTTATGTTTTGGCTTTGCGTAGTTACCATTATTCATTATATTTCTTTCCGGTTTCATACATTGTGGTTTTATGCAAAAATGAAAATAATAATTAACATAATATCAAAGTTGTTGTGTTATTTTTTAATTCATAACCCGCATATCTTTAAACATCCTACATGGTGAAATAATTAACATCTTTGGACTGGGTGACGAAATATAATTTAACGATCAACTGAACTTACCAGAAGTTCGATCGAAATTTTATGAAGCATGCAGTCCAAAGATGTTAATTTACTTCCCTTACTACCAAGGTTACCTCGCGCCAATACTGGTTTGGTTCGTCTTTAAAATCTTATGAGTGGTAGTACGTTAAGAAGGACTACATGGTAAAATAATTAACATCTTTCGACTGGATGCCGAAATATAATAACTCTAAGTTATCAAAAATTAAGGAACCATTGATTTAACTTTACGGATACGGTATTCACTATAATTTATATTATTTTTATTTCTTTGCTATCGAGTCATGCTAATTGAGAGGTGCTAAATAATTATAATGGTTTGTACTTACCAATTAAAACAACTAACCCAAAGATAAGAACAACGTTCATTTTGTCGACTTTTAATGTGCTAACTGCTTAACTGTTTTTAGGTTAACAATCAACAAATCGATTTGACGTTATATATTTATACAAGTATATAATCTTATCGCATAGATCACTTTCGATGCTTGTCAAAAAGTGTTGTGACTGGCAAGTGCACTGGCAAGTGAAAAAAAAAAATAAACGAAAGGGTTCTAATTTTTTGCCTAAATTTCTTTTCAAATCATTGTTTAATTTGTACTGTTATTTCGAAAAAAAGATCATAGGTCTCTGAGAGTACTACATATCTACTAATTCGGCAAGTCATTCATAGTATCTACCGGGGGTAAACTTAGCATTGATGGACAGTAGCTTTCCTAAAATACGAAGTGGGACACTGCTGAATGCGTTTTCTGCTCTACAAGTATATTTCCGCCTTTGGAGTCAACTGTTACTGACTCGTATGATCTCTCATTATATTTTGTTTTATTAAATCAAATTAAGAAACCCTGCTTCCATTTTTACTGTCTTTATTGGTTTTGCCCTTTTCACATAACATTCGTAATAAAAAGTTTATCTATGCGAAGTACGAGTTACTGTCGTTTAATAAAAAGGGTCAAATCAACATACCCTAATGGCTCTCCTTAAATTAAAGCTTTTTAAGAGTTTAGTGTATGTACTTTATCAATACGACAAGAACTAGAAAAAAAAATTGCAGAGGTTTTCCAAATAAGGCCTAACCTAGAGCATTGTTCCCATATCTTGGGGCGGCATTACCTTCGACAATTAGCATCCTTGATTCTGTCTAAAAGAGTCATTCGACTCATCAAAGCCCTCTTACAAGAAAATTCTCTGTGGGAGATTTATCCCTTTTCCACCGATACTTCCACGGATTTTGCTCTGAAGTATACTAACTGGGATAATTCCTTCCTTGACTGTTGCTAGCAGAACAACAAGAGGCGCGTTACGTATGCATCCCGTTACTGACAAGCTACAAAAGCCTAGATCGTCCCACTTCTCTTCTTTATTCATACCTGGGGTCTCCAGATTATGGAACGGACTACCTGCAGAAGTTTTTCCTTCCCCTGCCAACCTCCAATCAGGGTCAAGAGAGTACATTTTCCTTCTTTTCAGACGCCCACGGACATTAATATTTAGGCTTAAAGTCTACGTGGTCGGTCTCAGATAAAAAAAAATCCTTTTGGTCCAAATTTAATTTCGCAGGCGGGCATTACGATTTTGCGTTACGCCATTGCTACAATTAAATATTAGCCAATATATAAGAGCTATAGAAAATTGTCTTCGATTAAAAAAAAGGAAAAAAATGTGTTTAGCAATCTTTTTAATTAATAGTTTATTGAATTGATAATATATTTTTTATTACACTTAATCAGTCATATTAGAGTGTATGTTTCTATGGTATAAATCATTTGGGGTTACTCAATTGCCGTTACATAGGTCAGTATCACAGGTGCTACAAGTTACATTATAATATGGGCCAAAATTTTTTTCTAAATAGTCACAGAAAGGAAGTCCTTGCATTTCAGCCGATAAACATGTCCTTGCTGTTCCTTTGTACTCATCTAAAAAATAATAAAAATATCATTCGTATTGGCTTATTGTAGAACAACTAGTTTAGAAAAATTTTGTTATAATTTACTATTTTCGCCTTATGCAAAAAATTTAATTAAGAATTAGGTTTTGTCCATTTCCGCTTTTGTCAGTTTTAACCGTTGTAGGTTTCTACTTTTTAACGATATCTTTAACGTTTTTCTAAAGCAAGAAAGAAATAAAAAAAATCTCCCATTTCAACTCTTTTTCTTGTAAAATGTAGACTCAATTTTCTATAGATTGGTCGAATTACATACCTAGATCGATGGTCACTTTTGCACATACATTGGGAGTACTGTCGCCAACTTGTCCAATATTTTACATAATTCTTGTGGCAATTGGGGACTCAAATCTTGCAGAGAAGTCACAGTCCACTGTTTGTGCCGTGCTGGGATCGAAAGGGTCATTACATTCCGGGAGAAAATCGCAATAATAACATAGGCTTGGTTCAGTTGAAGCGTACGCTAAAAGACAAGGCAAAACGTTTAAAATATTGTTGATATTTAAAAGCTGGTAAAATAATAGCCTATGTAGTAAGCTCAGCCAAAAATAAGTATACCTTACGGCCAGGCTAGTAGGAGTGTTGACAAGGCTTAGAGTTTTCTGTTAACCTAATTTATAAAATTTATATTTTGTGCCACCATAAATTTATAATTAAGAAAGTAGAGAAAGAACTTTTTAAATATTATGGATCAGGGCTTTATTCATTAAGATTCCTAAAATGAATTAAATATCGCAAGTGACGTTACTCTGACGTAATTGAGAAACTGCTTTACCAAATGCCGATCCAAATATCAAATAAATTCATCATCGAATAGTTCAATGACTTTCAATCATTGGGGTCATTTCGACCATGGATCTATTATAATATGGATTCGATATCCGTATACTGTGAGCGTATCGAACGTGAAGCCTTATATAATATAAATATTTTGTTGTTTGTTATTCTCTTGAGAGAGCAGTTTACGAACTACGAACATAGACAAGACTACGAATTACTACGTAATTGAATCAAGAATGGTAGTAGAAAGAGATAAAATAGCATTGGAGTGTTGGAGCTCAGAAGTGTTGTTGTCTGCTGGGTGCTTAGGAAAAACGTCTGGGAACGCTCGGTTACACGTACGTCTTTGTCTAATGAACTAGAAAAGGAAAAGTGCGACGTATAGATTTATATAGATTTATAAATGACAGAGCGACTTTAAATAATCGCCTTTAGAAATAACCTAACATAACATAACCTATAAATAATAAAACCTTTTTAACTTAAATTTATTACTATTTAGCAGAAAAATAAAATATTTTGGGGCTTTTATTACTTTTAGTAAATCTTGTGATGCTTCTAACGTATTTTTGTACAAAAATACAAGGTAAAATAAGATGTGGCCAATGTTTACAAATTGTGTTTACAGTGTCGTTTAGAATGGTTTGTTTTGGCTTCAAAGAATGTGAACTCATCCCGTATCCAGTTCTAATAAATCCATGATTTCGACGATCAAGCATGCTTCCAAATGAGTATACCTTACGGGACAGGCTAGTAGGAGTATTGACATAGCTTATAGGTTTCTGTTAACATAATCTTTAATTATGCTTTAATAATTGAGATTCCTTAAATGGATTCAATATCGCAAATGAAGTCAATTTGACTGCTTCACCAGATGCAGAGAAAATAACAATGCAAATGTCAAACAACTCCATCATCGAACTAGTTCGATGACTTTCAATCATTGGGGTTATTTCGACGATCAAGCATGCTTGCAAGCGAGCTTGCGAATAGACAAATAAAATATTTTTCAATAGGCATTGCATGTATGGCACCTCTCTCATTTATTTCATATTCAACGCGAAGCAAGAAAATAACAATTATATTATATACTTTATACTACATAATAAAAGTATTTGCTTAATTTTACGTAAATCCGAAATATAACCTTATTGACGCTACGCTATTGAGTATGCGTAGACCTAAAGTTTGCCAGCTTGCTCGTCAAAAAACTGCAGACATAGTTATCGCTGATTAATATCGGTTAGTATTTAATTGTGCGCAGTTGCGTAACGCAAAATCGTAAGGCTCTCTCGTGAAATCAAAACTGGACCCAAGGGCTTAGCCAAAAATGAGCCCCTGTCCCTCTGAAATATCTCCCACGAATGTCGCCTAAAAATAGACATGCAAAGGTCAACTGGGTCCCTTAAACGGCTAGACTCTCCCACGGTGCGGGGTCTGCGGGGGCATACGTAACTGTTGTTTGATATTTTCCATGGCACAAATGCCTGTCAGCATGTTGATCGCGCATGTATAAGTGTTTGTAGAGCATTTGTAAAGCCCAATAAACAACATTTTATTTTGTCAACTAGCAAGCTGGCGGGCATGCTTTTCAGCTTTCTTTCCAACTTGCAGGCAACCATCCTTAATCGTCTAATGCCTCCAATAAACAATAAATCCATTGACGGAAAGCGCCGTTTGTATAACAATGTAGAGTTTAGTTTCTTCAGTCTACCTCTAAATTCACTCAAGATGTTCAAAATTTGGAACAGTGTTAATTTCTATATCAAATTGAATCTTCTAGTTCGCCAATTTTGGTTTTCCTCAGATCACTATTTTAACGTCTGTTTCAAGAATGAATGTTTTTTGAAAATTTATACATTTTATATATGGTTTTTTAGGCAAATATTATTGTTGCGTTCTATCTATGAGAAAGGTGGTAGAGCGATTCTTCCTCGACCGAGGTGGTACCACCCCACACATCATCTTAAATGTTTGATGTTTCCATCTCTGGATGTGTGAGTCGATTCCACAGTTAGTATTTAGACTTCGGTCTTCGTGGGCTCTCAGAAGATAAAAAAATATAAGAAAAGTAAATTCTGAAAAGAGATCGTATCAATGGCAAAACCAAAATTGGCGATTTTTGAGCGGTTTAATACTAAAAATTCCAGCATACACATTAAGTTTAAAAAAAAACAAGCCAAAGAAGATAATGTATTCAGATAATCACATTATCATCTTTATAACTTTGTCTACTAAGAGTGTGATTTACCGTATTTTTGAACAACTAATTGAACTTAACTGAAGTTCGATCGAAATTATATTTCGGCATTTAATCAAAAGATGGTAATTATTTCTTCATGTAGTCCGCCTTATCGTGTCACCACTTACTAGATTTTAAAGACAATTTTACCCCCTTCCCCACACCTCCAACCAGTATTGGCGCCAGGTAACGTTGGTCTCTGACTGGTTTGTGAATGTATCCCCAATTGGAGAACAACCTTTCGAGTGTTGCTGAAGATGCTGAAATTTTAAGTAACTTAACCTCACATTTTTAGTAGTCTTGACGTTGTCGACATTGTTGACATTGTCGACGTTAATTTGATTGTTGACGCATTGTCGACGCGTCAACGTCGACAATTAAAGTCGACGCGTCGACGCCCATCCCTGTTACTGACTCGTAAGATCTCTCATTATATTTTGTTTTAATAAATCAAATTAAGAAACCCTGTTTCCATTTTTACTGTCTTTATTGGTTTTTCCCTTTTCACATAACATTCGTAATAAAAAGTTTATCTCTATATTATGTACATATATACTCGTACACTGACTCACAAAAAAAAACGACTAGCCCAAAATCTTCGGTAGTTTTAAAACTTAATCACATCTGAATGGCGTTGGCTTTTGTCGAACTTTTTATTGATGTACACATCTTCACCCTAATTAAATTTAATGCCACAAATGCGAACTACGAGTTATTGTCGTTTAGTAAAAGGGGCAAATCAACATACGCTACCGGCTCTCCATGAATTAAAACTTTTTAAGAGTTTAGTGTATGCACTTTATCAATTCGACAAGAACTAGTACAAGGAATCGCAGGGGATTTAACTTGCCATTTCTTCGAAATCGATGCACCCCCTAACGGTTCTGCATTAAGCGAAACGTCCAAGCTTACTTCTCCTTTAGGTCAATTTATTTGTTGGCATATGAGTTTTAACAAATACTAATAATTTGTATTTAAGCTTTTTCTATCAATATTTACGAAGTAATTTAAAAACTGTTGCATTTTTACAAAAATTGTATTGACAATTTTAAGCTTTAACAAATGCAGGCGCTTGCACGCGTAAGGACCTTTTTAAAAGATTATCATAGCCCCTTTTAAAAAAATTTTAATATCCCAGCAAGCTTACGTGCCGCCACACATTTGGGGCTTTTTCACAAATTGCTAAAATTAAAAGATTTAACAAGGACCAGTTTTAATGCATTACTAAACTTCGCTGTCAATCGTAGAAATGTAAATGGATAGAACGTTTGGAAATTATTGATGAATTTTCTAAAAAATATGAATAAACAATAAAACCAGTAATAATGACAAGGTTAAATTCCGATCACAAAATAAGACTTGATTAGTGTCCAAACTATTATATCTGAAATATAAACCTAAAAAAAATAACCGATGATCGGCAAAAGTCGGAAGATCACCAAAAGATATTATAGACTGTAGAGAAAGAGCAGAAAAGCTTTTATAATTTAATGAGTACCGCCAGGGTTAGAGCGCTATCCTTTGGGACTAGTTTAAGAAAAAGCGGGCAGCGTAGCGCAGCTATCGTATGTCACGAAAAGTGTACGTGAGAAATACAATTTTTTGTAGCTGCCAAACTTTATTTGCATGCCAAATACGTTGTATTATTTGATTGTACTCGTATGTTGACGATGATAATACTTCTGGGCTTACGTACGACCGCTCAGGTCGGCACGATTAGAAAAGCGGCAAATCAGGATCATACAAAAGAAAGTCGTGAGTTTAGTTCGGGGATAATTTGTAAAAAGTGCGATATTTATAAAAAAAAAAACGTCAACTGTTTCAGTTCGGGAAAAAATTCAAAAAAGGTCGGTATTTCTTCCTTGCAGTCTGGGTTTAGGGCGTCAAAAAAATAGTTTTTTCGAGGCAGCGGCTCGGCTAGAGCGGGCTGGATTCAATGGTGCAGGTATATTGTTCCGATTAATTAAATTATCCGTTGTTGCAGAGTGCCGCGATCTTATGGGGCATTGGGACAAAAATCAGTACTCGGAAACAAATTAATATTATCATATAATTTATTTAAAACAAATTTGTCGGCCATTATTCTATATTTCAAACAAATCATATTCATTTTCTATCAATAAGGTTATAAAAAAATGGATTTGAACGTATGCGTCCAGAATAACCTATTAACAGTAGAAATGATACTTAAAATAAATAATATTAATGAAAATATTTAATGAAAATAATATATCGGAACCTAATTCAAGGAAAACCATATGTAAATGTTGTTATAACACAAAATAAATATATTTATTTTGTGGTTATAATATGTATCTTAGTGTACCCCTGAGTCACTTTCACTTGCTTCGCTATCTTCAAGAGGAGTCGTAATATTATATGCTGACAAGTGATCAGTGTCTTATGTAAACCCAATGTATTCTGTAATAGTGCTGTCATTAGCTAATCGTTTTTCTTTTTATTGATTGTTATTTTTTGATGAAAACCTAGAAAGGGATTCGACGTAATAATCAAGCGATTCATTAAATCAATTATTGCTTTTAGTCGGCAAAGTTTTTTGGTGTGTATTAATCTTTCTATGTTCCTATAACTTCCAAACACTCTTCTGATGTTTCGCAAAATGATATATTAAATTGAGAGATACCCAACCTAACCATGAACAAGTATTTTATGGACACTAATAGCCATATTAACCACGAATACACTTTGAGATACAAGGCCCTAGTTTTTCTAGCAAGATCGTTAAAATTTACATTAGCTTTTCTTCACAGTCTTAAAAGCGTATAAAACTTACTAAGTAGTTTCTTGTTAAGGTCAGCAATTTTGGCACCTACCTTATGTTGCTCAAAAAATTTTCTGGCGGTGTTCCGGTCATTGGAACTACCATACCATTGCTTCGGTTTCTTAATATTGAGCTCTAACTTTTTTTTAAACCGATCTTGATTTCGTTTTTTTTTTTGTTTTTTTAATTCGTTAAATCTAGCGGTAGCTCGCCACTGCTTAAAAGAAAGACGATATGCTATTTTTTAGAAACATTCCAAAAGACCTAACACACCTTACAAAATGTATGAAATTAACTATATAAAAGTCATTTTTAAAACATCTGGTGAAGAGCGTGAACGAGTGGTTTTGGATACTATCGGTTATGGAACGGTTTATTTTCCCAATGATGAATTTCAAGAATTTTTAAGTACTTTTGACTGCTTAATACCTATTGGGTGATATGTTAATTGGATTTTGGTATTTTATCGTAATGGTAGTAAACGAAGCCTAAGCATTTAAACTATTCCCTTTTAAACTTCCAAGTTAAAATTTGTACAAAGGCCTTTACACCTTCATAACCAATAAAATAATACAGAAAGACATTAATAGCATCGCTAATCCTAGGACTGTTAACTGTGGTTAACATATTTTTATATTTCTAAGGAGGGTTTTTAAACTATGGTTTAATAAAATTTAAGAATAGATTAAAAAGTCAAATTTTATCAAATATAAATAGAATACATTAAAAAATATATATCAAAAACATATAATAGATTATTTAATATTATAATTTTTTGTAAGTAGCTTTTAGCCAAATAAATGTCTTAATTGTTTAAATTTTAATAAAAAATATACATAAAAGTCGAATTTAGAACCTCTTCTTGTGAAGTCGGTTAACAAAAACTTCAAAAATGTGAAATTATATCACAGGAATAAGTAAAAAAAAGTTTTATAAATAAAATGCAATGTACAAGATAAAATTAAAAATAACTGTAATATTACCAATGTTTCCAATAACACAACGAGACTAAAACTGCCACCAAGAAATTAAAAAAAATCTGAAATTGCTAAATTAAACAAGTATACTTTTAAAAACAGAATACATTTTACTAGACCAATACTAATTTTAAAATTTTTTGGTAGTGAGTAATCGGCTGTTTAAGGCAAAAGTTTTTTTTCAGTTTGTCTAAATTTTTTAATAAGTTAGCTACAAAGCAAATCATTTTACACTGTGTTTGCAGACTTGGCAATACTTTGTCATGGTATAATATCTTCGTAATATCACGTTATCATAGGCCAATAACACACGAAAACCCAAGGTTCGATTAGTGAACTTCTATAATGAGTTACCAGTTATTTATAGCCAATAATCAAATACTTGATGTTCCTGTTTGTTCTAAAGCATGGCTTCTTTCTTGACATCGCTATAAGCCAGCTATCTCTGAAATAGTAAAAAAGTGTGTTTGGCAATGTTTTCAGTTAACAGTTTACTGGATTGACAATATGTTTTTTTATTACAATTAATAAATCCTTATAGAGTGTCCTATAGTACAAATCATTGGGGGTTCCTTAATTGCCGTTACATAGATCAGTATCACAGGTGCTACAAGTTAAATTGGGCCAGGTGCTAAAAACTATTTCTACAAGGTCACAGAAAGCATTTCCTGCTATTACAGCTGGATAACATGACCTTAGTGTTTCTTGGTTCTTAACTAAAAAATAATAGAAATATCATTCATATTGGCTTAATGTAGCACAAGTAGTTTAGTTGTTTTCGAAAAATAAATATTTTTATATTTCGCTATTATTCTCCTTATGCAAAATATTGAATTGATAATTAGGTATTATATATTTATTTATGTTTTTAGCAGTTTCTACCGTTATGGGTTTCTACTTTTTAATGATATTTTTAACTTTTTTTCTAAAGGTAAGATACCTAACAAAAGAAAATAAATAAAAAAAATTCACTATTTACTTTTTGTAAAATTCAGACCTAAATTGCTATAGATTGCTTAAATTATCTACCTACCTACTCTGTTGAAGACGCTAACTTTAACACATATATTGGGAATGCTGTCACCAACTGGTCCAAAATTTTGCATAATCCTTGTGGCCATTGGGGACTCAAAGCTTGCAGAGGAGGTACAGTTTATAATTTCTGCATTGCTTGGATCAAAAGGATCATTGCATAACGTGATATCATCGCAATGATAACATTGGCTTGGATCAGCTGAAGCGCACGCTAAAAGACAAGACAACGCGTTAAAACAATTATATTTAAAAGCTAGTAAAATAACCTATGTAGTAAGCCAATAACTACTTGAATACAAGGACACAATGCTTATGACTTAACGTTATGTGACGTCATCACCCGAAGTCATTACATATACGGATATCTATGCAACAACTCCTAATCTATGGCCATACGCAAAAACTCCTTTCAGGTCCAGCCGCCCGAACCGTATTCGATTGACAAAAATTTGGACCGATCCGGATCACTTTCCGACACATTTCATCTCTTTCTACTACCCTTCCTGATTCAATTACGTATTCCTCTAACTTAATGTTTGTAACCTGATCCGGATCGATTAGATTTTGTCAATCGAATACGCTTTACGTCCAGCATAGTCAGCTGTGCGTCCAGACATGTGCTTGAAACAATATTGTCAGATTATCTATAATTCTTAATTAGGATAAGCTTAGAAATAACTTTTCTTTGTGTAATGTGTTTATAACTACGTTAACTTAGTTATTAACACAGGCCTAATATAATTTTACAGGAGTATTTTATTGGGAGTATTTTGAAGTTAAATAAAAAAATAACAATAATAATAAGTTTTAGTAAACGTGCAGTCAGCAGACAAAACGCTACCGTCGATCTGGCAACGTTGTACCATATGACATGCAGTTTTCCTTTTCGTGTTAACAATCTACAAGTGTTTTGTGTATTTAGTGAAAAAACAAAGTGTATTACCGGTTTCAATAGTGTTTTAAATAATTATTAAAATGCCTTATAGATGTTGTGTAGTCGGTTGTAAGGGTAATTACCCAAACGGACCAACAGTACGAGTATTTCGTTTTCCTAAGAGTGTGGAAGGGCAAGTGAAATGGCAGAACGCCGTAAATCGTGAAAATTTTATTCCAAAAGCTAGTAGCCGAGTATGTGAGCTTCATTTTACAGAAGATGATTTTATCAGGCAGTATAGTCAGCAAGACACGAGAACCGGTGAGGTCGTTTCTGTAAAGTTAAATATACCAAGATTAAAAGAGCACAGCGTACCTAGTAAATTTCCCAATTGTCCAAAATACTTATCAAAAACTTTAACGCATCGAAAAAGCAGAGAAGAAAAACTTAAAGAACTAGACGAATTACGATTTCAAAAAGGTATTGAAGAAAGCAAGCGTGAAATTTTAATACATAAAGAACTTACAAATTATAAAACTTTTGAAGAATTTAATAATTTGTTTAAAACATTTAGTTTAAATGAAGGGTGGTTTAGTATTAATGAAAAAACTTCAAAGACTCTCTTTAAGATTAAGCATATTCCGGGGCCTTCAATTACGTGGGCTGTTAAAATAAATAATAATTTAGAAATAAGTACATACTTGTACGGACAACCAGTAAGTATACAAATTGATAAACTAAAAACGCCCTTTTTGTCAAGTAGTTTGGATGAATTGCGAAATTTACTTGATACCATTGATTGTTCGATGAATATTCTTCCTTTAGATTCCGAACAAGACAATAATAACTCTGAAAATAACTCGAATCCTGACCGCGATCCCGAATATGACTACAGAAAAAATAACATGAATATGTCAAAAATTAATGAAATTTTGAACTTTGTTTCAGATTTGCTAAAGAACTTAAAAGTAGACAATGATATTTTAGCACAAGCTTTGCAATTTATCTCCGAACAAATAAAATTAAGAACTTTGCCAAAAGAACGATACAGATATTCCACTACAACTATGGTATTTTGTTCAATTGTAAGGTAATGAACCATTTATTGACACCTAACCATTTATTGACACTCCTTAATGCCCTACACGATATTAGGGAAACGGCCAACAATGGATTCAAAATGTTGGCCTCTGCTACTTCGCTAAAGTATCTGGCAACACTGGACCATATTGCGAAAATTTTAAGACTCCATTTTTGTGAAAACTTTCTTTATGTGAACAGGTGCACCAAAGTTTATGCAATTTAAACTGGTCATTATACAAAATGTTAAGGAAAGGCAATTTTAAAAAAAATATGTAGCTACCTATATTTTTGTTATAAAACTATAAAGTAAGTTTTTCCATGCTCAGTAAGATCTGGAAGACAATAAAACATCATTAAATGTATCCTAGTCTTAAACATGTGTCTTAAAGTTTCAGTGTCAATAATTGGTTTACACTAATGGTATTTATCCATTTATTGACACCCGTGTCAATAATGGGTATTTGCCTTTTCTCAAAGGTTTTTTAACAGTGCATCTCCGTGCATCACGGCGATGTTGCCAATATATAAACTTTTACAGAAATATGTTTCTAACCAATTTTGGACATGGGATGTCAATAATTGGATACAGACAAGATATGTTACACATTTTCTTCCAGATATGGGTCCCAAAAAAAACTACGCTTCTAAAAAAATGGCGCAGGCCTTAGAAGACGTCAAAAAAGGCTTTTCTGTGGCAACAGCTGCAAAAAAAATATTGCGTACCTAGAACCATACTCCTGCATAAAAAGCAGGGAAAATCGTCTCTAGTGCGCCTTCCTGGTCCTGCCACCATACTGTCTTCAGAAGAAGAAACTATTTTAGTTCTCCACATTGTACACCACAAAAGGTAGAAGAAAAAAACACCAAGAGCATGCACTTCCGGAAAATAGAAATAGCACATCGACTAACCAACTAACACCTGATGTACCAACGCCATTTAAAAGGCCTTATTTTGGCCATATCCAAAACCTGCTACAAGAAAAAGAAAAATAAAAGACGAAATCAAAATACCCTCAGTTATTATTACATCTGATGCTTGGAGAAGTTAGCATATTAGAAAAGAAAATATCGCAAACTGGAAGAGAAGAAGCAAAGAAAGATACGCAGGAAAGAGAAGAACCAAGAGAACATAATAAAATATAAAAAATAATGAAGTTTCGGAGAGTTCAGACGAAGAAAAGGAATATATAGAAAAGTGGTAACAGCTCGGACCACGTAGATATTTTTCGCGAAAATGAAAGAGAATTTTGTGAACTGGCAGATGGTGGTTTGGAGACTATATTTTGGCCTAATTTTCTGGTGGTTAAAGAAACAACAATTTTCAAATATGTTAGTTTGCAAAAACTGTATTTTGAAGTTATGTGCATGAAATCCACCAATCAAGATAAAAAAAAAGCGTTTGTCTTTGATGAAAAAGATGTTTCTTGTATAAACAGAGGCTGTATTTTAGGAGTATTACCTACACCAGAAATTTTGGGAACAGGAGAGAGACAAAAATATGAATTTCCCTTACCAGTAGACATATATGAACCTTAAATCAGTTACTTTTTGCTTGGGTTTTATTTTCTATTTACTATCAACTATTACTTTTTGTGTGTCAATAACTGGGCGGTCAATTATTGGTTTAGCATAAAAATCGGGTGTCAATAAATGGTGTTTTGAGATAATTTTTTTCCTACACTGTAAATTTTTTCTTAAAAACTGAATTGTATTTTTTTTCGAAAAATATAATAAATAAATGCTTAAAATGTACATTATTTGAAAAGAAAAAGCTACAAAGCCTTTAGATCAGCAAATACACGTTATTACCCCCAGTTTTTAGGTAAAAGTGTCGATAATTGGTTGTTTACCTTATATACAATCAGTCCTCATGCGTACAGATATTTAAGAAATCACTGGCCAATAATTTTACCCCATCCTGAAACTATCAAAGGCGTCTGTAATAATTTTTTAACTGATCCCCATATTGATGAGAAAAAAATTTTTTTGACTTAATATTTTTAAATATTTAAATGATCAAGACAAAAATGTTTGTCTGCTAATGGATGAAATTCATATTAACCCTTATTTAGACTATAAAGGGGGAAACCTGGTGGGGGCATCAGTAAATAATAACGAATTGTTAGCAACATCTGCATATACTTTCATGATTACAAGTATTTGTTCAGATTTGGAAGAAGTTGTTCACATTGCCCCTATATCTAAAATTAACCATGAATTGCTTTTTCATTTTATCAAAACAATAATAACTCAATTTAGAGGCTATCGGTTATATAGTTTTTTGTGTACTCAGTGACAACAATGCCATTAATGGAAAAGCTATGTCAAATTTTTCACCAAAAAAAGAACTTAATGATAGTGTTCCCACACACTGTCGATGCTAAAAGACCTTTATTTTACTTGTTTGATTCTGTCCATCTCTTAAAATGTATATTCAATGCCTGGCTAAACTCAAAACCTGATCAGACATTTACATATGCCGACTTTTTTACTGGCGAAGAAAAAGTTGCATGTTTTGCATCTCTTAAAAAATTGCATGACTTGGAACACAACATGTTACTAAAATTTGGCTTCTCTTTAAATTTAAAAGCTCTGTATCCATCTAGCATGGAAAGACAAAATGTAAAACTGGCATTAAAAGTTTTTAATCCTTTTGTAATTGAGGGCTTACAAAATTTTGACAAAGATATCCCCAATGCTCAGGACACAGCCGAGTTTTTGAAAATAATAGTAAAGTGGTGGAATATAATAAACGTCAAAACACCATTAAAAGGAAAGCGTTTGCGTGATATTTTCCAGGAACCTATTGTAAAAGGTAAAATAGTAAACGACCCAAAACTTGACTTTTTGAAACAAATGTTGATTTGGTTAGATAACTGGAAATCAGAAATTTTTTTAAAAAAATTAACACGCCAAACTCACACAGCTTTGTCCCATATAATTTATGGTGTGCTGGAAATTGTGAAATATTGTTTTGAGGAATTAAATTTAAATTATATTTTGTTAGGAAAATTGCAAACTGATCCCTTAGAAAATCGCTTTGGAAAGTATAGACAGTTAGCGGGTGGACATTATCACATCTCAATTCGACAACTTTATGAATCTGAAAAACGACTACGAATTCAATCAATATTGACACTAAAATCCCATAATTTTGGAGAGTTAAGAATTGAAAAATTCTACGAATCACCTGATTGTGACGAACAGGACAGTGCTGAAGACTGTTCTAAAGAAATTGACGAAATTCTTAAAAATATTATTATTCAAAAATCTGATATGGACAACTTTAAACCAGAAATGCCTGTGATTACGTATCTGGGGGGATATTGCAGCCATATTGCTTTAAAGAAGCTGAAATGCAATTATTGCAAAAATTCTTTGATATGCAATAAAGAACTTATTGTTGAAGATAATTTTAATCTCATAACTAACTTAAGCAGAGGTGCCCTGCAATATCCTAGAGATCATGTAATTGAAATAGTTATTGTTTCATATATTTTATTCCAGAAAATACTTAGTGACCATGAGAATAAATTCTTAAACATTTTTTCTCAAAAATCATTTCTGACTAATCTCGTATTTAAGATATCCTTAAACAAGAATTTTTAATATACTTTGATGGCTGCAATACACACTCAGCAAAAACAATTATTGATATTTTACTTAGCAGTATTACCAACACTCTGCTCAAAAATTACTGTGCCAAGAAAAATAACCGATTAGGTAAAGGTCATAAAAGGAAATTAAATACATATACAAAATAATTGGACATACATTAACTTTAATTTTAAAGTGGCTAGGTAATCCAATGATGATTTTCAGTAAATTTTTCTCAGTACTTAGTTACTCGTAAATCCTCGAGTACCTAAATTTTTGGAAAATTTTGCTATCTGAGGATACACAATATCTGAGGCAAAATCTTTAGGATTTCTTAGTTTAATAGAAGATATTATTTTTTATAATTGGTATTAATACTCACCTTAAAATATGTACCTAAAAAAACTACAGTAAAACATTTTACACAAAGTAGTTCTTTTTAAAATCATTATAGTTTTTATCACTTATACATATTTTAGATCTTATTAACGCATAATTTGCCCAAATGCAAGTTTAAATATTTAAATAATGATGGTCTAAAGTGCAAATTTATAAGTCACACAAAAACATAAATCCAAAAAAAGCATATAATATAATATTGTATATATTTATTCATATGACCACGGCTGATGACGTCACAGATAAGCATTGTGTCCTTGTATTCAAGTAGTTATTGAGTAAGCCCGGTCAAAGATGCCCAGGCCAGGCTAGTAGAAGTATTTCCAGCTTAGAGTGTTCTGTTAACATAATCTTTAATATCTATATTTTTAGGCCAAGCAATGGAGCGATTTGTCGTGACATTAATCTTATTAGAAAACCGCGTGTGCCATCATCTGAAAGACGATCCGTAGATGATTCCTGTTATAAATCCAACTCTGAAATTTTTTCCATTAATTTGTTATAAACATTTTTAAGCAAAAAAACGCGATTTTCTTAGTTTTTTGCTTATAAAATGAAAAGTAATGAAGCAATCTTAATGACGTAAATGAACGATTTGTAGAGAATAGAAATACGAATAAAATGAGAGGTCGAACGTCCCGATAGGATAAGTAGCAACGGAGAAAATCCGGAAAAACCGGAAAATTAAGAGTTTTTTTTTAAATTCATAAATCGGCCATTTTTAAACGTAGAGGGCTCAAACTTTGGGAAAAGTAGTAACTTGTAGCTATTTTATGTGTGCAAAACCCCGACGCTGTCCGACGATTAGTTTTGCCACAATCGTCATTTTAATTTTTCAACACACTATTTTGCAACAGGTCTGGATGCTCTACGGATCGTCCAATTTTAATTATTCGTTAATTATTCTTAGCGTCGGGGTTTTGCACACATAAAATAGCTATAAATTACTACTTTTTCCCAAAGTTTGAGCACTCTTTGTTTAAAAATGACCGATTTATGAATTTAAAAAAAAACTCTTAATTTTCCGGTTTTTCCGGATTTTCTCCGTTGCTACTTATCCTATCGGGACGTTCGACCTCTCATTTTGTTCGTATTTCTATTCTCTACAGTTACTCCATGAACATCATTAAGATTGCTTCATTACTTTTCATTTTATAAGCAAAAAACTAAAAAAATCGCGTTTTTTGCTTAAAAATGTTTATAACAAGTTAATGGGAAAAATTTCAGAGTTGGATTTGTAACAGGAATCATCTACGGTTGTACCACAATAAATACTTACTTAAGAAAGTAGAGAATATTTTAATAATTATGAATATTGGCTTTAAATGTTAAAATCCCTTAAATGGATACAATCTCGTAAATGACGTCAATTTCACGTAATTCAGAAACTACTTATTACCAGATGCAGGGAAAATAATAATCCAAATATCAAACAACTTCATCATCGAACTAATCCGATGAGTATCAATCATTGAGGTTATTTCGACGATCAAGCATGCGTAACATAGACTTGTGAAGTTTTCCAGCTTGGTCGTCAAAAGACTTCGAACATAGATATCGCGCATTAATATAATTAATATTAATATAAACCCAAAGGTTTAGCTAAAAATGAGTCCTTCCCGAACATCTCCTACGAATGTCGACTAAAAAAAGTCATTCAGAGGTCAACTGGGCTCCTTAAACGGCTGGACTCCCCCGCGATGCGAGGTCTGCGTGGGTGTACATAACTGACTGTGTAATATTTTGCATGGCACAAATGCCTGTTAATATGTTTATCGTGCATGTATACAAATTTGTAGAGCATTGGTGAAGCACAACAAATGCTATTTTATTTTGTCAACTAGCAAGCTGGCGAGCATGCCTTCCAACTTGCAGGCAAGCATGCTGAATCGTTTGATGCCCCCATTAAAACACAAATCCTTTGACGGAAAGTGACCTTTGTGTAACAATGTAGAGTTTAGTTTCTTCAGTATACCTCTAAATTCACTAGAGATGTTAAAAATTTCGACTGGTTTTAATTTCTGTTTCAAATTGAATTTTCTAGTTCGCCAATTAAGTTTTCCTCAGATCACTATTTCAATGTCTATTTCAAAAACGAATCCTCTTTGTCATTTTTCGAAATTATACATGTATAATTTACGGCAGAAGTTTATGTATGGTTTCTTAAGGCAAATATGATTATTGCATGCTATCTATAAGAACAGTAAATCCCGAAAAAGGATCATATCAATAACAAAACCTAAATTGACGATTTTTACGCAGTCTAATATTAAAAAATTAAGCATACATATTAAGCTAAAAAATACATGCCAGTGAAGATAATGTTTTCAGATAAACATATTAAGCTTCATAACTTTGTTTTCTAAGAGTACGATTTACCGTATTTTAACTCTAAGTTTTCAAAAATTAAGGGACCATTGATTCAGCTTTACGGATACAGTATTTACAATAATTTATATTATTTTTATTTCTTTACTATCAAGTAATAGGTGCTAGATAATTGTGTATAATGGTTTTTACTTACCAACTAACACAACCAACCCAAAGATAATAACAGCGTTCATTTTGTCGATTTTTAATGTGCTAACTGCTTGACTGTTTACAGGTTAACAATAAACAAATTGATTTGATGTTATATATTTATACAAATATATAATCTTATCGCATAGATCAATTTTAATGCTTATAAATGAAGGAAGGTATTTTGACAAGTGCACTGGCAAATGAAAAAAATAAAATAAACGGTGGTTAAAAATTAAAAATGGTTATAATTTTTTCTCTTAAATTCCTTTTAGAATTATTGTTTTATTTGTACTGTTATTTCGAAAAAGACAACAAAGGTCTCTGAGGGTACTACATATCTACTAATTTAGCGAGGCGTTCATAGTATCCGCCAGGGGTCAACTTAGCATTGACGCACAGTAGCTTTTCTAAGATACGGAGTCGGGCACCCAAGCTGAATACGTTTTCTGCTCTACAAATATGTTTTTCTACGAATGTCAATAAAAACCTTTATTGTATGTTCAATAGTAATTTCGGGACATAGGGCATTGTTTTATACACATTTTCATTGTGATTCAATCGCCATGGTGATTCAACTACAAAATTCCCAATGTGCACGGGTATATTTTTACAAAGGTGGCGTTGACCGTCGGCGGCGCCGCATCAACACGCCACAGTAATCGCGTAGCAACACCCAATCAAACCCAATCAAACACGCCATAGTAATCGCATAGCAACGCAGACAATGCAAATAAAAAGTAAATGACAATTATTATTTTGACATCTTAAAAAGAAAAATATTACTAATCCCATTTGTTACAGTAACATTCGTAGAAAAACTATAGTGTAAAACTCGCATGGAATGACCATTTCCTACTCGTATGATTTGCAGCACTCGCCTGCGGCTCGTGCTGCAAACGCCACACTCGTAGGAAATGCATGTCATTCCAAGCTCGTTGTACAATATACTATTTCCACCGTTGTAGTCAACAGTTACTGACTCGTAAGATCTTTTATTTATTTTAATAAATTTAATTAAGAAATCCTATTTACATTACTACTATTTTTATTTGTTTTTTCCATTTAACATAAAAATGTAAAGCTAATATATTATTTATATACACTGACAAAAAAAACCGACAAGCCCAAAATCTTCAGTATATTTTTGAAACTTAATAACATTTCAATAACGTTGGGTTTTACTGATGTATTTTTCACCATAATTTAATTCAACAAATGCGAACTACGAGTTATTGTTGTTTAATATACAGGGGCAAATCGATAAATCCTAATGGTTCTCCTTAAATTAAAACTCTTTTTAAGAGCTTAGTGTATCATTATGTACGTTATCAATACCACGAGAGCTGGAACAAATAATTGCAACTTGCCATTTCTTCAAAATCTATAGTCTGCCCAAGATATCTGCAACCGGCAAAAGAATTTAAAGAATGCAAGGGAAGGCTTAAACAACGTTGCCGATTTATTTTAAACCAGTCTTGAAAAACTGTTTAATTTTTCGATAATAAGATTTAAACTTTTCTTATCACATCTGGTTTACAAACAAATTGGCAACGTTGTTTAAGCCTTTCCTTGAACTCTTTAAATACATTTGCTGGTTGCAGATATCTGGGCATATAATACGTGGTCTGTCTCAGATAAAAAAAAATCGATGTACCCCCTAACGTTTCAGCGGATCGTCCAAGTTTACTTCTTGTACGGATCAATTAATTTGTTAGCGTATGCGTTTTAACTAATAATAATAATTTGATTTCAAACTTTTTCTATCAGTATTTACGAAGTAATTTAAAAACTGTTGCATTTTCACAAAAATATACGAAACTGACAATTTCAAACTTCAGAAAGTGGACGCGTTTCCACGCATGAGGACCTTTTTAAAAAATTGTAAAAGCAATTTTAGTTTCAAGTAGAAATTAGGGGCCGAGAAATACCCTTTCTTTTAATATTTCAGCAACCTTACCTGCAACCACATACTTGGGGCTTTTTGATAAATCGCTAAAATTAAAAGACTTAACAAGGGCTGGTTGTAGCATTACTTAACTTCATTGCCAATCGTATAATATTCGGTTTCATTTAAAGAAGATTATCCTTTCTAGTCACTAATTTAGCATAAATTAGTTTAAGACAGGTAGCAGTCAACAGCAATTTTGTTCCTGGATTCTTCTACAATAATTTTCTATATTATTAAAATTAAAATCAATACTTCTGTCGGCAACAAACTCTTTTAGAGAGGCCCAAACAAGTTCAATGTGATTTAGATCCGGATGGCACGGAGGTTATCTTAAAATATCTTCCATAATTGTATCTATCTCATATGTTTTATCCAATGGTTTTCTCATTGTAATTAATCTGTATAAATACACTTTTTTTAACATGTCGTCGGTAACGGTGGCACCACGTCGTCTCAGCCATGCCTTCATTTTCTCCTTTCTGTAACTAAAATTTGGAAATATTTCTGTTTGCTTATCGATAGCCAGAACACTCTTTGCAGGCACATTAGGAATGTTTTTCTTGGACCCACTTTTTGTAGTTAGCGTAATTCATTTCACTGTGATAATCACCCGATTTTTATGCGATTTTAATGCCAAATACGTATTAGGTACAACACCATTTTCACTGCCTGCATGCATTGTTACTAGTCTTTGCCCTTTTGACATAGGCCTTCGGTGCCCTTCGTTACTGTTATTACTCCAAGATTTTCCATGCGTGTGAAAAGAGTGAATGTATGTCTCATCCATATAAATTATATTGGACGGTTCAATTTACGAAATTTTTTGATAGTTCTTTAGAAATTTAACCTCTTGACGAATATCGGGTTTTCCCATCAACAGTTTGCGGTTAGTTTTTGTATTTCGCCACGTAAATCCCATTTTTTTTTTTCATAATTTTCCTTAGACTCTCCAGAGTACCTGGAGGTTGGCACTTCAGTTTAAAATTGACAATATAGGGTGTTATGAAATTCACTGCATATATTTGAATGAGTGGGGTAGTCTACAGACATACCCAATACTTTTTCCCCTCAAATCGCACTTTTTTTTATTTTAAAAATACCCTAAACCACCCCCGTATCCGACGCTTCTAAAGAGTCTGACGTCATACCTTCAAATATTATGAAGAAAAACCAATGATCCAGCTAGGGCGTTGCCAAACTTAAATATTATCGTGAAATCTCATTTTATCAATTGTAGTGAAAACCGAAAATCATCCAATTTTTAATTCCACAGATAAACTTTACCAAAAATGTCTATTTTAATTTAACAGCAATTTACTTAATATGGGAAAATATGCACTCGTGAAATTAGGTTGATATTGTAAGCAGAATAAAATAGGCAATGCTATACGGTAACACAAATAATTGTGAATTACCTGTTACGTTAATAATGAGATGAGAATTATTCCTACTAGCTTAAACTGTAGAAATTAAAACGTATCCCACTAATTTTAACACAGACATTTATTCCTACTCTGTAATCGGGTTTTACCTGTTGAGTTTGTAAATAAATAAATAAATAAATTTACAGACGGTAGTCGCAAATATGCCTTCACATAATTTACTATCACACTAATTGAACACAACTACACAGTATTATAAAATTTTAATCAAATTCTTTGATTACAGAAGGAAATTTGGTAAAAAAATAATTTATTTAAATACATAATAATATTAGATATCTTTCGACGGTGAGATATTATGTAGCCGCCGAAGCCACGCTGAAGGGTTGTTGAACCCATTCCGCAGAGTAAACGCCTCCCTGATTTGTAAATGCAGTAGCCGGCAGAAATCGTACGTCAGTGGCAGCTGTGTAATCCAAGCGAAAGATGTATTTTGACGAGTTTAATAATATCGTGTACATTATTCTTGTGTTAAAGTTAAAGCTGTTAAATATTAACAAAAGTTAAAGCCATTTAATATTAACAAAATATCGTTCGCCGTTGTTTATTTGAAATAAGAAAAACACTAATTCCTTGGTTATTAGTTGACGTTATATGTTGGTTTAAACAGCTGTTCTCTAGAGTGTTTTATTAAATTTGTGTTATAGGTAGTATTTTAACTTTGTGAAATTGAGAATTGTATGAGAGTTACTAGGATTTCTTTATTTAAAGGTAATGTAATAAAAATATTAGTTCTTGAAACTTGTTACATATAAATATTGGGTTCTAGAGCAATATACGACGAATTTCATAACATTTTTGGATTGTTTTAAAAAGCTTACCGCAAAAGAAACACATTAAAGCAAAAAAATTGTGGGATAAACCATATTTTACCAAAAAAAAATTGTTTATAGGTTGTAAAACTTCTCTTAACTATTTTTATTTGCCCATGGGGTTTAATAACAACTATTTACCTCACAGTTTCTCAACAGATTACTATCAAATATAAAGTCTTTTTTCCCAAAAATATTATTGAAGAGACGGAAATAAATTTTGTTTACATTTCGTCGGTGTTAATAAAGTGCACAAACGATTCGTTATCGTTTCGGCCGGAGGTCTGACAAGCAATTAAAATTTGTATTTGTTGAAAATTCGAGGGGTCGTATATGCTCAAGACCCGAAATATTGTTAAAAGACCTGGCAACATGGCAGCTAGCTGACTGTTCTTTATATGGCCATGTGTTTTATTACCAGTGGCGTGCAGTGATTAAACAAATTTTTTTGAGGGGCGATACCTGGCTTATTAGCGCGAAGCGCCATTTATGGCTATTTTTCCCCAATCTGAATTGAAGTCAGGATTTACTGGTTTCAATATATGCAGTGAATTTCATAACACCCTGTATATCGTCTGAGGACTTCTTTATCACAACCGTCCAATTCGGTTTTCACGCTCAACTTTCTTCTTTTTAGTGTTCCGTGAAACGGAACACTTATAAAATCACTTCGGTGTCCTTCCGTCCGTCTGCCACAGGTGATTTTCTCTGAAACTACACGACGTAAAAATTTGAAATTTGGAATAGAGATAGAGTGTGGTGGCCCCTAGTATAGGCGTGAAGTATAAAAAGTTAAGTTTTGATTCTGGGGGTTAATTTCGGGGGGTAAATTGGGAAATGAAAAAAACATTTCGAGGACATCGTGTAGGGTATCATATGAAAGCTTACTGAAACATGAATTCAACGATGTATAATATGATGAATTTGTTTAATGCATTTTTTTGGTATGTTTCGGGAAAAACGCCTAAAAATTGCTGTCCTCCACCCTTATCACCAGAACGATTGCTCAGAAAAATCTAAAAAAAAATTATTGAGAAATAGGTGTATATTGAACGAAAATTATCAGGATTGAAAAATTGCCGATCTGGCCACACTGCTCTACGAAGCTGCTTTTTTCTCTGACCGCTTCGATACCGGCATTGCAGAAAATTTACAAAGATTTTATCCTGATGATCTTGACAATGATTTTCCACAGAAATGTGTACACTTCTATTAGGTACTTTATTAAATAAGTTCTAGATTACCATTTTACTTCAAAAGATGCTTAAATTAATCCCTATATCTCGTAAAAGAAGAAACTGACTGCCTGACTGACATATCAAATCAGCCTACACCGCTGGGTCTAAACACTTGAAATTTTGCACAGACCTTTCTTTTATAAAGTAGGCATCTAATAAGGGAAGGGTTTTTAAAATTCAACCCCCAAGGGGGTGAAACAGGGGTTCCAACTTTATATCAAGAAAAAATATCAAATGGTCCTATTAATTCGAAACTTCAATGAAGTACTCTAAAAAATAACGTTCAGATTTACTAAGTAGGTTTATGATTTAGTACTGGTTTAAATTGGGTTTGTTTCTGCAGCAGTTTCAAATCAATCAAAGCCAATGAGATTGTCCGGTTTCGATCAGTAAACTATTTTCCTTGAAGATGATTGACTCTGACTGGTTTCAAACTGCTGCAGAAACAAACATATTAAGATCGTCTAGTTGATCAGTTACGTTTTGACAAGTTTTTGTCCTGTCATTGTTAATAAGTCGTCATTAAAAATGTATGACTTATTCTGAGATTTGAGATTTGAGCGATTTGCTTGGTTTCCAAATCATTTTCATCTTGGAACGGGTTATTAGAATGAATTTAGTTCTATTATTGTCGAAAGTTCATACTAAAATTGACCCTTTCTTTATAAATTTGCGAAAAAAACTCAGAAACAAATTCATACTATAAAACTTAGTTGTCCTATTCTTACACTTGTCAATTTAAATCTTTTGGTTGTCAAATTAGACCAGAGAGTTGGAGAATCTGGCCGCAAATGTTTAAATACGTGTTTTACAGTTTTCAATAAATCAACCTCCAAAGGGTGAAATGGGGGTTTAAAGTGTGATGGAGTAAAATTATATTGCAGATGAAGGCTAGTAAGATATAAAAATATTGAAACCACCTTGCCTAATATGGAGGTAACGTTAAGGATATACCTTACAATCCCCGCTTCTAATACCTACCAGCGGTGAATGGTCGTTTTCTGTTTAAAAATTGTTTGAGAAATAAAAATGTCATATCTATCGATGATTTTGACGACGTAATCGATAAGTTTGCAAGTTCAATGGCTAGGAGAACCGCTGTATAGATAGACGTTTGGCCTCGTTTTTTTTTTAAATAATACCTATATTGTTATTAACATCTTTTCATTAAGCATTTGCTTATTTTTTTTAAATACAATATTGTTTATTACCATATTTTTTTAGCATTCGTTTTTTTTTTAGATAAAAATTCTTTAGTAACATTTTTTTACTACTTTTATCACAATGTACCCTTATCAAATTAACCAGTCAAATAGGACAGGCCGGACAGGCCATAACAGCTTCTGGCCTACAGGCCAAAGACAACTTAAAACGTCACTGTGCCTACCTGTCCTCATTTAAATAATTTTTATACATTAACCCTAGAGTAGTCGCGCCCAATTTACTACCTTGGTTAGTCGCGCTGGTCTCCTAGACCGGGCAGCCATTTTGCAAAGATAAACAATTTCGAAGGCTCAAGTGGTTGTGAATAAGGGAAAAGAAACTCTGTTCGTTCACTATTACCAATATTTATTGAAAAAAATATAGTTTAGGTCAACAAAAAAAACGCTTAAAAAATAAAAGAGTTATTCTAACAAACATAAAATCAAAACTCGTATACCGAAATACTAAGTAAAAATGTATAAAAATATACATAAAACAGCTTAACTAGAGTATTTTTTTAAACAAATATCCATCCACTGAATTAGTTCTGGGCATTTAAAACATTTTCCTGACATAATCTGCATATGTCAACAATATGCTCCAAGCACATGTATGTATTGCACTGAAAGCAAGAAAATCTTGTTTTTCTGTTTTTCTTCCAATTGCAATATGCAAAGCGGCCTTGAGATCTCTCTTGTGAATGATCTCCCTCATTAGTTTGAATACTGCACAGCTCACGCAATCGGAATCGAATACTATATGGCATATATGCTATCCTGTTTAATGTCACTGTGGTGTTCGTCACGCACTTCATAGCCTGTCTCTTCTTGATCGTCGGCAACATGTGAACCTTGATAATTATCTAGAGCAGGGTGCTCGTCTAATACTTCTTGCATTAATTGTTCCAACCTCTTCTGCTCCTTTTCATAAGCCATGCCTAAAATTACAAAAAATATCCAATCTGTTTTTTTTTTAATTTTTACCCAAAATATGATATACAAGCTTTAAACATCCTCTATTAAATTTATTTCAAGTAAAACAATAGTGAATATTAAATTTGAATATAATATGGACCTCGTTATTCATTACTTGACCAACCGCCAAATCGTAACTTTCGAGAAAACAGTCTTTAAGTTTTTGGCTTTCTTAAAAATAAAGTATTTATCAAATTAAGCTGATTTTTCGTGTGAAGGTTTAATATACTGAAATGAATTTCACTTTAAAATATTATTGTAAAATAACGCATTTTGTTGTTTTTATAAACGAAAAAGGCCCTTGGTCATTTAGTGCTTCTCGCCGTTTCCTGCTTTTTAGTTTTGCATAATATGACTATGTATCAGTTTTGGCGGTTAGTCATGTTATGCTTAACTTCTGAGTGTAAATAAATTATTTTTATAATGAAGTGAAACGTTTTTGTATTGTTTTAAGTCTTCTTGAAAATAGGTTTATTTGAATTTGAAGGACATGTTTCACAACAAACAGTTTCTGTATGTACAAAAGTGAAAAATATATTTAAATAAAAGAAACTAACATTGAACCCTAAACTTAACTACTAACACATTTTTTTCAGTCACCCTTTGCTTCTTTCTCTTCTCCTGGTAATGCACTACTTGGAAATATTTTTCGGTCACCGCCATCCTAAGACATAAAAGTTAAGCCAGGCAAAAATATATTTCGACAATAAACTTACCCCTAAGGGTTACGCCACCCTGAAATTTCCAAAAAATCGATTTTTTTGGCTAGATAAATTGTTTATACGTTAACATTAGAAGACCCCATGTACGGTCCAGGTATCGCAGACTGAAGAGAATTAAAAGAAATAATGATTTTCAGACGCTGACGTCGTACTTTTTTTTCTTTTGCGTTTTTCTCGAAACTACTTTTTTCAAAACGGTGTACACGATATCTCAAGATCTACTCAACCGATTTGACTCAAATTTACAACACTTCTTCTTTATCATATTATCTACGATGTAACGAAGGGATTTTTCGATTGTATGTCTTGTTCAAAAGTTATGAATCTTTTAAACTCAAAATTTCGATGCAAATTCCAAGCTCTTTTTTCAAATAGCTGTCATTTCTACAAAAAAAATTTAAATTTTTTTCCTATGTCACATTTTAGCTATTACTCTTTTAAATAAGAAAAACATATTTTGTTACGTTTCAGACAATGCCTAACTGAGAAATCACGTACACCATCAGCAAGGATTTTCAAAAGAGGGTCCTACTTATCGGCTCATATCTCCGCCATTTTTAATTTTTTTTAAATCGTTAACATTGCAAATTGTTCATAAAACTACTATGTATATGTGTGAAATAAATTTTTTTATATATACTTAATGACCGCGTCAAAATTTTTTTTTATTTTTATAACTTTCCCAGCGCCAGGGTGGCGTAACCCCTTACGACGATTTTTTGTGCGATTTTTAACATCAAAGCAGTTCGTTTCTTCATTTTTCAACTTATAACTTTATTTAACTACCACACTATAACAACAAACTGTTTATAACTAGAAATAGACGTGATCTACCTTATAAACACAACAAATTATAGGATACATGCGCGCGTATAGAACAATCTGCATCAATCAGCCAAGCGCCGGAACCCACCTGCGCGGCGCGGCGGTTGGTCATTTTATGCAAAATCGAACTAGACAAATTTCAAATTTTTCTGTTTGACGTGTAGTTAGTCGAGTAATGCAAAATTGGTCTAGTCATATAGGCTGATTGGCGTTTACGTTTATTGAGGAATATACAGAAATGATAGAGTTCTGTACGTTCTTGATTTTTTCCAAGATAAATACCACCTTTACCTTCTAGATGGCGCAAATATCTCAAAAAACTATACTATGTCGCTTAGTCAAGTGATGCATAACGAGGTCCATATTTAAATATTATGCATTTTTGGTATGTAAAAGCAAAATAATTACCTTCAGTTTTAATAAAAAATCCCACCAAGTTAGTCGCCCCGGAATCACAGACCGTGTATCGGATTAGTCGCCCTGGTGTGATAAACCGTGTTACGTTCTCTGGCGCAAGATCACTCCCGTACAACGACACAATTAATACTACCGAATGTTTGACCTAATTGAAGCAGACTTGTGGTGGCATAGTCGCGACGGCCCTCTAAGCCTAAAAATATTTACTATTTCGCGCCGCCCGGTCTCAGAGACCATGGCGCGACTACTCTAGGGTTAACAGTACAGTTAAAGAAAAATTTTGTTTCTTAGAACACATTTTTTATTTTATTTATTCTAAGGTAGAGAAAATTTTTAAAACACTCATGATTCCAAAAATTAGCAAGAACGGTAGTTTTTCTCTTTTTGCAGAGTTGCATAGGGCGGTATCACACGTCGTGCATTTTATATCCGTCATTTTACCGGCCAATTTCTTTGCAGCATAATCACAATAGCTTTTTCCAGATACAACTGTAGGAACACAGTCTCTCTCAGTGACTATCTTACCTGAAAATAGTAATAATATAAAAATTTCATTGCAAGAAGTAATGGTTCAAATGAATCACGTGGATTCGTGAGAGCAAGAATTTAACTTAGTGATTTCGAGTTCATTTTGGGGGACAAAATAATCGTGAGGAAAATTTGGGGAAATAAAACACGTGGGGAAATATTTGGAGACATTTTTTTAACAGGGCATATTTGGGGGATTTTACTTTGCTTTCTTCACTCTTCACTTTTAATACGACGTGCCCATGACGCAAATATAAAAATCAAAATTTGTCTTATGAGTAAAATAAAACAAAAAAACAACAACAAATAATCTTCCCTTTAGGAGAGGCTTATAAATAGGCCAATCATTAGAGCAAAAAAAAGTCATATATTGACAAAAAGACTAGTAGAAAGCCACCTATGCCATCATTTAAAAGATAGTCCGTAGATGTATTCTGATGTGTTTTCGACTCGCAACTCTCATTAATTAATTTGTTATTAACAATTTAGTGCAAAAAAAACGCTTTTTTTCTTTTGGTTTTTGCTTATAAAACGAAAAACACGCGAAGAATTTCAATTCCGTAAATGGAAAAGTTATAGAGAATTAAATTACGAAGAAAATGAGAGGTGGAGCGATCCGATCGGTTTATTAGAACCGAAGAAAATCCGGAAAAATCGGAAAATTCAGCTTTATTTTCAAAAATTCATAACTTTTCCATTTATGAAGATTAAGAGCTGAAATTTGGCACAGAAGTAGATAATTATATCAACTTTAAGTGTGCGCAAGGCAGGTGCTGTCGGCCCATTAGTTTTTGCGCAAGTGCAATTTCAATCTTTTTATGCACTTTTTTGCCGGGAGCCTGCTTGAGTTAAAAATGGTCCTATTTTAATTCTAATACCGGTTTTCAAAACTACAAGTAAAATACTATAAATCGCATATCCCAAGTTTTCGTTAAAATACAGCGAAATGGATGAAACATGCACTTGAACATCGGTGTAAATGGCCTTGGGCGCGCGAGCGCGCGTGTAGTGGGGGAAGGAGGGGAAGCGTACTTATGTAGACATACAGGCGCGCCACGCGGAGCGTCCCATATTTTCACTGGATTTTCTCAGCGACTACTGCACCTTTTTGGAAGATTCTTTTTTGATTTTGGGGTTATTGAATACGAGGAATCTGATCCTCTATTCAGATTCCACGAATAATTCAAGATAAAGCTGCTATTCCACCTTCTTGAGTAACATTCTTATATTTCTATTCTATAAATAAACGAGCAGGATTGTTGGTAATTTAAACACATAAATATAAATTTTTTTCCGTGACGGGAAAAACGTTTGATATTTCATCTCTGTTGACAGATGTCAAAATGTCACTTCTTATGAAATTACTTTTTTCCCCGGGAAAAAGTGAATACTTTTTTCCCGGATATATTATATACACATAACTAGAGGTAGATATTTAATTTTAGAATATTTTATTATACAAAAGTTACATTTGTACAAGTTGTACTTTTCGATCTGATTGATCGATCTGATTGATCGATCTGATTGATCAATCTGCATCCGACGATGATGCTGACTTTGATAGTTGAATAGATAGCGAGCAGATCGAAGAAAATGAAATAAACTATGCGGGCCTTCCGAAAAGAAGGCGAATTTTATAACTAATGTATTCGGCGCAATAATATGTTCATGTTGTTTATCATCCATTTTTAATCATATTAATAAAACACTTTTGTGAAAAAAAAAATAGTTATTTATTAGACAAGGGAAAAAAGTATTAGATTTTAGCTCGAGGTTGTGTTGTCTCCCGACGTGAAGCGGAGGGAGACAAAAAACCGAGAGCTAAAATCTAATATTTTTCCCGTGAATAATACACTATTTTTTTCTGAGACGGGAAAAACGACTATTTAATATTGAAAAAACCTATTATTTCAATATATTAAAGTCAGAAAATTATCGATGTGAAATTCGAATTTTTAAACTTGTAGGCTGTTGTACTTATAGCGACAATTAGACCTGCGTTGCTAAGGAAACCTTTAAAATAATCAGCACCTGCCTTGCGCGCACTTAAAGTTGATATAATTATCTACTTCTGTGCCAAATTTCAGCTCTTAATCTTCATAAATGGAAAAGTTATGAATTTTTGAAAATAAAGCTAAATTTTCCGATTTTCAAACTTTGGGCAAAAGTAGTAATTTATAGCAAAAACCCGACGCTGTCCGACGATTAGTTTTGCCACAATCGTCATTTTAATTTTTCAACACACTATTTTCCAACAGGTCTGGATGCTCTATGGTTCGTCCGGTTTTAATTATTGAAACGGATTTGAATAGTACAAGTTTAATTGAACAATATGTATATCTTAATTTTTCCATAAAATGCTACGAAACTGGTTGAAAATGCACGTAAAGATTAACGTAGCGATTTATGGAAAAATTAAGATATACATATTGTTCAATTAAACTTGTACTATTCAAATCCCTTTCAATAATTAAAATCGGACGATCCATAGAGCATCCAGACCTGTTGCAAAATAGTGTGTTGAAAAATTAAAATGACGATTGTGGCAAAACTAATCGTCGGACAGCGTCTGGGTTTTGCACACATAAAGTAGCTATAAATTACTACTTTTCCCAAAGTTTGAGCCCTCTACGTTTAAAATGGCCGATTTATGAATTTTTTAAAAAAACTCTTAATTTTCGGGTTTTTCCGGATTTTCTCCGTTGTTACTTATTCTATCGGGACGTTCGACGTCTCATTTTATTCGTATTTTTATTCTCTACAAATCGTCCACTCACACCATTAAGATTGCTTCATTACTTTCCATTTTATAAGCAAAAAACTAAAAAAATCGCGTTTTTTGCTTAAAAATGTTTATAACAAATTAATGGAAACAATTTCTGAGTTGGAAATATAACAGGAATCATCTAAGGATCGTCTTTCAGATGATGGCACAGGCGGTTTTCTAATAGTATTAATGTCAAAAAATCGCTAATATTTTGCTCTGTTGCTTGGCCTAATATGATAAATTAGTAAACGATTTTGATTTGTGAAAGCTATTAAAAATCTGAAACTTGATATTCTCGCTACAGGGGCGAAAGTTTCATTATAATCAATGAGATATTTTTGACTAAACCCTTTCGCTACTAGGCGAGCCTTGTATTTTATTGGGTTCCCAAACTCATCATTTTTTAGAGAAAATACCCATTTGCAGTTAACTATATTTTTATTTTCGGGTTTTGTACTAAACTCCAGGTATTATTAATTAAAAGTGAATTTATTTCGTCTTTTATGGCACGCTCCCACTCTAACCTATCATCCCTATTTTTAATTTCTTGATAAGAAGTTGGCATACTGCAAATTATTGACTGAGCACACAAAAGATAGGTAAACTGTCTTCATTATAAGAAACAGTTGGTTTTAGCTTAAGTCTTTCACTCTGTCTTAGATCGGAGGCTGTACGCTTTATACCTTGCTTGCTGTGGATCAAAACACGTCGTGCCCGCGCAGATGACGTTACTTCGAGGGAAAATCAAAGTGACTAGGCCGCTTGAATAATGCAAAATCCCTCGCTATGACGTCAAAATGGGAGGAGCCTGGCCAGTCGATCGACGCATCGGCATACCGTTGTGAGTGTATCGTAATCACAGATAAAATATTTTATAAAACAAAATTAAATAAATATTTTTATAAGCTGAAAAGTATTCACAAAGCAAGATTAACGCATTCATACTAAAATTTTGCTGAAGAGATTTCCAGTTAATCAGATCATTTTTCACTTTTTGGTCGCATGTTTGTTAAGATTTGCGCCTTTACAGAAACATTCATCGACTTGTCTGATCATAAACTGATATGATCAGGTTATTTAGATCATTGTGTTCGTGTCGACACAAGATAATATTTATTTTACCTTGTATTTTAGTAACAAATACTGAGAAATTTGCAACTTTTTAGGTGCTTCTGACAGACGAATGGCAATACAGACGACCCGATATTCAAAGTGTCGGTCGATGGAGAGTTATTTCCTGCATCTAACCCGCATTTAACCCGAGAAGAGCAAACCAGAGAGAAACGACATAATCGAGTCCGGCCGGAAAAATTTAAGTAGGGGATAACTCGGCCAACTGTCATAAACATGTGCTCGCGCTCGCCGGTATTTTTAGTCCGATAGTCGATGAGTTTGTTTTGTGTTTGGAAAACTATTTTAGATGCTAAGTTTTAAGTGTTTAATTTGTTCCTGTGATTTATAAAAATTCTTAAATTATGCTGAATGGTATTACCTGCAAGTTTCGTGGGTGCCATTCAAAAGAGGGGCAATGATTTAGCATGTTTACGTTTCCAAAGGATCCTGAACGGTAAGTACATATACACCTTTATTACACCAAATTATACCGGCCAACTATCTATTATTTAGACTCGAGGTCACAAAATTTTATATCCCCAACATCAAAGGTGCCGACGTATTTTGTTGCTTCTCTCTGGCTTGCTCTTCTCGGATTTAACTATACTCACACATTATTAAAAGATCTACCTGAGGCATTTCCGGTCACCTTCATGCATATAAAGTCAGTAGAGGTTTGAGTTATTTGCGAAATAAAGCCTAAGGTGGCGTTAAGAAATTTCGACCTACTGCCGTTGGTGTTGCATGGTTCGGTTCTTATTTTACCGATATTGATAGGATCATCGCATTCCGCTGTATTTCCACAACTGTAGCATTCACTCGGACCAGCTCCAGCATAATATGCTAAAAATATAATAATCATTAGTCGTCAGAGATTAATACCAGTTTGGCATTTAGTAAGCACCCGGAGCTCTATGCTTGCAAACAGTATAAATGTTCATATTATATACTGAGGAAAACGTCTTATATGGGTAAATGCATTATCACAAAACAGAAAGCCTTTGGCCCTACAAGATTTTATTTATAGCTGTCAAGGCCAGTTTTAACAACAAAGTATTTTTAAAAATATCCTTTTGTCGTTAAATCTGTTCTTTTATTATATCAAAATTCCAAGTAACAATGAAAAAGTGCATATTTTACAATATATCTAAAAAATAGTTTTTAAATGCGTACAAGGTTATCAGTTAAAGAGTAAAAGTTAACAGGTAACTTAAAATAAATATAGACTTCTGTTTGCAACTAAACTATAGTTTTTAGGGACATTAAGATTCGCCATAACGTCACCTTTTATTCGCAGTTAGATACTTTCAAAGTTTCTTAAAAACTAAATAATTCATTTTGACAACTTATCACAATCTATCCTTTTCACTTTAATGTCATTCAGCAATCGAACAGAAAGGAAAAGATACTGATCGTCATAGATCATTCTGCGAGCAAGTGGTTCTCGAATTTAAAATAACGATGGAATACAAGTTGAAACGATTAGGGAGTAACCCGAGTGAGTGACTGTCCTTGTAAAGTGTGTGGATGTTAGAGCGAGAGAAAATTCTATTAGCTCAAATAAAAAATCCAGTTGCGGTAAAGAAATCTGCGTAAAATACCCGCCGAAAAATAACTCTATTGTCGCTACTCAAGTCGTTTCTTTAAAATGTTTTTTAGCCGCTAAGTGGCTTATTTTTTTGCTGTTGTGGGCCAACTCTATGGAAATTAAAAAAAAAACATTACCAAGCTGCTTACAAAAATGATATACCACCAAAAGACATTTAGACCCTAATAGAATAATTAATTTGCAGCTAATACCAAGAAAACCATAGGTATAGCAATTAATGTAAAAAACGTTCCACTACCGATTTTATTAAAAGGCAATATTATTGTGTAGTAGGTATACTATTAGTTTTTTATTGTGTCGAAATAATAGCGGCGTTCGGAAGTTCAACCTTTTTTATAGTTCCTGGTAAACAGTTCGACACGTGCATCTCCAAAAATCGGATGAAAAAGGTTAAATTGCTATTAAACACCGCTATATGGGATTGCCGGTTTGAAAATCGGCATTGAAACAAGAAAAAATAGACGGGGACAGGGACACAAAAGCGAGAGCGAGATAACATGTAACTATGTAGAAAAATATTTGCAAATCGCGAATATTGTTCTACGTTAAAGAAAATCAAACAGATTTGTTTTAAGTTCTACATAATTTTTAAAATTTATCAGATTTAAATATTTATGTGAAATTTGCAATTAACATTTATATGAAACAGTACTTCGGTGATTAGCGTCAAAATATCTAATTGTTTGAAATACTTTTACCCCTGCCTGGTCTTTATTTATTTAAACGTGTTCTATTGTATAGGCAACAATACAAGCATGCGTGTACCTATATGGGTTGCATATCGTATATCTAAATGTTATCAATATTTACCATCCTTGTTCCCTTTAGAAGTCAGTTTTAAGTAATAATGTAGTTTCTTTTTACTACCTAGAATATGGTCTTTGTTGAGCCGTTATTATTTGGCTCACTAAAACAAGTTTGTGCGCTTTGATTATAGTGTTTCTTAAGTTAGCCTTAGGGCTAGACTTAATTAAAGCGAACACCAAAAAGATTTACGTATTATGTAAGCTTTGTAAGTACAAGAAAGGGATTTAGATACGTCTTCACTTTAGAAAAACTTATTTAGGGGATCTTTTCAGAAAATCTAACTAATTATGTGAATTTTTTTGACAAAATGGTGAATGACATAGCTTTCTAAATATGCCGCGTGAAACTCTCGCAAATCCAGAGCGGTCTATTATTTTGTCAAGAAAATTGTCATAACTTTGATGGATGTGTTAGTAAACTATGTGAGGCTCCAGTGCGACCACTTCGATGGATGTGATGCGTTTTGATTTTTAACCTTTTTTAAAGGCAGAAAGTTGAAGGTAGTAAGAATAATGCTCATCTTATTAATAACGTAATATAGGGTAAGTTATAGTCATAATCCTTTGGGTTAGTGTTGTAATATAGCCTGTTTCGCTCTGTTTACAATTCCACATTAAGTAAACAAATTGCTATTAAATTAAAAGACACATTTTTGGTAAAATGCGTCTTTGGAATTAAAAATACTTTGAATTATTTTTAGTTTTCACTCAAACTGATAAAAAATGAGATGTCACGATAATATTTAAGTTTGACAATGCTGCGGCTGGATCCTTTGTTACCCCTTAAGAATACTAGAGTCCATGACGTCAGGCTCTTCAGAAGTGTCAGCTATGGTCCGGTATGTCGGTATTTCTAAAAATAAAAAATGTGCGATATAAGGGAAAAAGTACTGGATATGTCTGTAGACTAGGTACTCAATATACCTGTTCAATATGTGCAGTGAATTTCATAACACCATACAAAATATAATTTGTGTAAAATGAATCATTTTTGAGTTAAAAAAACAAAAAATAGAAATATTGTTTAAGGTGCTCACCCTGTTTTTACGTTTTCGCGTAAGCAGACAGACCAGTAGACAGACGGAAATCGGAAACCATTTTTTCGTGACCTAAGGACCCCAAATATGATCTGAACAAATCTCGAGGTGTTATTTACGAATAAAATACTTCCTTTGACGAAGGAAGCCAAAAGATTAATACAATCCAAATGGGGCTCAAAATTTTGGACAAGCTTAGGGCACATGTACGGCTTAATATGCCACTAGGTGCGGGTAAATGTGAAAGCGCCTAATACAATTAGGTATTCCAGAAATCGTGCGGATAAGCAGGGGGCGGAAAATCTAATTGCAAAAATATCATAATATGTATTTTGTATCAAAGATGTTGAAAATTCTATACTACACAAGTAATTATTGGTGCATCAAAATTTTTAATCTTAGCTTTATCTTTAATTATAAATATGTTTTCTTAGTAATTCTTTAAGTATTTTGATACTTCATTCTCAAGTACTTAAAAATGATGTATGTACATACGTAGTGATGTAAAATACCGTATTTATTTATTTGGGTAAATACCCAGGTATTTCCACGGGTATTTACACAAACTGGGTATTTATAGGGGTATTTTGTCTTAATGTCAATGCAACTCTATTTGTTTGCCTATTTTAAAAGAAGTAACAAGAGGGCCAAACAAGACACAAAATTACACAACCCAGACAAACTCACAAAATGTATCAAAACAAATCAGAAAAATATGAATCACTGTGAAATAAAGTGAGGTTTAACGTTATATGATAAAATGCATGCATGACCATGAGAGCATGCCTGGTTGCATATTTATGTAAATTTTTCAGCGTTCATGCGTTTATACCGTTTTATGCCCGCCCAAATATGAAATATTCAATAAAAGGATAGTTTTTGATATAATGAAACATACAATAACGTATTTATTGAAATATACCCAGTTTTGGATGGGTAAATATAATTTTATTTACCTATCCACTGGGTACTTGCCCAATCTTTCATCACTATATATACGTAAATAATATAAGAAATACATCTTCAAATAAATATTTAATATAAACCTTTTTATATTTAAAATATTTCTATAGAAGAAAAGCAGGAAATATTGTAAATTAAGAATTACATAGGTATCAAGTTATATGAGCCTATGAATGCCAGAGTGGTCTAAGTCAGTTTTTCGGAATTGCGTTTCTTGACACTATCATATTGTTTACGTGGTAATTTACCTCTGGACAAAATATGAAATTTCTATCTTCAATACAACACTAACAGATATCGCTACTAACATGGATGTAAAACGCATCCACATAATATACCGATGAAAGCCATAGTGGTCCAAGTCTGACTTAGACCATTTTGCCTGTAAACATTTTGTATCGACTGTTAAATGCTGCGTTATTTAAATCCTAAACAAATGAATGTTAGTGATTTTGACGCTGAACGATATATGAAGAAAGTAAGAGTGAATATGAGCCATCAGCATCTACTGAATCTGATTCTACAAGTTCAGGTAAATAAACGTAAAAAATAATTTTTTTAAAATAAGAGCCTAATTTTTTATTTTGGATTAATCAAAAGTTAAAATACATGCTTCGGATTTAAAATTGTTTAAATTTATCGATAAGAAGCAGCCATACATTTTTTTTTATCAAGAAACCCTCAACGAAGTTATTTCGCTCAAAGAAATGGATTTGGCTCCAAAGAATAAAAAGGGTAGATAGATGGATTTCAAGAATATTGGCCTGCCCCTTCTTTATAAATCTAGCCTCCCGGTTAGTGCGAGCAAGAAAAAAAACATGAAAGAAATGTTTCAGTTTATACCCCCATCTACAAAGACTATTTTCGATCATTGAAAGTTGATGGAGAGAATAGCAATGTTCCAGAAGATATTGGTCCCCTAGAAGACTATTTGTTCAATAATGATGAATATTAATATAAGTTATAATTTATGTGTTTGATGATTTCAGTATAAAACCATAAATAATTAAAGCTGAGAAGATATTTTCTACGACAATGACAAACAAACAATGAAAGCCATAGTGGTCTAAATCACAAGTTTCAAAAAAATAAGGACAAGAATCATTTTTTTTGAAAATACCAAATATCACAAAATTTAAGTTTAGCTTCTCCCAAGAAAAATCTCATAAAGCTATTCGCTATTTGATTTTGTTGATCCTCATGGTACCAGTGGTACCTTACTGTTGCGGACTTATCTTTAAATTAAATAAAAATTTATAAGTAAATTTGATTTCTTTGAAATTTTAAATTTCGAAATTCCTAATATTCATTCACCATCTCATCAACAAATTAAATCATTTACCATAAATTCTTAATAATCCTAACAAATGTTTTCTTTCAATTTTCTTATAAATCTGATCTTTCCTAACTCTTCATACTTTAATGTTAATTTCTTTTCTCCCCGTGGTATTATCTACCACCCACACAAATCTACTTCTTTCTTTCCTACTTACTTACCCCTAAATACATGCTACTAACATTACACATTTATATTTTGGGCCCTTAACATTTCTTTGATGTTTGGGTTTAAATTGGTTTGCTTTCTTTTATTCCAGAATCCCTTATTCCTTGATTCAATTTTAAATATAACATAAATTACCACCTACTCCTTTCATAGGGTTAGAATTTACGCATGATTGGTTTGTAATATCAAGAAAAATTTGAATTTGGCGCAATTATAACCAAGCTACACAGCAGTTTTCTCTAACGATTTCCCCTAACGATTTAACAACCTCGTGGTTCATGATCGTTTAGCAGATCTCACATAGAATTAAAAACTAGCAACTCTTTCTCAATACTTAAGTACAGTTAAATTGAAATTTTCTACCCTTACATAGACGCCTTATTTTCTGATTGATTCCTTTTTCACTAAATTTCTTTATTTGTCTTTCTATGATGAAAACACTGGTACCTTACTGTTGCGTGCCCAACTTTTCCTTTCTTTATAATTAAATAAAGATAAATTAAATTAATTTTGATTTTCTTTGAAAATAAATTTCGAAATTCCTTAATATTCAGACACCATCTCATCAATAATTAAATCATTTACCATAAATTCTTAATAATCTTAACAAATGTTTTCTTTCCATTTTCTTATATATCTGGTTTTTCCAAACTCTTCACACCATAATGTTATTTTCTTTTCTCCCCGTTAAACAATTTAACCCACCCTTCTCTCTTTTTACTTACTTCCCCCTAAATACATGTATTAACATTGCACACTTATGCGATTGCTTTGGGCTCTTAACATTTCTTTAATGTTTGGGTTTAAATTAATTTGCTTTCTTTCATTCCAGAATCCATCAGACTTTCCCCTTAATTCAATATTTACATAAATACAACATAAATTACCACCTGCTCCTTTCATAGGGTTAGAATTCGCACAGGACTGGTTTGTGGTATCAAAATTTGAATTTCGCGCAATTATAACCAGTCTTCACAGCAGTTCTCTCTGGTTACAAAAAAAATTCCCCCAACGATTAAGAAACCTCGTGGTTCGTGATCGTTTATCAGATTATCAAAAATGTGACCGTTTGAATAAAATTTGTTGTGTAAAATGAATGTTTAATTTTAAATGTAATGTAAGAATATTTTAATGTGTATAACTGCTGTTTGTTCAAATGGATTTCTGACTGGTAGCCTGACAAGTGAGTAATAAACTAATTTAACCTATAAAAATAAAAAATAAAATAAATTTAAGTAAATTAATATTAAAAAAATTTTCTCATTTTCAATTTCAAAATAAAAATAAAGCTCATCTCTGAATTGAATTCTTTATCTGTATTTTAACCAGTTTATTCCTTACTTTCAGGAAGCACTGATGATGACCTATAAGGTCGAAAGCGCTCTGCTAATTTATTAAATTTTGCACTTAATACAAAAAATTTTGTTTTATTCATACTTAAATAGAGATGCAGGCTGCAGAAAATTCATAGTAATTTTGCTGGTTGCATTGAGCTAAGACTGGGTTTAAATAATAGTCCTAATCCTATTTGAATTTGTTTACGTGACTTTATAAAGATATTCAAACATCAGAAAAATAGACAACATTTATCATAAAAAGAAATGTTATTTGTTATAAAAATAATAGATATCTGGCAATTCGTCCAACAAAAAGTACGAAGTATAACCATCTCACAATCTCAGGGGGGACACCCCCCCCCCCCGGCACACCCCCGCAGGCGCCCATGAGTATATGGTTCGTTCCCGTTTAAACCCTTTATTATTGTTTTAATTACTACAGTTTTATTAAAAGCGACACTTAAATTAACAAGTTTTAAAAACAAAGTATATTATTAGCTTTCAAATGAACATACAACCAACCATCATGCTAAAGCTGAAGATATTTTACAAATTGTTATTTTAAAAATACCCCTATGAATATCACTTAAAAATATGAAACATTTTCGGGCTTATCCTAGACAGTAGTTTTAGGTTAAATTTGACAATACTTCCCAATACTAGTCTCACTTTGATGCTAATAATATCGTCGTATGTCTCTTGCTTGATCAGATGGATTCGAGGTCATTTGGTTTGGTTTGATTTCGCATTTCACTTCAGAGTCCCGAGCCCGCCATTTCCCAGTGTAGCAGTTAAATTATATTAAAAGTGGTGGATTTTTGCGTTATGCGTCCTGGAAGCATGAGGGCATTTGTACACACACCGATATAATTATCGGATATTGGAGTCGGACACTTTCAAATGACATTTTATATTGGTAGCTTGCACATGATGGTCTGATATTATCGGATTCGACAAAAATGCCACCTGACATTGAGAATAGTCGGACGATCCGCAAACCCAAGCAAACGGGACCGATAAATATCAGTTACAAATGAAAATGGCGTAGATAGATCACTAATAATATAATCGAACGCAGTGTGCGGTTGCCTGACCACCTACACCGACTACGATGATATTCAGGGTTGTAGTTGGAAAGGCATAAAGGACAAAGCCCTACCACTAAGTTAGCTATAAAATTAGTATTTTTTGCTATTTTAATTGACTTCAAGAAAAGGAGGTTGTGTATTAGAGCTGTATGTGTGTAATAGGTATATATTACATACATGCAATATATATTTTTTCTGTAACCCTTTTAAGATATCGGGCATATTAGGGCACACCAAATAGTCTCTAGCGAAACAGCAATCAACTTTGTGTAATATAGGGTGAAATATTCTCAAAATTTCCACTAATGATAATGAGCGTTTGATATTGATTATATTCGTATTATTTAGAATTGCCAGATTAACCTTTAAATGCCCGAGCGGGGTCCTTTAAGGACCCCAGCGGTACAATATTGCAAATATCTTTTTTTTATATCCATATTGGCAACATCGCCGTTAGGTATGTATCGGTTAACATCGGGTTGATACAACTTCAGTGTGCTGTGAGGATTCGGAGTCGTTTTGTCAAATTAATGGGTGATAAGGTTAGTGGGGTCCTTCCAAGACCCCGGTTGGGCATTGACGCCACAAAATATTTGTGTTGATAATCGTGTTTTTTGCTTATGGTTTTTATTAAAAATGGACCAACAAGCCATTAACTCAAAAACAACTCAAAAAGAAATTGCCGAGAAGTTGTTAGATTCAGAGGATGACGATAATGAAGCTTCAGATAATGGAGGACACGATATCAGATTTTCCATGGAGCATGTTTCGGAAACGAAGACAATATCGAAATTCAAAGCGAGGAAGAATCGGATGTGGAACCTACAGAGGTTGGGGATACTAATGAACTTCGATCTTCGATGTCCTACTTACATTGCAAAATCTGGTTTGGAGTGGCGAAGTCAGCCTTTTACTAGGTCCAGAAAACTTCAAAGAAATTTTGTAAATGTTCGTTCTGGTATTACACCATACGGTGCAAATTCCAACACCATTTTAGAAATTTTTAACCTGTTGAACTAATGAAGCCTAATGAAATTATACGATTTCGATTTAAGTTTTTCAATTTAGTTTATTATGCATTGAGATTGTAACCTATAAATTATTTTTAAGGCCTGGTAGAAATTATCGTTTTGTTGTTTTTTTGTTTAATATAAGAATTAAGACGACAAGTAAACTAAACACACATCATACTTAGATCATTAACACTAAAACTTCTCAAAATCAATGGGGTCCCTAAAAGACCCCGCATGGGTATTTACGTTGATTATAATAGCATGGGTATTTAAGGGTTAAGGCTTGATGATAACGATTTTAAAATAATAAACTAATAAATACCAGTATTTAAATTATTATCTGATGTCCTAAATAATCTTGTTTTAATTATGTGATTTTTTTTTAATAATAAAAAATAAGTTTATTTCGAAAGTAGTTTTATTTATTAAAAAAGTGAATTTACCTACATAATTTTATATAATATAAAAACTGCTTTTATTAAATCAATAATTCCATTTGCGTAATTCATTACGTAGCTAATCAAATGTTATCGTATTTGTTCTGAAAATATAAGTTAACTATTGGGTTCCATTTTATTACTTAGGCTACAGAGTACGCACTTTTATACTTTCTTGTAAAACAAGTTTTAATAGTAAAGTATAAAGTAGCAAGTAGTAAAAGTGTAAAACAATTTACTTTAACACATTAAAATATAAAAATGAATATAAATATAATATCTCAAAATTATATCATACTATCTGCAATTCAATAATACCATATTATTATTTTTATTCATACATAAATACATACACACTTTCAGTGCAACTCTAGTCAAATGTTTAATTTAAGCACACCCTATAATAGATTTGAAATATTCATTCACAAAATATTCCTTGCAATTTAACTTATACACATTTTGCATATACCACACATTTAACCCTCCTAATACTGACTTATTTAACCAACATAAACTACTGACTGGGGTATTTTTGTACCCCAACCGATCCCAGCTTATTTTGTCAACAAAACCTTGTTTGTTTTGTTATTTAAATAAAAACAACCCCATTACTAAAAATCAATTAAATATATTAATTAGAAAATGATTTATAATAATAACAAATAAAAAAGTAAAGAAAAACAGTCTTTTATACTGTTAACAAAATGCTGTTTTTACTCAATTTGAATATTTTCTACACATAACCCGTTTAGTACTGTGTTTTAGTACTCCCACCATAGGCGTTAAATCATTTAATACGGAATGCGAACTGGGATATTCTTGCACACCAGCCACTTTGTGCTGTAGTATTACATACAGTATAAATCTTTTTTTTAATGAAACTTGTAGATAATGTAGGACATTACTTCAAATGAGTATTTCTAGGACGATTTCAATTTATAACAAACGGAAAAAAAGATATTGCAAAATAACCTCAAAAAAAATAAGTTGGGGTACAAAACTACCCCAGTTAGTATTAGGAGGGTTAAATAAGAGACAACTTATTACCGGTATAATCCATTTGATTCCTACACATAAGTATAATACCAAGGCAATTTACTCTTATTCTAAATAATATACTTTTATTAGGGCTGATTTTAATTTAATTTTAAATACTATATATATTATGACTGATTTAGAATTAATTAATGTTGAGGTTAAAGCAATATAATAAAAGTAATTATATGAAACATTGCTAGTAAATATCTAGTTTAAGTATAATTTAATTTCAATACATTGGGTTTGCTCCCATTCATGCTTATATTGATCTCAGGACAAAACTAGTAGCTTCACTCGAATACTATATTTCTTTGTGTGTCTACGAGTCTATTTATTACTCAGGGTTTTCATATATTTTAGGATATGATGAATTTAAATATCGAGAAGTAATCAAAAGTCTAAAGAAATCGGCCGTTTAACTTGAGTTAAACTAACAAAAAAATTACGCCTATATATCACCCTCTAACCTTCTATATGTATTAAATTTGGAATAAAATGTTCTCCTTATCTATCAATACTTATCGCTCTGTTATAATCTAAAGAAGCTGCTACGAATAGCGGAGCATTCCAATCAACTTTTTGTATTCTAAGTATTCATACTTTTTCTAATTGCGGATCCAATTATATTTCAATATAACACTGTATTGTTCTTTTACTCTTTAAAATATATATTTAAAAGTGCCTACCTGTTAAAAGTGCAACACTAAAAGCAAATATAATATAATTTTTCATTTTGTATTATTCGCACAAGGCTTCTGTTGCTACAGAAAAAATTTCGATGAAATTAGAACCCCAAATGCACTTATGTTATTATATATAAAGTCATAAACGTAAAAACCTTAATTTTTTGACATTTATGATGACATGTTGTCATGCATTGCAGCTAGGGTTGCCAACTTATCGGGGAAAAAATCCGGGAGGTAAAAAAACAGTGGTTACTGTTGACCAAAATGAGTTATTGTGGATATTTATGTAGACTACATCTGCTGTACCTATTTGGTGCATGTTATATATTTAAATTATTAAGTTTGTTCTTCTGCACCAAACTGCATCAGCTTGAACTTTTTTTTTTATTCGTGGAAGATACCCATAAGCAAAAAATCAGTGCACATTAGTGCAGGTTCGTGCAACACAAAAAAAAACAAACCTATAAAATAAAATAATTGACCGGTTATAAACATTGGACTATTTGATTAAAATTGAATTAACCAGAAGTGGATGTAGAAATAATTTATTTTACCAATATTTACACGGACCCAAGGATGTAGATATGGGGAGTTAGAGGGGGTAATTATCCCCCTCCCGGTGCATTAAAGCAAACCCAGAACGGTACAACAAAATTGCTAGATGCAGATATCGTTTCAAAGAGTATATTTAGAAGAAGTATAAAATAAGTACTTTATGAAACTTCTTTAATATATTATACAGGGTGTTATGAAATTCACGGCATATATTTGAATGAGCGACTCCTTGGGTAATCTACAGACATAGGTACCCAATACTTTTTTTACCTCAAATCGCACACTTTTTTTATTTTAAAAAATATCCTAAACCACCCCTGTATCCGACGCTTCTAAACAGCCTGACGTCATCAGCCCTAATATTATAAAGAAGAAACAAATGATCCAGTCGGGACATTAGCAAACTTAAATATCTTGACATCTCATTTTTTTATTAGCTTTAAATCATCCAAAGTATTTTTAATTCCACAGACGCATTTTACCAAAAATAAGTAGGTATTTTAATTTAACAGCATTTGTTTTTTAATATGGGAAAATTTGGGCCACTCGTGAAATCGGTTGAAATTGTACCTAACCAGAACGAACAACATAACGAATTATGACTTCCTATAATATTACGTTATTAAAGAGATGAGAATTATTCCTACTAGCTTAAACTCTTTGCTAGAAAAAAGGTTAAAACGAAAAATACTAACTGACCACTACACCGTATTTTTCAATTGAACCACCAGTTAGAAGAAGGAAATAAACGCCAAATATGGCGAAACGACTTTTTATTAATTAGCATTTTTAAGGCAACATCCATGTCTTAGTGCTAAGAAGGACATAAATACCTCACACGTTACGCAGAGATAGGCGGTAACATATTACATTAGTTTTAAGAAGGAAATATATCCTTGATTTATTCCTTTCTTTAAACTATTGTAGGTACTCTGTAATAAATTAACTCAGTTATTCAGTACTGTTTCTGGTATTATTGAGAGTTGTCCAGGTTTGCCCAGGTTTCTTAACAGCCTTAGAACACATTGATGGACTGGTGAAAACAGTTTTGTGTTCCGTAAAGCTGGGGACACCCTGCATTAACGACCATTGTAGCGTACGAGGGTAAAGTACCAATAAATCAAAAATGGAAGATATCCGCAAAATTATTCAGTACATACTAGATGATATAAAATAATTCTACGAGAATATACCGAGATCTCAACTACTTCATCTGAACTCCCGCGGAAGACGAAAAGTAGAAAGTCATATTAGGATTCAGGATCGCGTAGATTTAAGTTTTTAAAAATTAAATCTTAAACGTAACCTACTGTTTAAGTATGTATTTTTTGTTATTATTAATATGTCCAGTATATAACAATATTTCAGGTGGTTATTGTGTTTATTCTATTTAAAAAAATCATAAATTTGAAGAAGGAAATAAATAAAGCCCCTTATTATTATGATAACTAACTAATAAAAACCACTATATGGCATCCAATTATCCTACTGGACTTAAAACACACTGCATTATATTTTACCCACAAGTTTAATTCAAGAAAAAATGAAAAAATTAAGTAAAAAAGTTTTTTTCGATTTTCCCAAAATCAATAGTATGGATTCATTTCCTTCTCCCAAATGGTGGTTCAATTATAACCAAAATTATTTCATTACAGCCTTTGTCAAAAAAAAACAACATTATTCTGTTTTACACAGCATGTTCAGAAAGTTGTTATTCGCTCTTTTGCCAATACAATTATCGTAATGTTTATTTTTTCTTGGTTTGTTTGTTTTATTCGGATTGTGTGAAACGTTTTTTTATGGTTGATCTTAAATAAAGCAATTTGTAAAGGATGGTTGAAACTTTTCTGGTGCTTCCTCTCCCCCCCACAAATGTTCTACGTCCCTGCGCAGCAGACCGCGAAATAGAAGCGTTTTCAATTCGCCCTAATACGTCACGCGCTCGAACTAATGTGCTCATGCTCTCATTGCAAACAATGGAACATAGCTTTTTTTTTATCTTAGACAGTCCACGTAGACCTCAAGCCTAAGTACTAACGTACTAGACTAGCTGTTATCTGTCAGTCATTCCGTTGAAAAGTCGTTTTGTTTTGTGATTTATTGATGAGATATTTATTAAAGACGTGTATGTATTAGATATATATATATATATATATATATATATATATATATATATATATATATATATATATATATATATATATATATATATATATGTATATATATATATATATTGGTGGACAAACAAATTCCTAAGCCATAAACTACTAAACCCCCAAAATGTCTCAAGGGAGACCTGCTTTTTGGTAAATTTTTATTACAATAAAACGTGTTTGATTTGTTTTAAATATTAGTATAATTGATGTAATAGAAATTATTCATTATACTGATATTAAATAAGAGTGCACTGTTCTTCAAACGACATATGTGCTTGAATTTAAACACAAACATTTTTTTTCTATTAGAAGTTACATTAAGTTAACTACTGTTGTAACTGAAACAATAATAGGTATTTTCATAAAATAAGGTATGTATTCTAACAAATAAACTTTTACTGTAGCCAATGATATATTTTTAGTGAATTTGGATTATACTTGCCCGAGAAGACCGATCAACGAGAAGCGACAATCGGCTTCCCGCCAAAAAAAAAGTAGTGGGGGTAAAACCTGATTACTGGCAAAGCTTCGACCGGATCGGGTAGTCCGGGAGTCGATGTCTAACTTATGTTAACAGTGCTGTTGTCTGTGTTATTAAAGTTTTTAACTGTTTAGTTTTCTATCTTGTGTCGTGCAAAAATATGCCTGGAAATTGTTGTGCCTTTCGCGGATGCAGTACCCAAGGAGGACAAAAAATAAGTATGTTTACATTCCCCAAGGATCTTGAACCGTAAGTACATATACACCTTTTCAATATAAATAGTGTTTATGTATTTTGAAATGTTAAATTTCTTATTTTTTTTCTTAAAATATATAAAAGCAGGACTTACAGTAATTCTTTACCATAGCCCCATGATCCATGTTTGTAATTTTCTTGGTAAATGAGATTACTTTAGCCCCCAGAAAGTTCATTTTCACTACAATTATCTGGGAAAAACATGGTTAAGAAAATTGTGCTATATCTATGTCTTTTGTAGTTGCAGAAGCTTTTCTAAAGAAGTAAGGTTAATGTTTACTATATTTCCATTAAGCAAATTTGCATTTTTTTATTATAACATGTACCAAATTACTTTCCCCCAAAAAGGCACTTTTTGGTAAAATCTTATCTCGGGTACAACTGTCTGACACAAAAAATATTTTAAAAAATCCTGTGAGGAATATATTTTATAGTTAAATAAGCTTTCTGAAATAGTTGCTCTTAAGTAATTGTTAAAATATAGGCATAGCTTCATATCCTAAGTTTGCGTTTTTTGTATAAAACAGAATTATTTCTAGGGCCAAAAACAGATTTTAAATTAAAATTACCAGGCCCAATGTTATTTTTTCTAACATTTTAGCATTTAAAAGGACAAACTCACTTTTTCTAGTCTAAAACAGGAACAATTTTTCCTTCTCTAGAATGCTTAAGTACTAGAATTTTTAACACTCATTATACTATCTAAACAACACTGACACCAGATTTATGTCCATTGATAATGACAAAAAAAGGAACATATTGATAAAATACATTTCCATTTTATGGGACCGAAAACGCTGGGTTTAGACTAGACCCCAGGGTAAAGCGTAGCTGTTTACAAGATTGTTTTAAATTTTATTTTAACTAATTTTTGGCACCTATAGGATTTAGGTCCAATGTCTTTTTTAAAATTTAAATGTAGCGTTTTGGACATACAACGAATCATACCTCACAGAAAAATGCAAACTTAGGGTTAATTAATTAGACTTTCAGACAACCTACTTTAAAATCCATATCGTTCTAATTTTTTTTAAACATCATTTTACCCAAACTTGTTTTAAAAATCTAATCATATTAAATTAAAGAATTACAAGTTTGGGTGATGGGTAACGTGACCATTCGTTCCAGATTTTGCGGAACGGTCAGTTTTCAGACAAGCCTTCCCGCATTTACAACGTCCCAAAAATGTCCTGGTTGGCCGGATTCCGTCCCGCATTAAAGTGTATTATAGTTGAAATTAAAAATTTGAAACAGTACTAAAAATTAAAGAGATGAGTTTTGGCAGCCACAAGATCTGGTCCCTTTACTGATGGATCGCTAGCTTACTTAGTTAAGCATTCTTGTGTCTCTAGTCTCTAGTAAACACAATATTCATTTAATTATCCCTAAGTAATTGTTTATTATAGCTTATTTACTTAAGTTTGTTATTTTCTATTGTTAAATATTATTGGGATGTTTCCTAACGGATATTTTTCTTATTATACTGTCTTCTTTTGTTCACTACAGATTATGGTTGTTTAGGTATAAAAATAAGGTACAATTGTATTTTATTTACACCCCGGTAGTACCTATTTTAGGCAATTACATTAAATATTTAATTTCAGTTTGTTGTTTTTCTTGAAAATGTGTATAAGTTTGGGATTCAGTAGGGATGAAAAAATCATTATATTTAATATTTTGTAAAATCTTAGGCTTTGCTATGGCTGACTATAATTTAAATTGTTATAAAAAAGTAGCTGAAATATTCAGAAAGGTGTAAACAAAAAAAATAAGGGGTTTATTCTATTATTAAATATTATTATTGAAATTTTCTCCCCATGCATATTTTTATTATTATAGTGCCTTCGTCCTTCTTGTTTATTACAAATTATGGTTTTTTAGGTATAAAAATAAGTTATACTGGTACCTGCTTATGATTTCTTTCCGATTTAGACCCAGGTAGTACCTATTTTAGGTAGTACTTTAATTTATTCTGTTTCTTTAAAATTTTTATAAGTTTAGAATTCAATTGGAAAGAAAAAATTATTAATTTTAAAACAGGACCATCTACTCGACAGTAGGTACTAATCTTTCTACCAAATTTTATTAAAATCGATCCAACAGTTCTTGAGCTGAGCGCGTTCCAAGGATTTGTCTACAGATAGACCGACTGACAGACAGGCGCAAAATATCTTCTATATGCCCTAAACGTAAAAATGTTTAAAATCCGAGACAAAAAATTATACACAGTCTAATATTTGTGAAATCAATATGAAAAGACCCATTTACTAAAAGAGCGCCAGAAAAAAACGATGCAATTTAGAGGTTTGAGCATTTTATCCGAAAGTGAATCGTTATCCAGATATTTTGATTATTTCAGACTATATCAGCACCCTGTATAATAACATTTAGATCAAAGTGTGCAAGGAATATACATTAAACTTTAAATCAGATTAATTTCTTACAATTTCGTATAAAATATAATTTAGTTTCTCAGTGTACAAGCAATTTTTACGCGGTCGCAGCATTTTCCTCAGTGTACCGGACCTGATTATCGTTAAATATTCGTAAATATTCGTGAACACGAAAGAACAAAGGATTTGCGGATATTGTCGCTTCTCGTTGGTCTTCTCGGATACTTGCATCAAATAACTGCTATATTAAACGATCGATTAGAAATCAATGAAACCTTATATATCAAGCAATTTTACAACTTGTTGCCTGACAATGTTAAACTAATCATTGAAAGAAACCGAATTCGTATTGTGCAATACGGAATAGAGTGTGTCATTGAGTAGATTGGCATCCAATCAGATATACGATAGTGTTTTTTCTGTGTACTTCGGGATTAAGCGATATTGTTTTAACAATCAGTTATAAATAAGTCATTTACTTATTTTTGGGGGTAACTATTGCTGATAGATTAAGTTTGAGAACAATATATACACATACAATACAAGTCCTGTTTGATATTCTTCAGCTAAAATATATTTAATAAAAGACCTAGAAATATTAAAAATAATTTATTTAAAAATTTTAAAACTGAAATATAAAAAATATATTCACACGGTAAATCTGGAAGCATGATTAGTTTAATCAAATGCTAAAGTGCAGCTGCATTTTAAAAATAATTTCTTATAATTAATTGTTATTTTAAGAGATATCATTTAGATGTAATTTATTTTCAGCCTAATTTTATTATTGTTAAACTGTTTCTTTTACCTGGCACAAATAAAGTTTATTTTTTCTTATAATTTATTATTAGAAAAAAAAGTTGCTGCTTTTAACACCCCCATGTCTAACGCGTGGAAAAATATATCGCACTGCAAGCGAGATTGTTTTTTTTTAACTCAAAATCTAAATATTTCTTTTAAACTCCAAGAAATTGTATTAAACTTAACTTAAACTCTTGTAGCTTATAGTTTAAACTTGGCATAACGGTCAGCGTAACCTACAACACATATTTTGAAGCTTGTCACTTAAACATTGCCTATACAACCAGGAATAAGCAAACAATACAATACAATACAAAATATACAATACAAATACAATACAATGACGTAAATCACTAAGTTAAAAAGCCAAAGGACAGAAAGATGAGCACAAAGCATAAAGACTTAATAAACTGAGGTTAGTTTTACTACTGATGTGATCTGTCCTTCAGTGAATAATAAGAAAACGAATTTAAATCAGATTTTTCGGTGACGTCATTTTTGTTTGATCATGAATGTAGGTGACCAGGTCACGCTTTTAGTCACCGATTTAAAATCTACTATTGCGAATGATGCTTTTGATATTTCTAGGGCCTTTGATCAAGTATGGCATGTCTCACTCCTCAACAAACTACCTTCATACGGTCTTCTCCCCAAACTATGTACCTGGATCGGTAGCTTTCTCTCTAATCAGCGCATATCTGTCGTGGTGGACGGATACTCATCTAACTTTCATCCTATCAATGCTAGCGTACCCCAAAGTTCAGTCCTGGCACCAACCCTGTTTCTTCTTGACATTAATGACCTGCTCTCTTCAACTACCAATCCCATCCACAGTTACGCTGACGATAGTACTCTTCACTCCAACGCTTATTTTTCGAGACTAGTTTAGAATCAAGAGCTGGATTATAGACGCAGATCTAGTATGCACTTGTCCCTTTCTTAAGATCATCAACTAATCCTGGACTGGGGTGCCTAGAACATTGTTCATTTCAGTGCCTCCAATACTCATTCTTGTTTCCTGTCACGCAAAAAGTCCGGAAACACTCACCCCATGCACATTAATAACCAAGCCCTGCAGATCATTGAAACGTTCGATCTTGTTTGCATCGCTTTCGAACGCGATCTTAGCTGGCACAAATACATTATTTCAGTAGCCACATCAGCAGCTAAAAAGCTAGGCTTTCTCTTTCGAGCCAGAAAATACTTCTCTCCTTCAAACTTATACACTCTCTATGTTTTCCAAATAAGACCTAACCTAGAGCATTGTTCCCCTATCTTGGGGCGGCATTACCTTCGACACTTAGCATCCTTGATTCTGTCTACAAGAGGGTCATTCGACTCATCACTTACAAGAAAACTCCATTCTCTCGCTCATCGCCGCGGTGTGGGGGATTTATCCCTTTTCCATCGATACTTCCACGGATTTTGCTCTGAAGTACTAACTGGGATATTTCCTTCCTTGACTGTTACTAACAGAACAACAAGAGGCGCCTTACGTATGCATCCCTTCACTGGCAAGAGACAAAAGCCTAGAACATCCCACTTCTCTCGTTCATTCATACCTGGGGTCTCCAGATTATAGAACGGACTACCTGCAGAAGTTTTTCCTTCCCCTCCCAACCTCCAATCTGTGTCAAGAGATTACATTTTCCTTTTTTCAGACGCCCACGGACGTTAATATTTAGGCTTAAAGTCTACGTGGTCTGTCTGAGATAAAAAAATCCTTTTGGTCCAAATTTAATTTCTCAGGCGGGCCTTACGATTTTGCGTTACGCCATTGCGTACAACTAAATATTAGCCTATATATAAGAGCTTAGCAATCTTTTTAATTAATTGTTTATTGAATTGATAATATATTTTTTATTACAATTAATCAGTCATATATTATAGTGTATGTTTCTATGGTATAAATCATTTGGGGTTTCTCAATTGCCGTTACATAGGTCAGTATCACAGGTGCTACAAGTTCCATTATAAACTCTTTCGAACAAGTCACAGAATGGAAGTCCTTCCATTTCAGCCGGTACACATGACCTTGCTGTTAATTTGTCCTCATCTAAAAAATAATAAAAATATCTTTCGTATTGGCTTATTGTAGAACAAGTAGTTTAGAAAAATTTTGTTATAATTTGCTATTTTCGCCTTATGCAAAAAATTTCATTAAGAATTAGGTTTTGTCCATTTCCGCTTTTGCCAGTTTTCTACTTTTTAACGATATTTTTAACTTTTTTCTAAAGCAAGAAAGAAATAAAAAAAATGTCCTACTTCAACTCTTTTTCTTGTAAAATTTAGACTCAAATTGCTATAGATTGGTCGAATTACCTACCTAGCTCAATGGTCGCTTTTACACATACATTGGGAATGCTGTCACCAACTTGTCCAACATCTTGCATAATTCTTGTGGCAATTGGGGACTCAAATCTTGCGGAGAAGTCACAGTTTAAAATTTCTGCATTGCTGGGATCGAAAGGGTCATTACATTCCGGGAGAAAATCGCAATAATAACATTGGCTTGGTTCAGTTGAAGCATACGCTAAAAGACAAGACAAAACGTTTAAAATACTTTTGATATTTAAAAGCTAGTAAAATAACCTCTGTAGTAAGCCCAGCCAAAAATAAGTATACCTTACTGGCCAGGCTAGTAGGATTATTGACAAAGCTTAGAGTTTTCTGTTAACCTAATTTCTAAAATTTATATTTTGTGCCAGAATAAATATATAATTAAGAAAGTAGGGAACATTTTAAATATTATGATTATGAATCTGGGCTTTAATCATTAAGATTCCCAAAAAGAATCAAATATCGCAACTGACGTCAATCTGACGTAATTGAGAAACTGCTTTACCAAATGCAGATCTATTATACTATTATATTTGGTGCCATAATAAATAGTTAATTAAGAAAGTAGAGAACATTGTAATCATTATGAATCTTAGCTTTAATAATTAAGATTCCTTAAATGGATCCAATATCGCAGATGACGTCAATTTGACGTAATTAATTAACTGAACTGCTTCACCAGATGCAGAGAAAATAACAATCCAAATATCAAATAACTCCATCATCGAACTAGTTCGATGACTTTCAATCATTGGGGTTATATCGACGATCAAGCTTGCTTGCAAGCGAGCTTGCGACTAGACAAATAAAATATTTTTGAATAATCATGGCATCTATGGCACCTCTCACATTTATTTCATATTCAACGCGAAATAAGAAACTAACAATTATATTATATAGTTTAAACTATCTAACAAAAGCATTTGCTTAATTTTCCTGGATTCTGCTACAATAATTTTCTATATTACTAAAATTAAAATCAATACTTCTCTAGGCAACAAACTCTTTTAGAGAGGCCCAAACAAGTTCAATGTGATTTAGATCCGGATGGCACGGAGGTTATCTCAAAATATCATGTCCATGTTCTTCCATAATTGTATCCATCTCATATGTTTTATCCGATGGCTTTCTCATTGTAATTAATCTGTATAAATACACTTTTTTAACATGTCGTCGGTAACGGTGGCACCACGTCGTCTCAACCATGCCTTCATTTTCTCCTTTTTGTAACTAAACTTTGGAAATTTTTCTGTTTGCTTATCGATAACCAGAACAATCTTTGCAGGCATATTAGGAATGTTTTTCTTGGACCCACTTTTTGTAGTTAGCGTAATTCATTCCACTGTGATAATCACCCGATTTTTATGCGATTTTAATGCCAAATACGTATTAGGTACAACACCATTTTCACTGCCTGCATGCATTGTTACTAGTCTTTGCCCCTTTTGACACAGGTCTTCGGTGCCCTTCGTTACTGTTATTACTCCAAGATTTTCTATGCGTGTGAAAAGAGTGAATTTATGTCGCATCCATATAAATTATTGGACGGTTCAGTTTACGAAATTTGTTGATACGTCTTTAGGAATTTAACCTCTTGACGTGACGAATATCGGGTTTTTCCATCAACAGTTTGCGGTTAGTTTTTATTTTTCGCCACGTAAATCCCATTTTTTTTAATAATTTTCCTTAGACTCTCCAGAGAATCCGGTGTAGTTGTAATCGTCTTTAAATTTTTTGTGAATTTTACGCAAGGTTGGCACTTTTCACTTTAAAGTTGACAATATATCTCGTCTAAGGACTTCTTTATCACAACCGTCCAATTCGGTTTTCACGCTCAATTTTCTTCTTTTTAGTGTTCCGTGAAACGGAACACTTATGGAATCGCTTCGGTGTCCGTCTGTCTGCCACAGGCGATTTTCTCTGAAACTACACGACATAAAAATTTGAAATTTGGAACAGAGATAGAGTGTGGTGGCCCAATTATAGATGTGACGTATAACAATTTAAATTTTGATTCTAGGGGTTAATTTCGGGGGGTAAACTGGGAAATGAAAAAAAACTTCTAGGGCATCGTGTAGGGTATCAGATGAAAGCTTATTGAAGCACAAATTCAACGATATATAATATGATGAATTTTTTTAATGCATTTTTTGACATTTTTCTGGAAAAACGCCTAAAAATTGTTGTCCTCCACCCCTATCAGCAGAAGGTTGCTCAGAAAAATCCGAAAAAATCATTGATAACTAGGTGTAGATTGAACGAAAATTATCAGGATTGAAAAATTGTAGCGCAGTCAATTGTTATAAACAATTTATTTGTTTATTTCCTTATAACTGCTCAACCATTAGTTTTAGAGAAAAAGTTTTTCGACAAAAAATACTTTTCGCGATGTAAGGAACAACTATTGTCTTTACACATTTTCCAAAATTTTTAATTTGACCCACCCAGCTCCGCGCATACGCGATGCGATCCGGAATTGGTGCCGTCGGCGGCGGGTAGCACGGCAGATGGATGGATATCGGCGACCGAGGTTTGCTCAGGTTAATTGGGGTGGGGAGGGGAGGGGGACTGGTGGCACGGGATATTAATTGTGCAAGTATAGCTTTCACTTGACCGATTTTTTTTATTAGGAGTTGAAAATGAAGAGCACTCGCCATTTTCCACTTTATCATCTCACTCACTATTGTTCGAATTGTGCGAACACATACGCCGGAAGCAATAAAATTGAAACACGGTCACAGATTTACCTGTGACACGGTCTTGACCTTTCCTTAAATTCTTGATGGGTTTATTCGTTTTGGCGCATAAAATGAATAACATAATTTGCCAATATTTTACGACTTTGCCCAGACAACACTTTGCCATTTACTGTAGATACGAACTCCATGTTCATCGATTTCGAAGAAGTTGCATGTTAGAAAACTTCAAGTTTTGTGGTAGTTCTTGTGGCATTGTTAAAAATTTAAACTCTTAAAAAAGTGATGTTATGAACAACCATTAAGTTAATTCGAGCTAAATGTGCTTCTAGACTACTGCACATCTGAGATGTAGAGCCTTTATATTTGTTTGGCGGAAAGAACTGAAAAAACTACAAGGAAAAGTAGAGTTCTGTATCAATATTAATAAAGTCAACAGGATTATTACTAAACTTGAAGTTTGTACAATGTTGAATCTCTTAATTGAATTTTCAATTAAAGTTCAAAAGCAAAACGTTAGTAACTAAAAAGGAAGATCTTGCCTTAATAGGTACCCACCCAGTGGCGTTTGCCCCGTTAGGCCAAATAAGCCAAGGCCTACAGGCCAGAAAATTGACAGGCCACAAAAATCACAATTTTTTAAAAAAGTGGAACCCAACCTGAACAGAAATAAAACTGTTTCCGCAAAACGGTATAAAAAATAGCCCAATTTGCGACAAATCGCCCGATCTGGCCACACTGCTCCACGAAGCTGCTTTCTTCTCTGACCGATTCGCTACCGGTATTGCAGAAAATTTACAAAGATTTTATCCTGATGATCTTGACAATGATTTTCCAGAGAAATGTGTACACTTCTATTACTTTATTAAATAAGTTATATATTGCCATTTTACTCCAAAAGATGCTTAAATTAATCCCTATATATCATAAAAGAAGAAACTGACTGCCTGACTGACATATCAACTTAGCCTACACCGCTGGGTCTAAACAATTGAAATATTGCACAGAACTTTATTGTATAAAGTAGGCATCTAAAATAAGGAAAGGGTTTTTAAAATTCAACCCCCAAGGGGGTGTAACAGGGGTTCCAACTTTATATCGAGAAAAAATATCAAATGGTCCTATTAACTCGAAACCTCATGGAAGTAGGTACTCTAAAAAATACCGTTCAGGTTTACTAAGAAAGCTTAAGATTTAGTACTGGTTTAAATTGGGTTTGTTTCTGCAGCAGTTTCAAATCAATCAGAGCCAATGAGATTGCCGGGTTTCGGACAGTAAACTATTTCCCTTGAAGATGATTGGCTCTGACTAGTTTCAAACTGCTGCAGAAACAAACCTATTTTAGATCTTCTGATTGATCATCAAGCAAACCAAATCATTTTCATCTTGGAAAGGACTGTTAGAATGAATTTAGTTCTATTATTGTCGAGAGTTCATGCTAAAACTGCCCCTTTCTTTATAAATTTCCGAAAAAACTCAGAAACAAATTGATACTAAAAAAGTTAGTTGTCCTATTTTTACACTTGTCAATTTAAAATTTTTGGTTGTCAAATTAGACCAGACTAGCGTTGGAGAATCTGGCCGCAAATATTTAAATACTTTTTTTATAGTTTTTAATAAATCAATCCCCAAAGGGTGAAATGGGGGTTTAAAGTTTGTGATGGAGTAAAATTATATTGCAGATGAAGGCTAGTAAGATATAAAAATATTGAAACCACCTTGCCTAATATGGAGGTAACGTTAAGGATATACCTTACACTCCCCGCTTCTAATACCAGCGGTGAAAGGTCGTTTTCTGTTTAAAAATTGTTTCAGAAATACAAATGTCATATCTATCGATGATTTTGACGACGTAATCGATAAGTTTGCAAGTTCAAAGGCTAGGAGAACCGCTGTATTGATAGACGTTTTAGCTCGTTTTTTTTAAATAATACCTGCATTGTTATTAACATCTTTTCATTTAGCATTTGTTTATTTTTCTTAAATACAGTATTGTTTATTACCATATTTTTTTTAGCATTCGGTTTTTTTTTAGATAACACTTCTTTAGTAACATTTTTTTTTCTACTTTTATCACAATGTACCCTTATCAAATTGGCCAGTCAAATAGGACAGGCTGGACAGGCCATAACAGCTTCTGGCCTACAGGCCAGTGTACCTACCTGTCTTCATTCAAATAATTTTTTACATTAACAGTACGGTTAAAGAAAAATTTTGTTTCTTAGAACATATTTTTTATTTTATTTATTCTAAGGTAGAAAAAAATTTTAAAACACTCATGATTCCAAAAATTAGCAAAATCGATAGTTTTTCTCTTTTTGCAGAGTTGCATAGGGCGGTACCACACGTCATGCAGTTTACATCCGTCATTTTTTGCCTGGCCGATTTCACTGCAACATAATCACAATAGGTTTTTCCAGCTACAATTTTAGGAACACAGTCTCTCTCAGTGATTTTCTTACCTGAAAATAGTAATAAAATAAAAATTACATTGAAAGAAGTAACGGTTCAACCGAATCACGTGGATTCGCGAGAGCAAGAATTTAACTTAGTGATTTCGAGTTAATTTTGGGGGGAAAATAATCGTGGGAAAAATTTGGGGAAATAAAACACGTGGGGAAATATTTGGAGACATTTTTTTTAACAGGGAATATTTTCGGGATTTGACTTTGCTTTCTTCACTCTTCACTTTTAATAATACGTGCCCATGACGCAATTAGAAAAATCAAAATTTGTCTTATGAGTAAAATAAAACAAAAAAAAACAACAACAAATTATGTCCCCTTTAGGAGAGGCTATAAAACATCTGTCGGACTTCGCCGAGATGAAACAGTGTTGTCATATGATTTATTGCTGTAACCTTTGAATCAGCAACTTGAATGTTAAACGACACGCATAGACAAGCACAGTTTGGTAGCGTTGCTTCGTCTTTCGGTCAATATCGGTGAATTCGAGTTGTTCAGTAGTTGTGTTTTGAATTCCACGGCAAACCCGCTATGTTCTGCGTTCTGTGGCTATAACGACAAACCATTATTTTTCTGTGCTGTAACGTTGCAAAACGTTGAATGTCTTGTTAATTTTTACTTTTACCGTGGTACTTAGTGATTTAAATAGTATGTGCATTTTATGACCACAAATAAAAAATATAAAAAGTGCGTGTCCATCAAGGAAATGTCAAAATCGACAAGACATTATAGACTAGTTTTGAAAGCAGATCCCCAATTTTCTGTGAGTACATAATATCGAAAATTTTCGGTATTAGTTTTCAACATAACAAAAGTAAACAAATTTAATATCCTTTTGAATTTAAATAAATACTAAAGCATATTAAATTGAGAAATTGTGGGAATTTGTTTTTGATATTCTTGTTTGTGTGCATATTGATCATCAGTCTTAAACATACCGATATTAACACAATTTATCGTTTTTCGATATCGTTGAATCATTATTTTAAGCCAAGTTATTTTAAGTTTGACAGTTCTGAAAATTTGGCATAAAAGACTGGGTTACTCTTTGTTAAAAGCATAAGACGCTGGAAGCAGTTGTCGGAGCTTTCGCAAAAGGAACATAAGAAATTTTTAAAATCTTATCTGACGGCCCTGCGGTTGGGATAAGTGCGTAATAACATTATTTTCTGAGGCTATTATGACTACAGAACAGTGGCTATGGGATCTTGCATTATTGTCAATAAGATTAAACTCTGGACCAATTCCATTCTAGCCCTAACACGCTTGCTTTCTGGGATTGTTGATAATACTTGAAAATCTAAGGACAATACCTACCACCTGTCAGGGGCGGATTCAGAATATCGTCAAGGGGGAGTTGGGGTCGCAACGTCACCTGAAGCTACAAAAAAGTCAAGACCAAAAAAAAAAACGGGCAGGCTCCAGTGCGATATTACTTTTTAATTGTCTAAGGTTCTATGAGATGTACACTATTTCATAAAGGACAAAACATCTAAACCTGTTCTTGCGAAAACAGAACGGTTTGTCATCCTAACTTACCAATATTCTAGCATTTTTTAAATTTACTTATACCTGAATTGTAAAAGGCTTTCGCGGCCATCGTTCAATATTTGTGTGATTTCTGGGTTGTTAGGCCGTCGTCGGTTGTCTCTTACTCTTGACGTTTCGCCAACAGGAGTGGCTGGCATCTTCAAAAGGTGCGCTCAGTTTAACTGCTCGCGAACTGCTGGAACTCTTCGTGGTCTCAGGTTATATTTATCGCTCGCTAGGGTGGGCGGTGCCTCATGCGTGGCATCATGCGATCGGTTGGTTGTGACGTTAGTCACCTTATCTTGTACTTTGCTGAATGCTACGATTTTTGTATTTTTCAGTATCAGGATCCATGTTTTATGTATTTTTACTGCTTCCTCTGTTTTGTTGAAGTTGTCTGCATCCTTGTGAACTTCAATGGCTTCATTGTTCAATATTTGCTGTGACAACTACTAGGTCGTCAATATACATAAATATTTTTAGAAATATCACCCCTATCTAAAATATAAATACATCTGTCTACGGGAGAGTTTTTAAAACATTTTTCTGTAAGAGCTTTTTCAAACTCTTCAAACCAACATCTTGCTGCCTGTTTTAACCCGTATAAGGCTTTATTTAATTTACAGACCTGATCACCCGTATTTTTGATTCCTTCAGGAACCTTCATATAACTTTCTTCCTTTAATTTGCCGTTTAGAAAAGCGGTTTTTATATCCATATAGGCCAAGCAATAGAGCGATTTGTCGTGACATTAATACTATTAGAAAACCGTCTGCGTCTGTGCCATCATCTAAAAGATGATCCGTAGATGATTGCTGTAATATTTCCAACTCTGAAATTTTTTCCATTAATTTGTTATAAAAATTTTAAGCAAAAAATCGCTATTTGTTTAGTTTTTTGTTTAAAAAATGGAAAGTAATGAAGCAATCTTAATGGTGTAAATGGACGATTTGTAGAGAATAAACATACGAATAAAATGGTCGGACGTCCCGATAGGATAAGTAGCAACGGAGAAAATCCGGAAAAACCGGAAAATTTAGAGTTTTTTTTTTAAATTCATAAATCGGCCATTTTTAAACGTAGAGGGCTCAAACTTTGGGAAAAAGTAGTAATTTATAGCTACTTTATGTGTGCAAAACCCCGACGCTGTCCGACGATTGGTTTTGCCACAATCGTCATTTTAATTTTTCAACACACTATTTTCCAACAGGTCTGGATGCTCTATGGATCGTCCGATTTTAATTATTGAAACGGATTTGAATAGTACAAGTTTAATAATTGAACAATATGTATATCTTAATTTTTCCATAAAATGCTACGACACCGGTTGAAAATGCAAGTAAAGATGCGTGAAAATGGCCGAGCGCGCGAATATTGGCTCCCCTTCACCCCGCTTCTCGCCAGCTACTCGATCGATTTCGCGCGCTTTGCCATTTTCACCTATCTTTGCGTGCATTTTCAACCTGTTTCGTAACATTTTATGGAAAAATTAAGATATACATATTGTTCAATTAAACTTGTACTATTCAAATCCGTTTCAGTAATTAAAATCGGACGATCCATAGAGCATCCAGACCTGTTGCAAAATAGTGTGTTGAAAAATTTAAATGACGATTGTGGCAATACTAATCGTCGGACAGCGTCGGGGTTTTGCACACATAAAGTAGCTATAAATTGCTACTTTTTCCCAAAGTTTGAGCCCTCTACGTTTAAAAATGGCCGATTTGTGAACTTTAAAAAAAACTCTAAATTTTCCGGTTTTTCCGGATTTTCTCCGTTGTTACTTATCCTATCGGGACGTCCGACCTCTCATTTTGTTCGTATTTGTATTCTCTACAAATCGTCCATTCACGCCTTTAAGATTGCTTCATTACTTTCCATTTTATAAGCAAAAAACTAAAAAAATCGCGTTTTTTTGCTTAAAAATGTTTATAACAAATTAATGGAAAAATTTCAGTTGAAAATATAACAGGAATCATCTACGGCTCGTCTTTCAGATGATGGCAGAGGCGGTTTTCTAATAGTACCTATTAGTGTCAAAAAATCGCTAATATTTTGCTCTGCTGCTTGGCCAAATATGATGAATTAGTAAACGATATTGATTTGCGAAAGCTATTAAAAATCTGAAACTTGATATTCTCGCTACAGGGGCGAAAGTTTCATTATAATCAATGAGATATTTTTGACCAAACCCTTTCGCTACTAGGCGCGCCTTGTATTTTGTTGGGTTCCTAAACTCATCATTTTTTAGAGAAAATACCCATTTGCAGTTAACTATATTTTTATTTTCGGGTTTTTGTACTAAACTCCAGGTATTATTAATTAAAAGTGAATTTATTTCGTCTTTTATGGCACGCTCCCACTCTAACCTATCATCCCTATTTTTAATTTCATGATAAGAAGTTGGAATACTGCAAATTATTGACTGAGCACACAAAAGATAGTCAGGTAAACTGTCTTCATTATAAGAAACAGTTGGTTTTAGCTTAAGTCTTTCACTGTGTCTTAGATCGGAGGCTGTACGCTTTATACCTTGCTTGCTATGGATCAAAACACGTCGTGCCCGCGCAGATGACGTTACTTCGAGGGAAAATCTAAGTGACTAGGCCGCTTGAATAATGCAAAATCCCTCGCAATGACGTCAAAATGGGAGGAGCCTGGCCAGTCGATCGACGCATCGGTATACCGTTGTGAGTGTACCGTAATCACAGATAAAATATTTTATAAAACAAAATTAAATAAATATTTTTATAAGCTGAAAAATATTCACAAAGCAAGATTAACGCATTCATACTAAAATTTTGCTGAAGAGATTTCCAGTTAATCAGATCATTTTTCACTTTTTGGTCGCATGTTTGTTAAGATTTGCGCCTTTACAGAAACATTCATCGACTTGTCTGATCATAAACTGATATGATCGGGTTATTTAGATCATTGTGTTCGTGTCGACATAAGATAATATTTATTTTACCTTGCATTTTAGGAACAAATACTGAGAAATTTGCAACTTATTAGGTGCTTCTGACAGACGAATGGCAATACAGACGACCCGATATTCAAAGTGTCGGTCGACGAAGAGTTATTTCCTGCATCTAACCCGCATTTAACCCGAGAAGAGCAAACCAGAGAGAAGCGACATAATCGAGTCCGGCCGAAAAAATTTAAGTGGGGGATAACTCGGCCAACTGTCATAAACATGTGCTCGCGCTCGCCGGCATTTTTAGTCCGATTGTCGATGAGTTTTTTTGTGTTTGGAAAACTATTTTTGATGCTATGTTTTAAGTGTTTAATTTGTTCCTGTGATTTATAAAAAATCTTAAATTATGCTTGGTAATACCTGCACGTTTCGTGGGTGCCATTCAAAAGAGGGTCAAGGATTTAGCATGTTTACGTTTCCAAAGGATCCTGAACGGTAAGTACATATACACCTTTATTACACCAAATTATACCGGCCAGCTATCTATTATTTAGACTCGAGGTCACAAAATTTTATACCCCTAACATCAAAGGTGCCGACGTATTTTGTCGCTTCTCTCTGGTTTGCTCTTCTCGGATTTAACTATACTCATACAATAATTATTAAAAGATCTACCTGAGGCAGTTCCGGTCACCCTCATGCATGTAAATTCAGTAGAGGTTTGAGTTATTTTCGAAATAAAGCCTAAGGTGGCGTTAAGAAATCTCGACCTACTGCGGTTGGTGCTGCACGGTTCGGTCCTTATTTTACCGATATTGATAGGATCATTGCATTCCGCTGTTTTTTTACAACTGTAGCATTCACTCGGGCCAGCTCCAGCATATGCTAAAAATAAAATAATCTTTAGTCGTCAGAGATTAATACCAGTTTGGCATTTAGTAGGCACCCGGAGCTCTATGCTTGCAAACAGTATAAATTTAATGTTCATATTATCTACCGAGGAAAACGATGTCTTATATGGGTAAATGGATTATCACAAAACAGAAAGCCTTTGGCCCTCTTTTATTATAACAAAATTCCAAGTAACCATGAAAAAGTACATATTTTACAATATATCTAAAAAATAGTTTTAGAATGCTTACAAGGTTATCAGGTAAAAAGTAAAAGTTAACAGGTAACTTATAAAAATGGAGTTCTGTTTACAACTAAACTATAGTTTTTAGGGACATTAGGGTTCTCTATAACGTCACTTTGTATTCGCAGTTAGATACTTTCAAAGTTTCTTAAAAACTAAATAAATCTTCTTACAATCTATCCTTTTCACTTTAATGTCATTCAGCAATCGAAAAGAAAGAGAAAGATACTGATCGTCATAGATCATTCTGCGAGCAAGTGGTTCTCGAATGTAACATAACGATGTAATACAAGTTGAAACAATTAGTGAGTAACCCGAGTGAGTGACTGTCCTTGTAATGTGTGTGGAAGTTAGAGCGAGAGAAAATTCTATTAGCTCAAATAAAAAATACAATTGCGGTAAAGAAATCTGCGTAAAATACCCGCCGAAAAATAACTATTGTCGCTACTCAAGTCGTTTCTTTAAAATGTTTTTTAGCCGCTAAGTGGCTTATTTTTTTGCTATTGTAGGACAACTATGGGAATTAAAAAAAAAATAAGATGCCCACAAAAATGATATACCACCAAAAGACATTTAGACCCTAATAGAATAATTAATTTGCAGCAACACGGTTTTGCAATACTAGGAAAACCATAGGTATAGCAATTCATGTAAAAAATGTTCCTCTACCGATGATATTAAAACACAATATTATTGTGTTGTATACTATGAGGTTTTTTTACTGTCAGCATTGAAAAACTGCAAACAAAAAACAAAACAGTTATTTTTTATTTCTTAAATAACACAACTCTTACGATGAGTTAAGATTTAATTAAACACATTTAACATTCGTGACATGGAAATCGAAAAAAAAGTACTTATTTTTATTGCATAAGAGATAGGAACTAGGATTACTTGTGTCGAAATACTAGCGGCGTTCGGAAGTTCAATCTTATAGTTTCTGGTAAACAGTTCGACACGTGCTTCTCCAAAAATCCGCTGAAAAAGGTTAAATTGCTATTAAAAACCGCTAAATACGATTTCGGTTTAAAATCTGCATTGAAACAAGAAAAAATAGACGGGGACAGGGACACAAAAACAAGAGCGAGACAACATGTATATGTAGAACAATATTTGCAAATCGCGAATATTGTTCTACATTAAAGAAAATCAAACCGATTTGTTTTAAGGTCTACATAATTTTCAGATTTTCAGTTTCAGATTCAAATATTTATGTGAAATTTGCAATTAGCATTTACTATATGAAACAGTACTTCGGTGATTAGCGTCCAAATAGTTAATTGTTTGAAAACTTTTACCCCTGCCTGGTATTTATTTATTTAAACGTATCTATTGCATAGGCAACAATACAAGCATGCGTGTACTCATATGGTATATGGTTGCATCTCTAAATGTTATCAATATTTACCATCTTTGTCCCTTTAGAAGTCAGTTTTTAGTAATAATGTAGTTTCTTTTTACTGCCTAGAATATTGTCTTTGTTGAGCCGTTATTATTTGGCTCACTAAAACAAGTTTTTGCGCTTTGATTATAGTGTTTCTTAAGTTAGCCTTAGGGCTAAACTTAATTAAATCGAACACTAAAAAGATTTACGTGTTATGTAACCTTTGTAAGTACAAGAAAGGAATTTAAATACATCTTGACTTTAGAAAAATTTATTTAGGGGATCTTTTCAAAAAATCTAATTAATTATGGTAATTTTTTTGACAAAATGGTGAAAGACACAGCTTTCTAAATATGCCGCGTGATACTCTCGCTCCAGTGACACCACTTGGTGTGATGCGATTTGATTTTAGGTAGTAAGAATAATGCTCATCTTATTAATAACGTAATATAGGGTAAGTTATAGTCATAATCCTTTGTGATAATGGTGTAATATAGCCTGTTTCGCCCCGTTTACAATTCCACATTAAGTAAACAAATTGCTATTAAATTAAAAGACACATTTTTGGTAAAATGCGTCTTTGGAATTAAAAATACTTTGGATTATTTTTGGTTTTCACTCAAACTGATCAAAAATGAGATGTCACGATAATATTTAAGTTTGACAATGCTGCGGCTGGATTCTTTGTTACCCCTTTAGAATACTATAGTCCATGACGTCAGGCTCTTCATGTCGGATATGGTCCGGTATGTCGGTATTTTAAAAAATAAAAAATGTGCGATATAAAGGAAAAAGTACTGGATATGTCTGTAGACTACTCAAGGAGTTACCGGTTCAATATGTGCAGTGAATTTCATAGCACCCTGCATATACAAAATGTAATTTGTGCAAAATTAATCATTTTTGAGTTAAAAAAACAAAAAATAGAAATATTGTTTAAGGTGCCCATCCTGTTTTTAAGTTTTCGCGTCAGCAGATAAGACCGATAGACAGACGGAAATCGGAAACCATATTTTTCGTCACCTAGGGACCCCAAATATGATCTGAACAAATCTCGACGTGTTTTTTTTACGAATAAAATACTTCCTCTAACGAAGGAAGCCAAAAGATTAATACAATACAAATGGGGCTCAAAATTTTGGACAAGCTTAGGACACCTCTGTGGCCACTGGGTGCGGGTAAATATGAAAGTGCTCAATAAAATTAGGTATTCCAGAAATCGTACAGAAAAGCAGGGGGTGGTTAAGAAAATCTAATTGTAAAACTATCATAATATGTATTTTATATCAAAGATGTTGAAAATTATTTACTGAGCTTTAAAAATAATTATTGGTGCATCCAAATTTTTAATCTTAGTTTACATACTTAGTGATGTAAAATACCGTATTTATTTATTTTGGTAAATACCCAGGTATTTCCAAGGGTATTTTCCCAAATTGGGTATTTATAGGGGTATTTTGTTTTAATGTCAATGCAACTCTATTTTTTTGCCTATTTTAAAAGAAGTAACAAGTAGGCGAAACAAAACACAAATGAAATTATACAACCCTGACAAACTTACAAAATGTATTAAAACAAATCAACAAAATGTGAATCACTGTGATTAAGTGAGGTTTAAGGTTATATGTTAAAATGCATGCGTGAGCATGAGAGCATGTCTGGTTGCATATTTATGTAAATTTTTCATCGTTCTTGCGTTTATACCCTTTTAAGCCCGCCCAAATATGAAATAGTCAATAAAATGATAGTTTTTGATATAATGAAAGATACAATAACGTATTTATTTATAAATACCCAGTTTTGGATGGGTAAATATAATTTTATTTACCTATCCACTGGGTACTTGCCCAATCTTTCATCACTATACATAGGACGTAAATAATATAATCAATACATCTTCAAATAAATATTTAATATAAACCATTTTTTATTTAAAATATTTCTGTAGAAGAAAAACAGGTAACATTATAAATTAAGAATTACATAGGTATCAAGTTATATGAGCCTATGAAAGCCAGAGTGGTCTAAGTCAGTTTTTTCGGAATTGCCTTTCTTGACACTATCGTATTGTTTACGTAGTAATTTACCTCTAGACAAAATATGAAATTTCTATCTTCAATACAACACTAACAGATATCGCTACTAACATGGATGTAAAACGCATCCACATACACCGATGAAAGCCATAGTGGTCCAAATCTGACTTAGACCATTATGCCTGTAAACATTTTGTATCGACTGTTAAATGCTGCTTTGTTTAAATCCTAAACAAATGAATATTATTGATTTTGACGCTGAACGATATGAAGAAAGTGAGAGTGAATATGAGCCATCAGCATCTACTGAATCTGATTCTACAAGTTCAGGTAAATAAACGTAAAAAATAATTTTTTAAAATAAGAACCTAATTTTTTATTTTGGATTAATCAAAAGTTAAAATAGATGCTTCGGATTTAAAATTGTTTAAATTTATCGATAAGAAGCAGCCATATATTTTTTTTTATCAAGAACCCCTCAACGAAGATATTTCGTTCAAAGAAATGGATTTGACTCCAAAGAATAAAAAGGGTAGATTGATGGATTTCAAGAATATTGGCCTGCCCCTTCTTTAGAAATCTAGCCTCCCGGTTAGTGCGAGCAAGAAAAAAACATAAAAGAAATGTTTCAGTTTATGCCGCCCGTCTACAAAGACTATTTTCGATCATTGAAAGTTGATGGAGAGAATAGCAATGTTCCAGAAGATATTGGTCCCCTAGAAGACTATTTGTTCAATAAATGAATATTAATTAATATAAGTTATAATTTATAATTTATGTGTTTGATGATTTAAGTATAAAACAATAAATAATTAAAGCTGAGAAGATATTTTCTACGACAATGACAAACAAACAATGAAAGCCATAGTGGTCTCAGTCACAACTTTCAGAAAAATAAGGACAAGAATCATTTGTTTTAAAATACCAAATATCACAAAATTTAAGTTTAGCTTCTCCCAAGAAAAATCTCATAAAGCTATTCGCTATTTGTTTTTGTTGATCCTCATGGTACCAGTGGTGGTACCTTACTGTTGCGGGCCCAACTTATCGTTTATAATGAAATAAAAATAAATAATTAAATTTGATTTCTTTGAAATTTTAAATTTCGAAATTCCTTAATATTCATTCACCATCTCATCAACAAATTAAATCATTTACCATAAATCCTTAATAATCCTAACAAATGTTTTCTTTCAATTTTCTTATAAATCTGATCTTTCCTAACTCTTCATACTTTAATGTTAATTTCTTTTCTCCCCGTGGTATTATCTAACTTCCCCCCACAAATCTACTTCTTTCTTTCCTACTTACTTACCCCTAAATACATGCTACTAACATTACACATTTATATTTTGGGCCCTTAACATTTCTTTGATGTTTGGGTTTAAATTGGTTTGCTTTCTTTTATTCCAGAATCCCTCAGATTTTCTCTTTGATTCAATATTTAAATATAACATAAATTACCACCTACTCCTTTCATAGGGTTAGAATTTAGACATGATTGGTTTGTGATATCAAGAAGAATTTGAATTTGGCGCAATTATAACCAAGCTACACACCAGTTCTCTCTGGTTACAAAAATTTCCCCTAACGACTTAGCAACCTCGTGGTTCATCATCGTTTATCAGATCTCACACAGAATTAAAAACTAACAACTCTTTCGCAATACTTAAGTACAGCTAAATAGAAATTTTCTACCCTTACATAGACGCCTTATTTCCTGATTGATTCCTTTTTCACTAAATTCCTTTATTTGTCTTTCTATGATGAAAACACTGGTACTTTTTCTTTCTTTTAAAATTAAATAAAGATAAATTAAATTAATTTTGACTTTCTTTGAAAATAAATTTCGAAATTCCTTAATATTCAGTCACCATCTCATCAACAATTAAATCATTTACCATAAATCCTTAATAATCTCAACAAATGTTTTCTTTCAATTTTCTTATATATCTGGTTTTTTCCAAACCCTTTATACTATAATGTTATCTTCTTTTCTCCCCGTTACACAATTTAACCCACCCACAAATCTACTTCTCTCTTTTTACTTACTTCCCCCTAAATATATGTATGAACATTACACATTTATGCAATTGATTTGGGCTCTTAACATTTCTTTAATGTTTGGGTTTAAATTAATTTACTTCCTTTCATTCCAGAATCCCTCAGACTTTCCCCTTAATTCAATATTTAAATACAACATAAATTACCACCTTAGAATAGGCTTAGAATTCGCACAGGACTTGTTTGTGGCATCAAAATTTGAATTTCGCGCAATTATAACCAGGCTTCACACCAGCTCCCTCTGGTTACAAAAAAAAATTCCCCTAACGATTAAGCAACCTCGTGGTTCGTGATCGTTTATCAGATTACACCATCGAAAATGTGACCGTTTGAACAAAATTTGTTTTGTAAAATGAATGTTTAATTTTAAATGTAATGTAAGAATATTTTGATGTGTATAACTGCTGTTCGTTCAAATGGATTTCTGACTGGTATCCTGACAAGTGAGTAAAAAACTAATTTAATCTATAAAAATAAAAAATAAAATAATTTAAGTAAATTAAAATTAAAAAAAATTTCTCATTTTCAATTTCAAAATAAAAATAAAACTCATCTCTGAATTGAATTCTGTATCTGTATTTTAACCAGTTTATTCCTTACTTTCAGGAAGCACTGATGATGACCTATAAGGTCGAAAGCGCTCTGCTAATTTATTAAATTTTGCACTTAATACAAAAATTTTTGTTTCATTCATACTTAAATAAAGATGCAGGCTGCAGAAAATTCATAGTAATTTTGCCGGTTGCATTGAGTTAAGACTGGGTTTAAATAATATTCCTAATCCTAATTGAATTTTTTTACGTGACTTTACAAAGATATTCAAACATCAGAAAAATAGACAACATTTATCATAACAAGAAATGTTATTTGTTATAAAAATAATAGATATCTGACAATTCGTCCAACAAAAAGTACGAAGTATAACCATCTCACAATCTCGGGGGGGGGGGGGGGGGGTGGCACGCCCGCCCCCCGGGCCCCCCCCCCTGCGGGCGCCCATGAGTATGTGGTTCGCTCCCGTTTAAACCCTTTATTATTATTTTAATTACTACAGTTTTATTAAAAGCGACACTTAAATTAAAAAGTTTTAAAAACAAAGTATATTATTAGCTTTCAAATGAACATACAACCAACCATCATGCTCAAGCTGAAAATATTTTACAAATTGTTATTTTAAAAATACCCCTACGAATATCACTTAAAAATAGTAAACATTTTCGGGCTTAGCCTAGACAGTAGTTTTAAGTTAAATTTGACAATACTTCCAAACACTAGTCTCACTTTGATGCTAATAATATTCTCGGATGGCTCTTGCTTGATCAGATGGATCCGAGGTCATTTGGTTTGGTTTGATTGGCTCCGCGCATTGATTTCGCATTTCACTTCAGAGTCCCGAGCCCGCCATTTCCCAGTGTAGTAGTTAAATTATATTAAAAGTTTAACTTGAGTTAAACTAACAAAAAATTACGCCTATAACCCTCTAACCTTCTATATGTATTAAATTTGGAATAAAATTTTGTCCTTATCTAACAATCGCTCTGTTATAATCTAAAGAAGCTGCTACGAATAGCGGAGCATTCCAATCAACCTTTTGTATTCTAAGTAGTCATACTTTTTCTAATTGCGGATCCAATTATATTTCAATATAACACTGTCTTGTTCTTTTACTCTTTAAAATATATATTTAAAAGTGCTTACCTGTTAAAAGTGCAATACTAAATAATGTAAATAGAACATAATTTGTCATTTTGTATTATTCGGACAAGGCTTTTGTTGCTACAGAAAAAATTTCGATGAAATTAGAACCCCAAACGCACTTCTGTTATTGTGTATAAAGTCATAAGCGTAAAAACCTTAATTTTTTGGCATTTGTGATGACATGTTGTCACGCATTGTAGCTAAGGTTGTCAATTTACCGGGAAAAATCCGGGAGGTAAAAAATCAGTGGTACTGTTGAACAAAATGAGCTATTGTGGATATGTATGCTACATCTGCTGTACCTAGTTAGTGCGTGTTATATATTTTTTTTTATCTGAGACATCCCACGTAGACGTTAAGCCTAAGTACTAACGTACCGTGGGTGTCTGAAGAGAAGGGAAATGTAGTCTATTGACACGGGATTTGAAGGATTGGAGGTTGGGACGGGAAGGGAAAACATCTGCAGGCAATTTGTTCCATAATCTGGAGACCCTAGGTATGAATGAGCGAGACAAGTGGTCTGTTCTAGGCTTTTGTAGCTGGACAGTAAAGGGATGCATACGTAACGTGCCTCTTGTTGTTCTGTTAGCGACATTCAATGGGGGAATAATACCGGCTAGTTCTTCAGAGCAAAATCTGTGGAAGAAGCGATAGAAAAGGGATAAATCCCCTACAGCGCGGCGATGAGCCAGAGAAGGGAGTTTTCTCGTGAGGGCTGGGTCATTGATAAGTCGAACGGCTCTCTTTTGGCTAGAATCAAGGATCTTAAGTGTCGAAGGTGATGCCGCTCCCCAAATGTGGGAGCAGTACTCTAGGTTAGGTCTTATTTGGGAAACATAGAGAGTGTATAAGTTGGAAGGGGAGAAGTATTTTCTGGCTCGAAAGAGGAAACCAAGCTTTTTAGCTCCCGATGTGGCTACTGAAGTAATGTGTTTGTGACAGCTGAGATCATGTTCGAAAGCGACGCCAACGATCGAAGGTTTCGTTGTTTTGCAGGGCTTGGTCATTCATGCGGATGGGGTTAGCGTTGCTAGATGTTTTGCGTGAGAGGGAGCAAGACTGGGTTTTGGAGGCGTTGAACTGAACAATGTTCTTTACACCCCAGTCTAAGATGAATTGAAGATCTTGAGAAGGGGATAGGTACATAGATCTGCGTCCATTAGCCAACTCCTGATTCGAAACTTGTCTGGAAAAATGAATATTGGAGTGAAGAGTACTATCGTCAGCATAGCTGTGGATGGGATTGGTAGTTGAAGAGAGTAGGTCATTAATGTGAAGAAGAAATAGGGTTGGTGCCAGGACTGAACCTTGTGGGACACCAGCATTGATAGGATGGAAGTTAGATGAGTGACCGTCAACCACAACAGATATGCGCCGATTGGAGAGGAAGCTGCCGATCCAGGTACATAGTTTGGTAGGAAGACCGTAAGAAGGTAGTTTGTTGAGGAGTGCGGCATGCCATACTTGGTCAAAGGCCTTGGAAATATCGAGAGCAACAATCTGCGATTCGCCATGAAATTCAAGAGACTTGTTCCAGTTATGTGTGACAAAGCTAAGGAGATCAGCTTTGGATCTTTGGTGACGAAATCCGTACCGTCTGTCATGGATGATTTTGTGTTTTTCTAGATATTTTAGAATTTGCAAGTTGATTACTTTCTCCATAGCTTTGCTGACAATGGAGAGAAGAGATATAGGTCTATAATTGGATGGAAGGGACTTGGAACCTTTCTTCGGGACAGGCTGCACACGAGCAGCCTTCCAGCTATCTGGGAAGATACCCTTGTCATAGGAGATCTGGAAAAGACGAGTTAATATGGGTGCAAGTTCTGGAGCGCATTTTTTTAGAACAATTGCTGGTATGCCATCCAGACCAGAGAACTTTTTGGTGTCAAGGGATAGAATAATTTTTTTAACTTGTTTGACCTTAAGTATTATATCGGGCATTTTGTGGAGTACAGACTTAGCGGTTGGAAGAGCGAAATTGGGGGGAGGGATCAGGGTGGAATTGGCGGCGAATTGTTTGGCGAATAGTTCTGCCTTCCCTCTAGAGGTGGAGATAACTTCGTTTTCAGAGGTCAGGGGAGGAAAAGTGCTTCTACAGAAGTTCTGACTAATGTTTTTGGCAAGTAACCAGAAAGATTTGCCGCCGTTGGGACAGGAAAGCATTTTATCTTTTATGCGGTTGTTAAAAGCATTTTTGGACTCTAAGATAGTTTGGTTGTATAGATTTCTGGCCTCGGTGAAAATTTGACCATTTTCGGGTGTAGGATTTTGAAGATACCTTTTGTGAGCTTGGACTTTTTTGAGCCTGGCTTTGTCACAAGCCTTGGAGAACCATGGCTTTTGTTGGTGGAGTTTAGGTTTCTTGCAGGTATGAGGAATGAAACCTTCAATACTTCAATGCTTGAATAATGTCTGTGATGTGAGAGCAAATTTCGGAGGGATCGGGAGTGGAAAATCAGACAGGGTTCCAAGGGAAAACATAGAAGAAGTTTCGAAGACCATCCCAGTCGGCAGAATTGTAGTGCCAGATCGTGCGTTCTGGCATGATTTCAGCAAACTCGGGATGTATGGGACAAGAGACGGTAATGAGGTCATGATCTGAACGACCAAGGGGAGCGCATACAGATGTTAAGTAAGTCTCAGGATGGGTGGTAAGAAAAAGATCTCGTGGATTTCCGACGCTTCTAAAAGGCATGCCGTCATGGACTCAAGGGAAAACAGCTGCGGCATAGCCAAACCTAAATATTACTTTGACATCACATATTTTTTAGCGGTGAGTTATAATCCAAAGCATTTTAACTCCAAAGACGAATTTTTTACTAAAAACGTGTCTTTTAGTTTAGTAGCAATTTCTTCACTTAATCTTGTCTTAATTGTATTTCGAAATGTATTTTACTTCAAGTTATATGAATTCTTCAGTAAAATAAATTTTCTCTGGGATTAACACTCTGCTCGATTTGACACAAGAATTTATAGATTTACTTGTAGCTTAACTTTGTTCGCCCACTATGCGTAAAAGGTGCGTCTTAGCATCGCTTAAACCATGAATGCTATTGTATTCGGCGAAATAAATCACGTTTCTCAATATAATATTTTTTATTTATTATTATTTTAGGATATTAATATCTTTTAAAAATGAACAATATAGTTTTTAAGGACTATTCAAAAGTCTTAAAAAATAAGCAGTTTAACGTGAGTAAAAATAAAAAAAATAACCCCCGTATATAACTGTGTGAGAATCGAAATTCCATTAAATTTGAAATAAAATATTTCGCATCTCTATTTATATCTGTTATCCTATTATAAATCTGATTAAGCTAGTATTTAAATGCATATCGATAGACGTATTCCAATCAACATTTTATATCATAAATAGCTACATTTCTTTCTAGCTGGAGTTTTATTTTAAAATAACAGTGTATTATTCCTATACTTAATAAAATACACATTTAAAAATGCTTACACACTAGAATTGCAATACTAAAAGTAAGTAGAAAACAATTTTTTACTTTGCATTTTTCGGACATACGGCTTTCGATGCTACAGGAAAAATTCTGATAAAATTTGTTCCCAAACATACTTTTGCTATTTATTTTATCAAGGCATAAACGTAAATGCCTTATTATTTTTTACTTTTCTGGTGACATGCTGTCACGTATTGCTGCCTGCTTATTATACCAGGCTTCAATTTTTCTATTTGTTACTGAGTAAACCAAAACCAAAGAGGATTTTAATTGGTATAAGGCATAGGCTAACAAAGTTTATAGACTAGAAACTGAATACTTCCTCTTTCTAAACTGTTGCTTAGCGCCATCCTTGGTCAGTATGCTTGCTTTAATGGTCGATCGAATCAAACTTAAAAAACAAAGAAATCATTATTATTGGGAACACATTTTTGAAATCCTGCTTTACCAACAGAGTAAACAGCGCTTTTTATTGAAATATACAGTATGTCCACGGATGGAGTTGACAAGAGGAAAAATATTTATTATCAATTTTACGACCAAAAGTCATCGTTTATAAAAAAATTGTGCTTGTCGAAAAAATAAGTTCTCCTTATAAAAATCTGAGATTAGATGTACAGGATGTTAATAAATTAAGAAAAATGAAAATTCTTTGGGAGAGAAGTAACATTATTTATTATTTTAAATAAAATGTTCGCAAAACAAAGTGGTTTGTAATCCTAAACAAAGCCTAAATGTAAATTCTGAAATCAAAATTCTAATTTTTAAATTTATTCTACATAGCTACCTCCCATCACATCGTGTTAAATAAACACGCTCTTCTTTTGTAAACATTTTGGAAACTACCGTCACGAAATCAAAATACTGACAGACAAACTGCAAGACGATGCTGATGTAACATTGACGTTAACTAAATCGACTATTGAATATACTATTGATTTTTTGTATGCTGCAAATAGTCGCAAAAAACACTATTATTATTCTAAATTTAAAAGATTTTGAATTTTAATTACAAAATTTGTATTTAGGCTTTATTTTGAATCATAAACAACTTTGTTTTACGAACATTTGGTTGAAAATACTAAATAATAGTACCTTTTTCGTAAAGCATTTTAATTTTTCTTAATTTACTAACACCCTGTGCATCTGATCTCAGATTTTTATATGGTATACTTATTTATTGACAACCAGAATTTTTTTATAAAAAATGACTTTTGGTGGTCAAATTAATAATAACGATTTTTTCCCTCTTGTCAAATCCATCCATGGACACAATGTATATATTAATATGTAAACTTACGTGCATATAAATCGACCCACATCATACTTTCGAAATTGAATGCTTTCTTAAGAAACCATTCACCAGTTTAATTACAAAAAGTATACTTATCTTATGAAAGACTACTTAATTCCCATTACAGTGGGCCAAGATCAATCGAGATGTCCATTTTTTATTTAAAAGATGACTGGTTTCTAAGAAAATGCATTCGATTTCAAAATTGTGTAGGTCAATTTCTATGCATGTAAGTGTATAATATTATGGTGGTTCCGATGGACGAAGTATGGCTTTTTGCAAAAGTAAAGCTTGCACATACAACCTATATTATATACAGCAGAAGGCAAGGATGCCATATGATTGGTTAGAAGGTAATAATTAAAAAAAACATAAAATATTTATATAGTAACATAATATTTTAATGAATTACATATACACTAAATTAAATAACCTACAAGACCAATGTAAAAAGCTAAGACCAAATGAGCAGTAAAATAGCGTGGAAAATACGTTCCTAGGTACTTACATTATTACTAATTTTTTGTTCATACACTTGCGAGAAATCTTAAAAAAAAATTTTAGTACCAAACTTACTTTTCTAATTTTTACACTTTTTGATCCTTCATTTTCAAAAGTTAAATAACTTGCTATTTTAAATCTCCCTTCTAACGCACTATTAAAAACTCGCTGGAAACAACAACAATGCGTAACTACAGAAAATTTAACCTACAAAAGTCTTTTGTGTCGTAACGTAAATCAAACAGCAACCAAAATGGCGATTCTTCGGTTCTTCTCTTCCCCTTCATCAAAAAGTTAAAAACCATCCCCTTTAATACTTGCGGTGCCATCTTAATGATTAATGTTGAAAATATTAATATGTAAAAGTACAATTTCATTGTAGGTAGCGATAGACGAGTTTCATGGTCAGCGCCCTCCAATGCCAGTATTCCTAAGCTAACAATTTTGCGCGGGAAAGGCAAACTGTCTTTACTATAAATTCCGTGTACTGTGGTATAAGGTGGCGTAAGAAAAACGTTCAGTTGCTCCTGGGCCACGAATTATGCAATAGCATCGCTTTCCAACAGCGAGCCTAGTTCTTTCCGACTAAAAATCGTAAGGAAAGAAAATATTTCCTTTCTGACCTCCAAACAGAGGGTAGCGGAATGATTTTTATTTTTATCGCTAGAGAATGTATTGTATTCTCAAAAAAAATCTCCTCCCAAGATTTGCGAAAAAATTTTGGGCTCCCTAGACCACAAAAAGCATGGCTTCCTCTTTCCGTTAGTTCGTCTGTCCGTTGGCGCAAAATATTAAAAACTACTTGACCAACAAAAATTAAATTTTGCACATAGATTAAGCTTCCCTTTCCCTTAAATAAACCCTGACTTGAAACAAACCACACTTCCGGTAAAATATGTACAGGATAAGCATCTTGAAAAAAATCTGTTTTTTGTTGCTCTAGCTTAAAAACGATTAACTTAAAAAAGTATATTTTTGATATAGCTAAGGCTTTTACCGTTGATATATGTAAGTGTATGCAATCCCCTAGATACAGGGTGCATAACTTGAAAAAAATGGTAAATTTTTGCTCTAATTGAAGCACTATTTCCTGAAGCACATTATTACCATTGAATTTGGAATAAGGTAAAGAACGCTCAATAAGGAAGCAAAATCGACAACCCCGCTTGGAGTTGATTTGGTCACCAGTATGAGACGAACGTAAATCCATCTTATGGATGCTTCCCATTTCAGAGGTCGCTAACGTCGGCCCTGTCCCCTGAAGCTTTTGCCTAGTCATTATTTCCATGAAAAATGCTGTACTATTTATTTTTCTTATAGAGAGAGACTCTAAAACAAGTTGTTGCCCTTTCAGTTTCAAAATAAGCGTAAGAGAAACCATAATTAAATTGACTTATACCGAAAGTTAGTTTAATTAAAATTTAATTTTTTGTATTGTGTATACCTGCAGGACGATTCATATGGAGAAATGAAATATGGGCAGTGGCGACTTTTGAGGGTAGGCAGGGCAGGCCGGGCCTAGCCGATAATTTTGTGAACACAAAATCGCACAATTTTATTGAAAAATAATGTCAATGAATATAAATATATTCTAAATCATTCAATATAACAATGCCTGCAAAGATTGCTTTAGTATATTAGCGGTGTACTGCGAGCTGTAGGCGCACTGTCCGATCCGGCCTATTGTTTTATTTTTAACTTTTTTTAAATCTCCCAATACGGTAGCCAATTCACTGGTCATTTACGGAATCCTGTTAAAGTCTCGTCTATTTTACATTTACAGAGCAAATCTTTTTCATTTCATATACATATATATATTATATATATGTATATATATATATATATATATATATATATATATATATATATATATATATATATATGTATATATATATATATATATATATATATATATATATATATATATATATATATATATATATATATATATATATATATATATATAAACACGTTGGCGTAGTGTGAGAATAGTATTTTTCAATATATATATATATATATATATATATATATATATATATATATATATATATATATATATATATATATATATATATGAAATGAAAAAGATTTGCTCTGTAAATGTAAAATTGACGAGACTTTAACAGGATTCCGTAAATGACCAGTGAATTGGCTACCGTATTGGGAGGTTTACAACAGACAAACAAATTCCTAAGCCATAAACCAGTAAACCCCCAAAATATCTCAGGGAGACCCGCTTTTTGGTCCATTGTTATTACAATAAAACGTGTTTGATCTGTTTTAAATATTAGTATAATTGATGTAATAGAAATTATTCATTATACTGATATTAAATAAGTGTGCACTGTTCTTCAAAACACATAACATATGTGCTTGAATTTAAACACAAACATTTTTTTCTATTAGAGGTTACATTAAGTTAATTACTGTTGTAACTGAAACAATAATAGGTATTTTCATAAAATGAGGTACGTATTCTTACAAATAAACTTTTACTGAAGCCACTGATATATTTTTAGTGAATTTGGATTATACTTGCATCAAATAACTGCTATATTTAAACGATCGATTAGAAATCAATGAAACCTTATATCTCAAGAAATTTTATATCCTATTGCCTAACAATGTTAAACTAATCATTGAAAGAAACCGAATTGGTATTGTGCAATACGGAATAGAGTGTGTCATTGAGTAGATTGGCATCCAATCAGATATACGATAGTGTTTTTTCTGTGTACTTCGGGATTAAGCGATATTGTTTTAACAATCAGTTATAAATAAATCATTTACTTATTTTTGGGGGTAACTATTGATGATAGATTAAGGTTTTTAGGGTTAGGATAGGATTAGGTTTAAGTCCCGTTTGATATTCTTCAGCTAAAATATATTTAATAAAAGACCTAGAAATATTTAAAATAATTTATGTAAAAATTTTAAAACTAAAATATAAAAAATATATTTACACGGTAAATCTGGAAGCATGATTAGTTTAATCAAATGCTAAAGTGTACCTGCATTTTTAAAATAATTTCTTATAATTAATTTATATTTGAAGACATATCATTTAGATGTAATTTATTTTTAGCCTAATTTTAGTATTGTTAACTGTTTCTTTTACCTGGCACAAATAAATTTTATTTTTTCTTATAATTTATTATTAGAAAAAAAGTTGCTGCTTTTGACACCCCCATGTCTAACGCGTGGAAAAATATATCGCACTGCAAGCGAGATTATTTTTTTTAATACAAAATCTAAATATTTCTTTTAAACTCCAAGAAATTGTATTACACTTAACTTAACCTCTTGTAATTTATAGTTTAAACTTGGCATAACGGCCAGCGTAACCTACAACAAATATTTTGCAGCTTGTCACTTAAACATTGCCTATACAACCGGGAATAAGCAAACGATAGAATTTTGCGTTAATTTAAATAAGTTTAATATATTAACAGCAGTAAGAAAATTTTGTTCTTCATGGCATTTCATTTAATCTAAGGTAAAGAAAATAATTCTAAACGTGGTTCCAAGAATGACCAAAAACGACAGTTTTCCACTTCCTGCAGAGTTGCATAGGTTGTCGTCACACGTGTAGCATTTCATTTCGGTGATATAATCCGTTTCTACATATTTACAAAACTCTTGACCGCTCATCGTTTTGGGAACACAGTCTCTATGAGTTTCTTTCTTACCTAAAAATAATAATAAATTAGAAATTATACAATGTTTTTAGAATGTGGAGCGTGGAGAGAGTGGTTTATTTTAGATGTGTCTGTCAGATCAAAGTGAAAAATGTTTGCTTTGCGTTTCTCGTGCTTTGTTTCTAAATACGCAGTATTTCCGATAATGATGTAGAAATTCTGGGCTCTTTTGTTTTATATTTCTTTAATAACAAACAAAAAAGGCGTTAACAGCCTGTCGACCAATAAAAATTAATTTGGCAGACTACTGTTCCATAGCTTCCGTAGATATTTTTGATTTCCTTATCGCACTGACAATCCGGAGAAAACCTACAGTTGATATAGGATTAACGAAATCAACTTTCGTGCTTCTAAGTTTATTGGGGATGTGCACTTACGTCAGTCACACAAGAGCGGGGCGCCCATATTATTATCTCCAAAAATACGTCATACGAAAAGGAAAAAAGGTGTAACATAAAACTACTTTAAGGGCACTAAAATGCGTTTATTTAATAAAGAGTCCAGTCTTCTTCGATATCTAATATGGCCTGACAATGATGAGGTATGCTTGCGACAAGGTTTTCGGCATATGATGCTGGAAGTGACCATAGTGTATGTATCTGTCTGGATAGCTACTTTAATCTAAAAAATGCGCTTTTCTTTGCAGCCTGTGCTTCAGAAATGCCCACACATTTTCAATCGGGTTAGCGTCAGGAGATTGGGACGGCCATGCGTAAGCGTCATATGTCATAATCTGCTTCCCAAGCTCCAAGCGACGACTACAGTGTTTAGGATCGTTATCTCTTTGTAAGACCCAAGAGCTATTATTTCGGCCAAACCATTTTACTGCGGATGTAATAACTCTTGGACTTTATAAGAAGATAACGACATCAAACACTGTAGTCGTCGCTGTCAAGCGTGGAAAGCAGAAAATGGCATCCGACGCTTACCATGTCCGTTCCAATCTCCTGATGCTAACCCGATCGAAAATGTGTGGGCATCCCTGAGGCACAGGCTGTACGGAAAGCGCATTTTTACATTAAAGTACCTCTCCAGGCAGATTCGCACACTATGACGGTCACTTCCTGCATCATATGCCGAAAACCTTGTCGCAAGCATGACTCATCGTTGTCAGGCCATACTTGATAACAAAAGAGACTGGACGTATTATTAAATAAACGCATTTTAGTGCACTTAAAGTAGTTTTATTTTACACCTTTCTTTTCTTTTCTCATATGGGCGGACGGGGACATATGGGCGCCACGCTCTTGTATGACTGACTGTAGATGATGGTTGAAGAAATATTTTCCAAAACATAATATTAATTAAGTAGATTTAAAAGCTTAAAATATTAACTAAAAAAGGTTAATGCATTTTAAATTTATAATTGAATTTTGCTGATCTAAAAATTTCAAGTTTATCATACCATTTTCCACTAATTAGGTTTTGTTATGATTTACACTTTTACGGAAATAGAAACCTGATCATGTACTGACTAAATCGTGTTATTCATATTTTTGTTCCCGAGTAGATATAGCGAAGAATATTTATTCCTATTTGTTAAGACAGAGATAAAGATATTTGCAATATATTAGGAACTTCAAATAGGCGAATGGCAGTATAAGCAAGCGGAGATAAAGGTGCTGGCAGAGAGTTTTTTACTATATCTTTGGGGTTTAACTATGCTCATACTTTTATCAAAAATTTACCTGCGATTATTCCGATCATTTTTACGCATGTTGCACCAGTTTCAGCTCTCGATATTTGCCATATATCCATAAGGTTTACAGATGAATTCAAAAATTTGGATACATATGATTCATGAGCTCTCGAGTTAGTGTAGTCACACTTAACGGTGCTTAATTGACTAGTCTGTACAGGATCATTGCATGTTGATGTATCATCACAACTGTAGCATTCACCAATATTAGCTTTAGCGTATGCTAAAAATATAAATAGTATTAAAATTGATAATATACAACAATTTAAAATGTCGTTAGAGGTTAATAGGAGAATTGATAAGTCCAACCTGATATTTAATGTGCCCCTTGATATATTAACTTTCAAACACTGTAAATAACCGTACACAATTGATTTACTTCATGGAAAGGGAAAATACATGGAAACTAGTTTATTAGATATATGCGGCTATATTGCTTAAAGGGCCATTTGGACAGACAGTATCTCAATCGATGGTTTGGAACCAACGGACCAATAAGATGGCCAGCAAGGTCACCAGATATAACACCCTTAGATTTTTTTCTTTGGGGTCACTTAGAGGATATTGTCTACGAAACACCAGTTAAAGATATGACCGATCTAATAAACAAAATTACAGCAGCATGTACTGCCATTACAAGAAAAGCGCTTTTAAAAGTTACCCACAGCAAACTTTTCAAAAATTTTGACTGCTGTGTTCACGCAGAAAGAATGAATTTTGAACAAAATTGACTGAACTATTATTAGGTAAAGAACTATTTTAGTTTTATTACTGATCCGATTCCAAAATTAATAAAAAAATTTAAATAAAATGTTGCATTGCTTAAAAACGAGTGAAGTAATCGAATTAGGGTAAATGACAAAAAAGTTTTAAAATTTAAAGTACTTTCAAATGTACCTACCTTCGAAGTCTCTGCCATCGATTTATATTTAAAAAAAATGCTAATTGATCCTACCTAACGACTGCTTTTTGCGAAATCAAAATATATCCATTCGTTTTCGAGATATAGGCCCTCGGAGTTTTAAGTGAAAACCCTGTATATATCTATATACATATCTTCCATTTTATTTTAAACTATTTTAAGCATTTAACCAAAAGGTTTTAAAATTGCATCTATCTTTCGTAAACTTTATTTCATTGAAAAAACGTATTTGGCATAATATAGCTTTGTGTGTTTCCCTTAGTTCGAGGAGTTCATTTTTTGAATGGTTGCTGATTAACGAGAAAAAGTGCAAAGGCTCGTTACATAAGTTTGTAACACAAGTTCGCTTATATCGTTCATCCGGAAGAAGAGGGTTACATCGAAAAAAACAATGTTTTTCAGGAGAGCGAGTTTAAGGTTTATTTTAATTTAAAATGCTTATTTAAATAAAATGAAAGAAGATCGAGATATCATTTTTATTTTGTAATTAAGATTTTTCAAGTACTTTAAGATGATATAAATACATGTTTCCAAAAAATGAGAGCTAGGGAGAGTTTGAAAGATGTAACTGTCTTTCTCATAAAACAAAGATACTTTTTTTTTAAAGTTATGGTTGCATCGCAAACAATTATGGAACCCTTTGACATAAAAACAAAAAAAAAATAATTTCATATCAACGAAATATTTATTTTAGAATTTACATTAGAATTATACAGTAGTCCCCATTTGCTTAATCTCGGCAATGTTGGAAATGACATTTCCTAAAAATAGGCAAAAATTATTAGTCGGCTAAATCTTTAAAACATACTTTCACTTAGAGTTTATAGTAGTATCTAGTGGGTTGGTCTCAGCAATATTTAGAATATTATTTTCTAAAAACAGAAAAACATTTTATAATAAGTAAGTACTTACCTATATAGGTTAAAAATTAAAACAAACCTATATTTTTCATTTTCTCTAACAAACTATTATTTTTGGAACTATTTAATTTTACAGGAATGGTAGGTGGCAGAAAATCTTCTATATGAATATTAATATCTATAATACAAATAAACATTGAAAATATTAATTAATCTTGGAAAAAGATGGTAAGTTACCGTTATTTTCCTTCAAGACCAAAGAGCAGTTTTCACTTCCTGGAATTAAACTTTTCACTTGATTTGGTACTAAATTTGTAGTACTACTCTCCGACTCAGTGGTGGTTACTAATAAAAAAATGCAAATAATAAATCAATACCAAATATTTTTAAAAATCCACTTTTTTTACCTGTAAAATTTTCCATTGAAATGTAATTTTCTTGGCCAACTACATGATGTGACTGATCCTTAACCAGACTCATAATTCGCTGAATACGACTTCCTTTATTCATATTTACACCTTAAATATAAACCGAATAAGTAATGTTTCTACTAACGTGTAACAACCGATAAACCCACTTATTTCTTGCAGCAAACGCTACGTTCCAATAAATAAAAGTAATTAATCATACAGCAATTTTTATGAATACAGTTTCATTTGTATAAGTAATCTTATTGCCCTAAATAAAACTACCATTTTGCATAACTATATTTTGGTAAATACGGTTACATCTCAAAATATAATTATTTCCCAAAAAAATAAATCGTAATGTTTAAAACTATTCTATTTAACAAAGTTACATTTAGAGATGTAACCCTCTTGAAGCAAAATATAATTATATTTTTTGTTACATATCAAATTGCCACCTTCATCCTCAAAAAAACTTATAACAATTTTTACTTACGTGTGTTTAAAATGGTTACAACACAAAATACCACTTTCTTTCTAACACAAGGCGTATACGGGTTTTGTTGCAACACAAAATATAACTTTCTTCCCGATCAAACTTGAAGCGTTCGTTGTCAAAGTCAGTGACAAACTAAAATGCAACCCTTTTCCTGCTAATTGTAGCGTCATCTCTGTAAATTCCAGAGAGTTACAACTGCCATCTCGTGGCGTTTACGTGCAAACGTACTTGTACCCTTCTTTACCATAAAACTACAGTCAATTTTAGGTACATTGAGATAAAAAAATAAAAATTGTTGTTTTTTGAGATGTAACCCTCTTCTTCCGGATGAACGATATCTCGTGTCGTATTATTTTATTATAATCTATGGAAATTGCTATTTAAAATGCATTACGGTAGAAACATTCCAATCTATGTACTTTATACCCATATTTTTGTTTAAGTTGGCATCAAATTATATCTTGAAATAACACTCTACTGTACACTGTATTGTAAAATACATATTAAAAGTGCTTACCCACTAGAAGTGCAATACTGCAAATCAGTAGAAAATAATGTGTCCTTTTGTATTTTTCGGACATACGACGTTCCTGCGGGAAAAATTCTAATAAAATTAGTTTTTCAAACACACTTCTGTTATTATTATTTTTGGCATTTCTGGTGGCATGCTGCCGAGCACTGCAGTCTGTCTTGCTACCAGGCTTTGATTTGTCTATTTATTACTAAGTAAACCAAAAAGATTTTAATTTTTATAAGAGTTAAGAGTTAAGCTCGATTCGTATTTTATGAAACGTCAACGTCACGTCATCTTCCGCCAGTGTTATGCCAAAATTTTATAGAGTGGATTTCCCGTAGTAATACTCACATAGACAGCTAACGTTACGTACCACCAACATTACGGCACGCCTGGATTTTTTAAAAACAATATTTTTACGTGGCGCCTTTTTCATCTCGAAACTGGTTTAAACTATTTTGATTTTAATGAAACTTTTTTAAAACTTTGCAAATGTAAAATGCTAAAGCCTTTATAAAATATAAATTGACGCTCGCATGTACCTATAGGTAAAAATGTACAGAGATTTTTAAAAGAATCTAACATTGCGAATATCTAATTATGTAATAATAATAATAGATAAATAATTAATTTTCAGAAACACGCTCAAATAGTGCTAAACTTTCCTTATTACTAATTCTATATTAGGTATCTATCTATCTATCTACTTAATGTAATATTTTGCTACAGATTTATGATACATACGCGTATGTCCTAAAATACTTCATTTTCATGATACAGGGTGTAAAAGTTTATATTTTTTTCTAGTTTTTCATTTTATCTTAAACGTTCCTTGAAAATAATTGTCTCTAAATGTGTATAGGGCTTTTAGTACTTTTAAAAAAATATTAGATTCTTCTTCAACAATGTACAGGGTGATTTTTTGGGATATACCCTCTTGAACTTTCTTGTACGGCGCTACTAATTGTTTTTGCCTTTTAGTATTCCTAATTACGCCGAAGCTTACCGCAAACTTCCTAAGCCACAACCGGAATGTTGTAGTATAACTGGACACTGCAGAAGGCGCGGCCAGTGAGTTATTTTACAGGCGGGTCAAAATTTTGTGGGCAACTAGTGATATCAACGCAACAAGCAAAATACACCTTTTTAATTTAGGAATATTTTTTAGTAATGTGCCTAGTTTTGCCAAGAAATTAGTTACCTACAAATAAACACCGCAAAAATCATAAAATAGATACTGTAGTATATTGAACATTGCTACTCTAGATGTTTATGACTTTTAGTATTACTTTTCTATGTGTTTTAGTAGTCTATGATTGTTAGCGGCTTCCCGTTTTGATACGTTTAGCGTCTCCTCAATAGAGGTCGCGCCTTATATTAGAAGCCCAGAATAAGTGGATGGTGTTTATTCTGGGCTAAAAGTATGATTATTCGTAAAATAAAATTAGGAACGCTGCCGAAACTCCGTTTTATTTAATAAATGAAATACCGGCGGGGCCAGACATAGTAATACGATCATTTTCGAAGCACGCGCAGGCCAGCTGTAGTAGATATGAGATAACCAATAATTTTAAAAATATTTTATCAAGGAATAAGTGCTACCTTGTTGCCAATACACCTTTTAGAGCCGATCTAATTTTTTAAATAACAAGAATTGTCTAAAAAAAATGTCTACCCCAGCACAGCCTTGAACCCACGACCTCTTGGTTAACTCGCTGAGATTCTACCTCTGGACTACGCTGCTAATGTGAGGAACCCCGTCCGATGCCGTTATATTTTGATGACTAGCGTTGGCGTGGCTGAGGTCGTATTTCAAAATTTTTATGTTTAGCCGCTAATTAATAAAACATACGCTGGGGAAGGCTTTGACCAGCAGCATTAAAAATGCCAACAAATAAATGTTGTTAATTCACCTCGCTTAGCTGACGACGGTTGGCACACTTGTTTCTTCCCGCAGTTGTCACAACTTTAACCGGTGTCACGCCAGTCTCGTCAATGTTGTAAATCCTTTCAGGTGGAAAGTGGTAACAATCCATAACGTCTTTAAAGTTGTCAAAAAAATGTTTAACGTTATATTTATTAAAAGCTGTAGCCCTACTAAGACTTGTACTTTCGGGTCTTCGTAAAGGTAATGTTTTATGCCTCGCCATTAAACCCCGTCTCCGCCCTTGTTTAGCTTCATGCCATTCAGGAGGAATCCTGCAATTAGGTAGGGTACTAGCATATTCGCAAGGTAACTTTTGTATTTGTACATACATAAGTTAGTCCGTATTAATATCGGAATATTTTTTAATATAGGTTTTCCAACTGACCTTCCTCTTCTGTAGTAAACACTCGATTTATGTATTTACTTGAATATTGAGGAGCATCATCCAATCCACTGTCGGTTTCAGAATCGTCTTGGTTTTGCCCATTTTGCCGTAAATATTCTTCGATTGTGGTCTTAGTAAAATTTTTTTTTGTGCGGCTTTGCAAAGTTGAACGCTTTACACCGTTTACAATGGCGGCATATCTTTCTGACTATGTGCCACTGAAATAATTTATATTCGCTTATCTAATGCCATGTTTATCTATAGAGTTTCTAATTTTATTGTTTTTGGAATACGTTTACGAGGCATCTAGAAATAAAATAATTTAAGTAACTTTCAGTTCCGAAGGGTTGATTGGGGCATTCGGCCACTGGTCGTATGGAAATACTAATACCACCCTGATACCTTACAGGAATTATTTTAAGGTTAGGGAGTAATGTAGAAATTAAAACTAAAATATGTACAGATTCTGATTCCAAAGTATAAAATTCAAGTTTATCTATTTAATATAAATATTAGGAATATATTTATGGAAAAAATCCTACCTTTAAGTTCGTTCTCACGCTTTTTTTAAATTCGTTATATGCACCAATTACGTATAACATATAATTCGGAAGGTAGGTTATTATGTTGGCAATTCTGCATTATCTTATTTACGTGGGATTTTTAAAGAAGATTTTTGATAATTGGATAGGCTGAATACTCCCCGGGGCCGAGTGCTACTCGATCCCTCCTATTCATATACCTGGTGTCGTAAATCCGTAATGCACCAGACTATACAGTATCCATTTGGTTTTGAGAATGATGACAGAAAAAACAATTGAACAAGAATTAACCCTATTGGTCAGTTCCATGGAACGTTTACACCAGAACATATTTTAGTGATCACAATATTCATCTTTTTTTTCCTGATAATCACGGAGGAATCAGATTTCTTTCTATCCTTGTTGGCGAAAGTGCATTAGACAAAGACAAATAAAAAAATGATTTGTTCAAATTTTTATCGTACATTCTTTGCTTGTGGAAGTATTGCTGGTTATATACATCGAAAGATTAGTCATTGCAAAATTCTTTTTTTTTTTTCCTGATAAAATCCCAGCGGAATCCGGTTTCTCTCTATCCTTGTTAGCAAAAGGGGCATTAGTAAAAGACAAATAAAAACGATGTTGTTGCCAATAAAAAAGAATAATCAAACAACATTTCATCACAGACGGCTTTGTTTGTGCGCAAGTATTTCTGGTTGCCTATAGGTAGTGAAAGTTTAATCGGAGTTGGCATAAAAAATAAATTTCTAACTTGACAAAATTCTTACTAAGTTTTATGATTTTATAGCAAAAGACCTTTGTTTTTACTGAATACAAACAGCATTTGCAAAAATCTCGTTTTTATTAAACAAAATCAGTGTCAGCATAGCCACATTAACCTTATTATTTTATAGCATTTAAAATTGTTTCCTGCCCAAATAACAATACTACCTCTACCCAACAATTTGCACTAAAAGGATGGGAGGAAAAGTATTTAAATAAATAAAGGAATAATTTCAAAAATGAGTAAATATTTTTATTAGGATAAACAATTTATAATAAGGTTAATGGATCTATAATACAGCCTACCTGCGAACAGTGACGTTTATGTTAGTTAGACGCAATAAAAATTGTTTAATCGAATATACCAAGTAGTTTCACAATTTTTAACTGTAAATGTTGAGTCTTAGTTCCAGAAGGATAGATACACTTTGTAATGGCACTGTGACTTCTGCTTTAAACTGAAACCAAACGATTCTAGGGCGCAATTTTTACTACTTTCTCAATAATTAAAGAAATCTTCTGTAATGCCCAGTGTTCTCAACTTTATATCGGGTCGGCGTTCCTGTTACTCATTCTCATAACGCCCGGTCGAAGTAAGTAAAGGAGAACAAATAGGTATGTACCTTGCGTAATATTTCAATAGTTGTTAGTCAGTCCCAGATTCATAGAACACAGGAATTTAAGCTGCTAATACTTTATATAAACTTTTTAAGTATATTTTTACAGTGCAAAAACAACTTATATCATGGCATGGGGCAGGCTTCAAATAATATGTCATATTAATCTTTCACATAACCTAACTTTCTACCCGCTGTAAAAATTCTACGAGTATGAGAGAGAAAGAAGACGAGAGAGAAAAAAATGAGAGAGAAAGAACATGAGAGAGAGACATAATTGATCTCTTCATTGTAAAATGGGTTTCTGTCATCATTCTCAAAAGTAAATGGATACGGTATAGTAGAGAACCTTGTCAAACGACAGAAATAGGTTTGCGTCAGCGGGATGTTAAATCTTACTAGGAAAAAAAGAGAAGAAATCACATGGAAAAGCGGAATTCTATATTGGTATTAATGGACTCAACAAGATTATTACTAGACCATTTACAGTTTTGGCAACGCTAAATCCCTTTATTTCATCTCGAAATTGTTTAGAAGTAAAACATTACTAAGATAGAATATATAATTTTAGCTGAATATTCTTTATTTAATTAATTTAATATAGCAGCAAAAAGTAAATTTTGCTATTCACAAGGTATCTTCCATTTTATTTAATCCCAGATATTGAAAAGAATTTTAAAAGTTGGATACAAAATTCCAAGAAATACTAAAAATGATAATTTTCCACTTTCTGCAGAGTTGCATAGATTGGAATCACACGTGTGGCATTTTGAATTGCTGAGTAGTACCAGAGCAGGTTCAATCCATTTACAAAACCCAACGCCACCTATTGTTTTGGGACTACAGCTTCTAGTGGTTCCTTTTTGACCTAAAATCGTACAAAATTACAATAAGTCTTCTAAAATTTGCTATTTATTTAGAAAATAATTGCGTGGTTTTATTCTAGTTATTTTTGCTAGATCAAAATATCTGATTTATATTTTTTGTTAATTTTAATTTCTAAATCAGCAACAATAAAAATGTTGATAATGAGCAATAAAGAAACAATATTATGTGTACTTTTTACGTAGCAGTGGGGCATGTCTATGGGTATTCATATTTTATGGTTCCATGGTATTTATTTTTAAGAAAATCAAAAATTGTTTATTATATCGACTTTCTGATCTACAAAACATCTAATAAGCGATTTAAATCCTATTCACAAATAACATTTAGTAATCTCATCAACTAAGGATCGAATTCATAGTCGTTCCTCAGACCTTGAGGTTTCCTTCAGCATAAGCGATACATTGCTTAAACCCTACCTCAAGGTCTAAGGGATACTCAAGAAACTACTATGAAAACGACCCTAAGTTTTAACCATCTCTTTATTACGGTTTAGTGAAATCGTTTTTGCAGAAGCTGAGTATAAGTATTAAAAAACCCTTTTGGTTGTTTCAATATCTGTACTGTTAACATCATTATTTGAATATTTTCTAAAAAAAGCTTTTATTCTGTAAGAAATAATAGTAGCATATGACGTCCTATGGATGTCAAGATAATGTGTGATATTTATATAAACGACTATGGATGAATAATGGACGTCCACTACTGGACGTTACCCATACCACAAATAATTGATATACAGTGGACGTCCTGTGTAAGTCCATTGGTAGAAATTATAAGGATTGTCGAAAGGAGCTAAGTAAACCTGTTTAGATGCAAAATCACGTGAGAGCGATATAGATTTGTCACTTTTCTGAACTTCTATTTTCTTACTACCCTCATTACCCACTACATTCTTTTCATTCTTTTTTTTTATCTGAGACAGCCCACGTAGGCCTCAAACCTACGTACTAACGTACCGTGGGCGGCTGAAGATAAGGAAAATGTTGTCAATTGACACCGGATTTGAAGGACTGGAGGTTGGGAGTGGAAGTAAAAATATTTGCAGGCATTTTTTTCCATAATCTGGAAACCCTAGGTATGAATGAGCGAGAGAAGTGGGATATTCTAAGCTTTTGTTGCCTATTCTTCCTGTTCATTCTTCAACATTCAAGGGAGAATTATAGCAACTAGTTCTTCAGAGCAAAGTTCGTGGAAGTATCGGTGGAAAAGGGATAAATTAAATACCCAACAGCGCGGCGATGAGCGAGAGGGGGAGTTTACTTTAGAGGACTAGGTCATCGGTGAGTCGAATGGCTCTCCTTTAGATAGAATCAAGGATAATAAGTGTCGAAGATGATGCCGCTCCCCAGATGTGGGAACAGTACTCTAGGTTAGGTCTTATTTGGGAAACATAGAGAGTGTGCAAGTTAAAAGACGAGAAGTATTTTCTGGCTCGAAAGAGAAAACCAAGATTTTTAGCTGCCGATATGGCTATTGAAGAAATGTGTTTGTGCCATCTGAGGTCATGTTCGAAAGCGATGCCACCAATATCGAACGTTTCATTGTTCTGTAGGGATCGACCATTCATTTTGATGGGGTAAGTGTTGTCGGATTTTTTGCGTGACAGGGAGCAAGACTGAGTTTTGGAGGCGTTGAACTAAACAAGGTTCATGACACCCCAGTCTAAGAGCAATTGAAGATCTCGGGAAAGAAATAGTTGCATAGATCTGTTGTCTATTATCCAGCTCTTGATTCGAGACTTGTATGGAAAAATTAATGTTGGACTGAAGAGTACTATCCTCAGCATAACTGTGGATGGGATTGGTAGTTGAAAAGAGCAGGTCATTAATGTAAAGAAGAAATAGGGTTGGTGCCAGGATTGAACCTTGGGGTACGCCATCATTGATAGCAAACCTAACATTGTAGTTCACCAAGCCTGTCAAATAACTTCAACCATTATAAAAAGATTATTGCTAGTGAAAAGACAGATTAGTGCAGTAAAGATCAGTTAGTGTCAAAAGCTGAGTGTAATAGAGAAAAATTAAAGGAACAGTGTATCTCACCAAACCTGCCAAATAACTATCAATAACTTCGACAATTACAAGAAGATAATTGCTAGTGAAAAAGGTAAATTAGTGCAGTAAATATCAGATGAGTACCAAGTGCTTATGTATTGGAATAAGGTAAAAGATAAGATTCAGTGCCCAAGACCAAGGGCTAAAGAAAAATGGGACAACATTAGTTCGGTTAATATTATGGTCCAAGAGCTGGTCATTTTTGGGTAGGTATTTGAGGCACTGTGAAAAAGTGTTCAAAACTTCTTCTAGTTATACCTGAATTCGAAAATGCAGACCTGGCTGAAGGGTGGCCGGGCTTAAGCGACCCTGAAATTTTTAAAGGAGCCAAATTTTTTTTACAAAAAATATTCTTGAGGCGCTTTGAAATTTTTACAGGATAATATAGGTGACTAAAACTAAATATTTACAAAAAGGCAGGTCGTTTCGGCAGGACATTTTACCTGCCAGGTGAGTGAGAATGTTCAGCGTGAGTGCGAGTTAATTCCGCTATGCATAAATAAGTGTGAGAGAGCGCGTATATCGCCGTTGTCTCAAGGGGAAGCACGCTGCGGTGTGATTGGCTCCCGCAAGACCACGTGATTTACAGTACCCATGCGATCGTTAGTAAGAGTTTTGGAACATAACGTATATTGATGTAAATTGAAAAAAAAACATAATGTTTTTTTTTGTGAAAAAAAAAAACATTGGACTTGTTTTTTTTTAAAATTGCGATTTTTTCACAAACTGGAAAATATAACGGTTTTAGAGGAAAATAATTGAAAATTCATAAGTGATTACATTTTTAACGATAAAGTAAATAATATGCAATAAATAGGTACGCCACGATTTGTCAGTACATCATACATCACTACATATATTTAAAAAAAAAACAAGGAAACAATATATGATCAGGAACACAAGAACAGCTAAAACGCACAAGACTAGTAATTGTAATGATATTACTAAAAATATGACCAATAACTAATAATGAAAAAGTTATTGTGTGGTATTGCCTATCCTATTGAAGCCAAAAAAATCTAAATTTAGAGAAAAATAGAAAACGAATTACGTACTATATGTACTATCTAAAAACTTTTTAATTAGTTTATAAATGGGATCTAATAATATATCAACACTAATAAAAAACTCAAAGCAGATCACCTGTTTGCATTGCATACTAGTATTGCACATGTGAAAAATCATATTTCATTTCATAAATTTATGATTAAATAATTTAAATTATTGAGTTTAGAAAAATATTTTTTTGAAATTTTTTTCAGTCGGGACAAATCGCGACCCGTTTTAAAGTGTGTCGGGAAGCGGGACTTACCCTTTGAAATCGGGACTGTCCCGATATAATCGAGATATCTGGCAACCCTAGGTCACCAATACATAGGCGTTGTTAGGCAGTCAAATTCAGGGGTGCTTAAGCCCAATTCAGCATGTGGGCAAAAATTTTGTTCATATGGTGGAGGGTTGTAAATTTTGGCGGTACTTATTAAAGTTTTGGGGGTGCTAAGCACCCCCAAACCCCCCTTAACTACGCCTATGCGCCAATAGCGAGTCGGCTAACAGGATAGGTGCATCCGCATCGCTTTCTGGCGCGTTTTTAATACCTAATGTCTTCTTGAAAAAAAAAGCAGAATTGTTTTTTTTTCATGAAAAGAAAACTGCTTTTTTTCACGTTTCTTTTCAGGTGATAAAAACTTTTTTTTACATCACTAATAACGTAGTTATGTGTTATAACGTTCTCAGTCGTATACTATAACGTATTTGTATGTATAACGTTGAACATTCTCACTCACCTGGCAGGTACAATGTCCTGCCGAAACGACCTGGCTTTTTCTAAATATTTATTTTTAGTCACCAATATTATCCTGTAAAAATTTCAAAGTGCCTCAAGAATATTTCTTGCAAAAAAAATTTGGCTCCTTTAAAAATTTAAGGGTCGCTTAAGCCCCGCCACCCTTCAGCCGGGTCTGCATTTTCGAATTCAGGTATAACTAGAAGAAGTTTTGAACACTTTTTCACAGTGCCACAAATACCTACCCAAAAATGTCTACCAGCTCTCCGTCTATTACTTTATGTGTATTTAGTGAAATTAAAATTTTAGTACAGCTTCTACTTTAAGAATTTCAACGGTAGCTAATCATACCCCTATCTTATATTGCCCTTTTCACATACACGTACAAAGAACATTCGTAAGGGACGTGCTAAGTACGTACAACACTGTGACATCTGGACGTCCATGGTACGTACCTTTGATTATCTTGATAACCTAAGGTACGTACACAGGACGTCCCTCTGTCTTAAAATGAATGTCCCTTTGATGAACGTCCTTTATATGTCCATGTGCTACTACAAATTATATTTAATTTTATTCATTCATTGATCCGGAAGCTTTTCTTATAATAAGATTTAATTTTACAGCATTTTAAGTCTATTTGAATAGATCTTTCTTCCTCTCTTTCTTCTGCGCCCCCTCTAAATCCGCCCCTGAGTCATTGGTAGAGGTACAGCTTGTCAAATATATCTTTGCCTCTGAGTGAGCTCCGCCCACTAAATGCGCCGTAGACCGGTTGCATTAGTGGGGTAGGTACAGTCTGTAACAAAAGCGCAAGTTTTTTTAATTCATTTATGTTACAACAATCTTGACGTGCATTTCAGTATGGAGTTCCTGTCTAAAGTAAAAGGCAAAGTGTTATCTACGCAAAATCGTAAAACTTTGGGAAATTGCATTCATTTTATGCGCCAAGAAGCTAGAACGAATAAACCCACCGAGGGTTTAAAAAAGATTCAAGAGCGTATTTTAACTGCTACCGGCGTGTGTATTCGAACAATTCCAGCAATAGTAAACGAATTCAACAATAGTGTGATACTTTTAAACCCGCTACGATCTTTTCTCAGTATTTGCACCGTTAGATCAAACGCCGCCGACGACGCGGCTTGCATTAAGGTACTTTGACGACAGACGTTAAATTCCTTTTCCAATTTTTATTACGTAGTTACTATGTACTATTTTATTGTTTAATTAACTGCATTTTTGTAAATTTACTAATATTTTTGTGTTAAGTGATCCAAATTTAACGTATAAGCTAGGCTAAAAAGTTGTAAGGCCAGTGATGGCGAATGCGAGGTGCGGGTGAATCCATAACGCTGTGAATTATTTGGCGCTATTAGCTATTTTTATTCTTGCAGTCGCGAACGTTTAGTTAGGATGTATTGCTGGTAGAGTTGATACAAAACAGTATTTTCCGGTAACAGGTACGTTACGTTCCAGTTCCCAGTTCATACCTGTTCCAAATACCTGTTTTAGTTTTTATCTAGCACAGTAAAAAGTACAAGTCAAAATGTGTTTCAAAAAAACATAAATTTAATTACATCAGAAAATATATAATATATCATTCAACTAAAATAATTATTAGGTAACAAAATAAATTATTTATTGCTCTTAAATAATCAAATTAATTTATTTCATGCTCTTTTCCGGTTATATACAGGGTGAGTCGAGAGGAACGCACCAAATTTTATTAGTGTATTTTACACGTACCTAAATATAAGTCAACAAAACCCAAAAGTTTTCATCCGATTTTCATTTGGGGTACGGATAGGGTTACGAACGATACTTCGATACCAGTATGGTATCGATACTTTAGTAGCGATTCCGAGTACTTTTGGTATCGATACTTTTTGTCCGATTCTTTATCAGTATCGATACTGACACGGCCTTAAATTGAATCCTTAGTATCGATAACAATACGTTCTTCTACCAATGCGCGGACGAGCGTTGGTGTTTCTTGCGAACGACTACTTACGCCATTAGCCGATTTTAAGTGAGATTAACTTCATTAGTAACATCCGAAAGCATACCATGACGTCATATCTAGAGTTATATAAAAAAATGGCTCTTATCTACTTTTCGGTTGTAAGTATCGATACTATGGAGTATCGATATTTACATTTCGATACCAAGTAGAGCATCGATACCAAATATAAATATTTACCTTAATCGCAAATATGTTTCAAAAACATCAAATGGTTCATAAAAATCATGTTTTTTACTGATAAAGTAATTTCTCAGTTAAAATATTGTGTTTTCCACATTAAAGGTGATTTATCAACGTGAGTAATATCAATATCAATAAAAAAGTGTGTTAAAATTCCAAAATTAAAGGTGTCCGGATAGTGTTATGAAACCTTCGTACACGCCTAGAATTTGGTGCGTTCCTCCCGACTCACCCTGTATAGTATAAGTAATAAAGTAATTTAATCTGTACTCGATATATCTTGTGTGGGGGAACGCGCTTTCGGGGAAAATATCCGAATTAACAGCTGAACGGCGCCGGCGCGTGACAGAGAAATACATATCCATAATCGTACCTATTACTTATCGTATTACTTCGTATCAACTACTGAAAATACTCCATTCACCGAGACAGATCCCGGGATCGGCGGCGCTCGCTGCTCAGCAAAGCGTATTTCGGGTAAATAATACTATCAACGTATTTATCTGCTGAACGGCCGACCCGTGACTCCGATCCGATGAGTAAAAAATACGCGTACAGAGGAACCTAGTATTTTTGGTAAAATCGATACCTGTTACCTGTACCTATCTGTTATGCGCTCATACCTGTCACAAAGTACCTGTTCCTAGTATTTTGTATCATCTCTAATTGCTGGTTGTTTCTTTTTAAGTGTTAAACCGATTTCACATGTTTACTACAATTTATTTGCTTTTGGAAAACTTTGTCAAATAATTAATTATGCAGTGTTTGCACATAAAAATTTTTTTTTGCAAAATATAAGTTTTCCTTGTGTAACGCAACTGACCCCAGGGCTGTCTCGGCGAGTTGTCTTGGAGAGTTTTCTTTGCACCAAAGCATTGTATTTGTGTAGGTAATTATTCGTAATTACGGCAAATATGAACTCCAGTAGCAGTAAATTAAATGTTTCTAAATAGATATGAACTTTAGGTCTATTTTTGGTTTATTGAACTAATGGAATAGGAATATAAAAATTAGTAGTTTACATTTTTATTGGTGCAAGAAACGTGATCCTAGAATAAAAGCTATGCTAGAATAAAAACACTAAATGTAAATAAGAAATGGCAATGAATTTGATACTGTTGTTTGTTATTTCTATTGTTGGTAGTTCACAGAATTAAATGGGTGGAAAAAACCAAAATCAGCTCCTTAGTGATCATGTAAAAAATATTAAAAAATTGTACATGGACAGTGGGCCAGCTCTTAATGTGATCTTGGACAGAATATTAAAACGATGAAAGCAATATTTTAGATTTAGATAGTAGCAGTAATTCGAGCAGTCATTCAAGTATCTCAGGAATTGACTCACAACTCAAATTTAAACTCAAACTCTTCGTAAAGACAGCAACATAAAATTCTATGCATCTGGTACAGGCAAAATTAAATTAAGCTAAGTCTAAGTTAGATTAAATTAAATTTCAATCAAAAATTAAAATTACTATAGCGATCTAATCACTAATTGTCAGTTCTAAACTATACAAAAAACATATTAAAAGTCGGAGATAGAAACAAGGCCAATCACACTCAATCGTTATGTAGAACCATATTCATCGAATAGTCAAAAACTCCTGAATGGAGTACAATGAATATGACGTCAGGAACTGTCGCAGTCTCACTTTAAAACGACTCACACACAAAGATATTATCTCAACCGGCAGTCTATTTAACAATGTTACGGCATTACAGTCCACAGAGTTCTTGAAGTTGGTTGTCCTGTGCCTCGAAATCAAAAGAGGATGTTTGCCCCTTGTTTGGTGATTATGACCGTATGAGATAGAAGGGAACTGACCCATATTTGTCCTAGCAAACACCAATGAATGAATGTATGAAATGAATCAGTTTAAAAAGATATTTGTGTTAAAAAATTAAAGTGGTTTAATATTTAGTGCAATAAAGTTTAGTTATAAACTTTTGTAGTTTTATTACTAGTTTTAATCCCGTTTATCTTTTATGATACTTTAGATTATTCGGCCAGTCATTAAATTAGAGGTATTTAATAGATTTAGGATCATTGCCAGGCTTCAATAATACCAATATTAATAAGACTGCATCAGGTAACTTATCGAATTTAGAGTTGTAATTAGTACCTACCAAAAATATTATTATAGTATAGTTTACATTATACCGTTGACCTTTTCTGCAATAAATCATCTACCTGCTTAAACCCCATTGTGTAGGCCCAACATCTTCAAACATTTAAATAGGTGCAGGGTCGGTTTGAAAATGTGAATCTATTATATATAATTATTTATTTTTATTTAGAATTAAAAAGACATTTTAATCCAAACGAAAATAAAGATCAATTAATAATATAAAAATAATAATAATAGTAAAAATAAATGTATATATTAAGATTAAAATACAGCACAGTGTGTGTACAGAGAAAAGTTTTACAATAATAGACTTAATTCTGCTTTACTCTAAATTTAGTTCTGTGTCACTATCACTATCTCCATCTACACTTATTATTAAGGGTTGAACATTAGTACTGATACACATATAAGAATTTTCCACCTTAATTACATGTTGTATACAGTTTTTCCAGCTGTCTGCAGGAATGTTACTTACTATGTTTTTTATTAATTCTATTACAGATGTATTTAATGTTGGGGAAGTATTGTTCCTTCTAATATTTGATTTTACTTGATGCCATATTAGTTCGATTGGATTAAATATACAATAGTAGGGGGGAAGACGCAACATGTATGTCCGTTTTCTGTTGCAAGTTTATCACATAAATATTCTTTATTAATTTTAAAAGCCTGTAATACTTCTAACAGATCCCGTTTTTTGTAAGTTTCTTCAAAATATATATTATTGTCTATCATAAAATCTTGAATTTCTGCTTTTGTACTGTTAGAACTAGGAAAATTTTGTACTTGACGACTATGATAACTAGGGGTGCAGGTAAAGAAAATAAATTATACTCCGGCCCTGCCCGAAAATATGTAAATAGCGATAATTAGGGTTTTATGGCAGTCAAAAGATCAACGGTATAATGTAAACCATACTATACCAAAATTTCCCGAAATTGTTTATAATACTTTAATCACATTTCAACACAAAGTAATTTGTCTTTATTCTGCTGTTGACTGCTACCTGTCTTAAACTAATTTATGCTAAATTAATATCTAGAAAGGATAATCTTATTTAAATGAAACCAAATAATATTATGAAGCAATTATGTAATTTTATTTTTGTCGCTGACAGTACTTTAAGCCAAAGCAGAAGCCGCTTATTATTGCCATTTCTGTTATCCGAATGCTATATCACTTTCTCGTCTGCGCACGTGTGAAATTTTTTCAGAGGAAAAGCTATATTAATTTGACAAGCTGTACTCCGTTATGCGGGTTCGGGTAAACATCATTTTTTTTTCTAAATCTGTCTTTAGGGGTTTAATAGGTTTTTATTGTTGCTAAGAAATTAAAGAAAATAGTACAGGGTGCTTCAAAAATATTTTAGCCAATTCAGCTTTATTTCGAAATAAAACAATAAAAAACAACAAGCAATAATAATGCTTACATAATAGCTGATATTTCTGTCTCGAGCACTCATGATATCTTTCTAGAAGTTTGGTATCCTATATTGCAATGCCAATCTTAATTCAGCCAAACTTAATGGCGGGTGGGCTTCCTTGCGGACATGCAGACCGTTTTTACCATCCGATTTTACAAATGGTCAATAGAGTTAAAGTTTAGGGCTTCGGCTGGTCAATTCTATAGGAAAACCCAATGTGCCTAATTTTGCTACTGATAATGGAGATTTATTTTTGCGCACGACAATATTCGATCATATACGTCCAGAATAGTACGGGAATATCCAGCTGAATTTGTGATTTTCTAAATGAATTGGCCAGTCGGAAACCCAGTCATTAATCATATTGAGCATTTGTGGGACCAGATGACAAGAATGGTTGCCGCCAAAAGGACGGATCAGCTCATAGTAGCATTAGGTACAAGAAATATGGAGAAACATGGACCAAATGTTCATCAGTGGCCTGAGAGATAATATCAGCTATTAAGCTCCATTGCTGGTTAGTTTTTATTGTCTCTTATGGAGGAGTGCATGTGCCAATGACTACTACTATTCAACCAGGGCACGTATGAAGGAAACTGCTGGAATCTGACACATCAAAGTTAAATTTTATATTCTTAATTACGTGAACTTAATCTACTAACATTTTTTGCGTTTCTTTATATAGCACTATGACTTTGCATAACATGTGCTAAACTCTAGAAGGTGTCCCCTATTGGCATTTTTTTTTAAATCTCTTTAATAACGGGAAAATATGGGCAAATAAAACGTACGAACTTTTTTACCTAGTTGTACAACAAAACAAAGCATTTTAAGTTAACTTAAAATTATAGTGAGTATATCTTTCTGATAATAATGATTTATATTACACGTGTGTTGGAATATACTCTGGCGTAATATAAAAAAAAAATATGACGGCTTTGATAAGGAAAAGCTCAATTTTTTTATTACAAAAATTATTTTTGACATTTAACTAATTATACCTGTCAAAAGTTATATAGACATAAACGAGATTACAGGTGCTAAGAGAGTGTTATCTTGAATAAAAAATATACCTGCAAGTTCTCCGGTGATCTTTGTGCATGTGTATTCAATACTACGAGTATCTGTCCATGTCTGTGAATGATCCATAGTGTTTGCAGACAGGTTAAAGAATTTGGATACAGAAGATCCATAACCTTGCATGTTAACGGAGCCACATTTAATAGTGCCTATTTGATTGACATTTACAGGATCATTGCATGTCGATGAATCATCACAACTGTAGCATTCACTTGGATTAGCTCTAGCACAACCTAGAAAAATAAAAATGTTTTAAATTGTCAATATGTCAAAAAAATCAGAATATCGGTAGAGAATAAAAAAATAATAAAGCCAGTCCGGCATTTATCATGCAGCCGGAGCTCCTAACTTTCAAAATGAAACTGTCTCTTCGTTAGCGTTCCACCTAGATCAAAAAGATTCAACATAGGTTTGTGTATTCTAAACCTCAAGAGTAGTGAAATGGAGCAATATTAACGAATCATTTTTTTTGTGGGCAAAAAATTAAATCGATTTTTTTTAGTTCTTTCCATCATGCTTCTCATGTGTGGGTAGTCGCTTGATCGCAGAGCTCCCGACTTTTCTTCAAATAAGTGATGTTTTTTCATAAATAATTACAGATTACTTCAGTACTCATTTCATCAACTCAGGGCGCATCCGTTGCTGTTACCGTTGTGACTTGAAAAGTGATTTTGTCTTTGTTTTCTGTGAGAATTTAAAAATCAATCATAGCGCACTTGTGCCTGTAAACCAATGATTGCCAAAAATGACCAAAAGTTCAAGTAATACGGATCTTGATGAACTCGAAAAGCTTATTTCAAAGGTTTTTGCCAATTTTGCTGGCAAAGTAAAGGCAAACATAGACTCTAAGTTGTCTACGCTGGATAAAAAGCAGACTTCTGTGTGTGACTCATTTAAAAAGCTTGATAGTCCGCTCACAAGAAAATAGCGACTTCATTTAACAAGTTTATTTATAATATACATATGTGAAATCATGTTTAAATTGTAATTAATTTAAATAAACTTTATTATTATTATTATTATTATTATTATTATTATTATTATTATTATTATTATTATTATTATTATTATTATTATTATTATTATTAATGTTCTCCAGGCTCGATATGATGCTTTATAGGAGAACAATAAACGCAACTGATCGTGTATATGTGCCCTATCTGTCCAGGACGACAAAGATGTTCCTAAGAGCGTCGCGAGTTTAATGACTGAAAATTTAAGAATATACAGCCAGATTCTCCAACGCTAGTCCGGTCTAATTTGACAACTAAAAGTTTTAAACTGACAAGTGTAAGAATAAGACAACTAAGTTTTCTACTGTGAATTTATTTCTGAGCTTTTTCGCAAATTTATAAAGGAATGGGCAATGTTAGTACGTACTTTCAATAGAACTAAATTCATTACAGCAACTCGTTCCAAGATGAAAATCATTTGGACACCTAGCAAATCGCTGAAATATTAGAATAATTTATAGGTTTTTAATGACGACTTATTAACAATGACAGCACAAAAACCCGTCAAAACATAACTGATCAACTATAAGATCTGAATTTAAACCAGTACTAAATCTTAAACCTTCTTAGTGAATCTGAACGATAGTGTTCTGTTGACGACCTGGATTTTACGTCCATTGCACGTAATAAGAACAGCAAAGAGGAAGTACTTCCCGCCATTTTAGTGCAATGTTTGAGAAATATATAAAAAAAGTGAAATTGTTGCGCCTATAAAAAAATTCTAAAATATACAGGAGTGTCCGTTTATAAATATCTTACACGTACTACTTAGATATATATTCTGTGCTATTAAACAGAAATAAGGCAAGTCTATTATTTAAATATAGTCAAGACACGGGCAACATTGCCACTTAAATTTAAAAAAAAAACGAGTGGTTTAAAAGAACTTAAAAATATATTTTGTGGTTTTTTCATGGGTAGGAAAAACACATGAAATTTCCTGAAATTCTTTGGTATGATATAAAGGTTACTAACCTGATAAAAAGATATTGCTATTTAACTAATATAGAGCAGAATCAGTAATAATTTGCTACCAATAATTACTAGGGCCATAACAGTACCTACATATATTTTTAATTTATAATTTTTATTGACTTAAAATACTAATTAGAAACTGTAAGCATAACGTAATATTTACGTTTTTGGTCAAGGGAGGCCATGCCCTTTGGATCAAAGCAGTACGCATACGTTGTGGGACAATGACTCCCGAATTTATGTGTCCTAGGCCTAAACGTTCTGACCTTTTTCATTAGGATTATTATCATAAATTTAATTCCTATTGCTTAGCTTAGAGCAATCTCTCCTTTATTAGAAAAAAATGGACCTTTAAGATATTTGACGTACCATAGTGCTTTAACAAGCTCTGCTTTAGATAGAACTAAATTTAGTTAAATTAGTTTGATGTAGTAGTAGTGATGATCCCCAATATGGGTGAAAGCTGACTGTCTACCCGGCCCGGGGTTGTCCATTAGATTTTAGACTTTTTTTCGTACTTTGATGAAAGAGCATAACACTGTATTTTCGTCCGCCTTAGCAATATTTTCTTTTCCTGTTAAAAATCATGTTTTATTTATCGTTTTTCATATCTTATTTAGATGCAAATGTAACAACCACCATGTAAATATCATGGACGAATGAAATTTAATTTTTCTTTAAAGGTTTGCAAATCAAATATGCTTAATTTGACAACACACTTCTACAGTGATTATAATATTACAAAAATAACAGCAGATTCTAAGGAATTTCACCCATCTGATGACGAGAACAACCTCCATTATACTCCCCGCACCCATGTTCAGATTTTTCACAAAATGTTGCGAGATTTAAAATTTTGGGGTGCAATAAAATTATGAATGCATTTTTATCTTAATTTAAATGTACCTAGTTAGCGAATAACTAGGATACACGCTTCCACAAATATGTAAATTGCCGCAGGCTACTACACAGTAAAAAATCCAGTTGATTAACCACAAGAGATGTCTGATTTTATTGGCCGGATTAAATTTTTTGATTTAATTTTTAATTATTTTCTAAATCAGTTTCATAATCTTCGTTATGATTCAAACAAATTACTCATTCTCGATTACTTTAAATCGATACTGATCAAATGCATAAAAAAGACAAACATTTTAAATCATATTTCCTTGTTAAAATAATCACAATAATCAGTATCAATCACCTACTGACTAAATAATACTCAAACTTCTAAACCAAGCCGCCAACACATGCGCAGTACGCAACCTTTTAATCACAAGGGAGTACCGATATCCATCCACCCCGCTGCAATCTGCAAAAATTTCATTTAATCGGCAGTAGGTATGGCGGTTTCTGTGGTAGTGCAATGTGCAATGTGAGGTTTTAACGAATGAAGTGGTCAACCTGTTCTAAAATTTTACGAATATTCTTTTAAAAACTTTGTTGTTACATCATGTTGGTGAAATTATGTTTCAAAAACAAAAGAAATACGCAAAAATCTCAGATCTTGAATCCAATCCCTTGGAGGAACTCATGCACCAATGTAAGTTATTTTCCATGTATTTTCAAAGAAAAGATTTGTCATGCCAGGTCTTCATTAGTGTCTTATGTATTTATTTACAGATGAGTAAATAATTTTCGTGTTTTTACTTCATATAATTATTTTCAACTTTTACACTGTAAAAAAAAATTATTAAATTTTAAATCAAATTCAACCCAATTTTGACTAAATCCAGGTCCACGCCTCACCTCCCCGGATTTTTGTTTATGATATGGGACAAACAATTCCCATGCTTTGGGAATTTGCATTACCTATCTTTTATATAATTTCATCTGTTTGTTCTTTAATGTGTTCCCTTTTCTTATGTATTATAGTATTGTCATTTAATAAATAAAATCGACGCCCTAATCAGGTACTTTATAGGGCGGAGAGGGGAAGGGCGGTGCTACTGATGATTGCATATCAATCACATTGGATTTAAGATTTAATAAAAAATGATTAGAGTATTATGGAAATTTAATCATTATGGAAGAAAATCTTAATAAAAATTGATTTAGATGTAATCAGAATTAATTCTTAGGTTAATCAATTTTGAATAAGAAAATTTAATCACAGATCCTTCGATTTAATCAATATGCAGTGTTAATTTTTTCAATCAATCTGGCGTGGACCTGGATTTAGTCAAAATTGGGTTGAATTTGATTTAAAATTTAATCATTTTTTTTTACAGTGTACTGGAAGCAGCAACTTGATTTACCCAATATACACTATGGACTCTGCCATTCTCGAAAATATGAGAAGAGTTCCAAAAGCGACTTTATTACTGCCAAGAAGTTCATGATGGTCATTTTCAACAACATTTAAGGTAATAAGAGAAGTAAAGTTACTTAAATTTTTGCAGCCAGATTCTCCAACGCTAATCCGGTCTAATTTGACAAACAAAACTTTTAAACTGACAAGTATTATAAGAATAAGACAACTAAGTTTTATACTATGAATTTATTTCTGAACTTTTTCGCAAATTTATAAAGAACATGGCGATTTTAATATGTACTTTTGACAACAATAGAACTAAATTCATTACAGCAACTCGTTCCAAGATGAAAATCATTTGGAAACCAAGCAAATCGCTGAAATATTAGAATAATTTATACGTTTATAGTGACGACTTATTAACAATGACAGGATGAAAACCTGTCAAAACATAACTGGTCAACTATAAGATCTTAATTTAAACCAGTACTAAATCTTAAACCTTCTTGGTGAATTTGAACGTTATAATTTTTTTACGATTCTTAATTTTTATATGCTCGCCATTTAAAAACGAATTAAGATACGGACCGCGGGTTTGCGGTAAAATGTTTCTTTTTTTGAAGACCTTTAAAATGAGGTACCACCGACACAGGTTTGCATTTAAAATTTTTGGCCTCAACTCCCTAGCGTCACCGCTCAAGGGGGCTGAAAAAGTTAATTTACATAAAAGAGTAGATTTACTAAATATTAAGATATACCTAAAAACCCAACCTGAGCAAAAATATTTGCCAATACTAAGATTTTTCCAACACCCTGTATATCTTTATCAGGTATCAAAATCAAGACATCTTCTACACTCTACAGACTTTAGTTTTGTAGATCCGTGTAATTTACAGCAATAGAAATTGCGATACTTTATACATTCGGAGGAAATCAATAGAAATAAACAGAAAAATGAGTTTTGAACTACAGTAGGAGGAGCGATTTAGGACTGAAAATGCAGACAAAAAAATACATGGAGAAACATAGAAATATGTCAGCCTTCTTTTATCAGTCTACCAAGGATTACTTTCTGAATCTAATTTTAAAATTAAATGTATTCCCTTGCTATGCTAAAAATTAAACATACACACTCACCGATCAAAAATACAAGACTAACAGCACAGAATTGCGTAGCTATGTTTTCTGTGCTAACAGTCAGTGAAAAATAATTTTTCATTTTGTACTTTTTAAACTCACGGCTTTCCTGGATACCGCAAAAATTCTAATACCATTAGTTTCGCAAAATACCTCTCGTTTTATAAATGCACGTATGCCTTATCAGCTTACCCACACCCACAAATAATCAGCAACTTAAAGCTCCCCCATTTTATTCCAAAAATTATTTTTATCTAGTATTTTTCAGGCTTACTTACTTAATTGTTTATGAAATATTTTTCGTCGTATTGTAGGACAGTAAATAATATATTGGGCCATAAATCATGTGGCTTATATTATCAATGGTGTAGCGCACATAATTATGTTGTAAGTGGAAAAATTATGTTTCCTAGATAATTAGTTTTAAGGATTCCTCAAACTGACGCGGTAAACGGTGGCGGTCATGCTAGCGGTACGAGACGCGATAGGTCCTTGCAAACTTACGCGGTGGCGGTAGCGATTGGCTACTTGGTGTGAGTTATTCAGTTCTTATTTTAATCAGGACACGAAACGGTCTTTTTTCTGTAAATTCTATAACGTTAAAAATAACCCACAAGAAGCCTTAATTTTGGCTGCAATTATTGTAGTTTCAAGCAATTCCAGAAGTTTAAACTACTTTTTTGAATATTTTTATAGTCTTTATTCGATAAGTCCTATAAAATTTTGTGTGCCTTTATAGCTTGAATTATTTCTTCCGTTGCATTTTCCATAATATCCACTCAATAATAGTATAAAATACTCCAAAATACACACACACAACAATACCGTCGCGGTCAAATACAACCATTCGAATTCCACCGCTACCGCTTCATTGTCGTTACTAGAACGCAGTACTTACCGCAGTTTCTAACAATTGGAACGTTGGCATTTGAGTGCCCGAATTGTATTACATGGGTTGTTTTACACCGCTACCGCCATCTCTAACGCCACATCTACCGCCACCTCCGCCGCGTCTGGTTGCAGAATCCTTTTACTAGAACGCAGCACGTACCGCAGTTTCTAACAATTGGAACGTTGGTATTTGAGTGCCCGAATTGTATTACATGGGTTGTTTTACACCGCTACCGCCACCTCTACCGCCACATCTACCGCCACCTCCGCCGCGTCTGGTTGCAGAATCCTTTTACTAGAACGCAGCACGTACCGCAGTTTCTAACAATTGGAACGTTGGTATTTGAGTGACCGAATTGTATTACATGGGTTGTTTTACACCGCTACCGCCACCTCTACCGCCACCGCCACTTCCACCGCGCCTGTTTACAGAATCCTTTAGAATTTAAACTGTTAAAAAAATTATAAATCTAATACTATTTCAGTTCAAGACAGTGTTAGTGTATTTATTATCAAAAAAATTTTTTTTGGGTTGGTGCTACTGGTTTTTGTGATATTTTGTACTTACAGGTGTTCATGGACATTGTCGATTATCATACTATGGAAATGGTACCGACGGGGTAAGCCACAATTAAAAAAAAAATAAAAAACGTATTGTTTATTAACTGTTATCTATTTATTTATACAATGTGCAACTAAGTGATAAATTTGTAAATTGAAATTAGAACATTTAGATTAAGAAATAAATAATTTTCATTTTCATAAAAATGAACTAGGTAACTTCACAAAAGGAAAAGCACTGAAAAGTATGAAATAATGTTTTTATGTATTTAGAACTAAGGTTAATGGTAAACTTAAATTTAGGTAAACCGAAGTTCTACACTTTGAAATCGGCGCAATTTTAAAGTATTATACACTGAGAAAAAAGCTAATTATTCCTTATAAGAATTCTTAAACTCTTTATGCAACTGTTTACTACTATATGGGACAGCAACGCGCTATGCTGCTTCAAAACAACAAAAGTTGCTAGACTGTCTTACTGTGGTAGCAACATGGTGACTTAGCCCGTAAAAATTGAGACCATAACTAAAATACAGCTTTCTAATAGGCATTACTCCGCTAGACTTTTATGGTAACCAACCGGTAATATTGGAACTGTTATGTGGTTTTCTAACTGTAATAATATAACTGTGAAACTGTGTCGTAAGTTATATGCATCTATCTTAGAGTCCATAAAATTTGATACTGTTACCGTTAACATTCTGTTGTATTAAGACTGCTTGTCATATTGCTGCGTTTATTTAATATTTCGAAATGAAGTTATAGAACTGTTTCATTAGAATAGCAACATTTTCTCATAGACTATACGTGCAAACTATTGGAAAAAAACTTTTTATGCAAAAAGTTCTTATAATTATTAATATAGCATATTTCAGAATTCCTCTTAACTATATAGGATCTATCAAAAAAGCGTGACAATTCACAACTAACTTTTTTTAATGAAAAATCCCTTGTATTATTACATTTTTGGTTTCCTCTTATAATTTCAACATTATTCACAAAATTAATTTGGATTATGGGGAACCCAACCAGATCAAACTCGAAAATGAATAAAGGATTTTTCATTTCAAAAGGGTAAGTTGTGTATTGTCACGCTTCATAGGCCTCGTACAATTGAGAGTATTTGTAAAATATAGTACGCTGATATAATTAAGACTTTGATATAAAAAGATTTCTCTTGTCCAATGTATTGCACCAACAAGTAAGATAACAACAACAACAAAAAACACAAAACCACTAAGAAAACACACTGTATAAAAAGTTTTATTGTATACACAGTGGCACATCTAATAACTTTAGCCTTAAACAATTTCATAATTTTTTGAGTAGGCAGTTGTTTTCTTTAATAAAACAATGCAGCTGAAACAAAAAAACTTGTATTTACACACCGAAATGCAAAAAGCTCAGGCCTGAACAAAAGGCTCCTACTGGTCAACTTTTAAGCGTTCAGCCAACAGTTTCTAAATCTTGGCAGATCGCCAGCTTTGACCTGGTTGGACCCTTACCTAGATCCTAGTCTGAATATCTTGTCCATTTGCGATATATTCAGCAAGTTCGTCCTCTTCCTCCTTTTGCGTTCGGCTACTGCCTCAGGCATCGTCAAGTGGTGCTCTAAAAAACATCATTGCTAGTAATGGGACACAATTTCGTACTAAAATTTTTAAAGAGTTCATGGAGCGCTATCGGATAACCTTCAAATATGTTGCCAATTATCATCCACAAGCCAACCCTGTAGATCGGGTACATAGTGCCCTCAACACCATGTTGTCCAGTTATATCGATAATAACCACAAATAATGGGAGAAAATACTTCCTAAAGTCGGAGCGGCGATAATATCTTCAAAACACGGTATGACCCCTAGCTTTATAATGTTTGGTCGTGAAATATATTTTCAGCTGGTTTATCCTGATTCTGCATCAGCCGAAGGTCCGCCTTTAGATCCCGTAGCTAGGTCGCGGGCGCTGGAAAAAGTGTTCAGCGATGTTCAGAAGCGACTGCTTCAAGCGGGCAAAAAAGTAAACGGGATGAAAGATCTCAACTACGGCAAAAAGTTTGGAAACACAATTACACGCTTTCGGATACTTCAAATCATTTTACTTACAACGATCGCTAAAGTTGTGTCCCCTGGTCGTATGAATTGGTCGACAACGATGGCCGAAGCGTTGGGGTATGGCATGCCAAGGACCTCAAAGCCCATCCTACAGATGACTCATCCTGAACATTGCCTTACCATTTGTAAATATCCCTTTTACATTCCTCGAAAAAATAAGTTAAAGAAAGTACGGTTTTATTTCTCCCACCCTGTACTTTTGTAAAATAATAATTTAAAACTTACTAGCTGCTGTTTGCTGTGGCTTTATTAATAATAAATGTGCCAATTTCCTATTTCGATCTTTATTTTTTATTATAAATCAATTGAAAAATTCAGTAACTGTAATACATTAAACAGAGACTTCTAGCAGGAAGCATAAATCTTCCGGTGCTCACAGCCCTGTTCAGTTCACCTAAAAATAAGAAAATACATCATTAGTTTATAATCGCCGACTGACTAAAAGTTGGTCCTAGAAGTTCATGTTATAAAAGTTTTAGTTAGCCATTTCCCCAATCTATGTATAAATAGGGGTTGTTTTTGATGGGTTGATTGTCTGTTTGGGACCTGTATGTGTTGAATTAATTTCTTGTTTACCTTTTTTTTTGCTTATTTTATTTGGAAATTTGTCTGGTGTCAAGTCAGTCAGTTAGGAATAAAAATCCCTAGGGGTTTTGACCAGGAAGCTTGCCGCCTTTTTCGTGGAAAGGAACGTGATCCAGATGGACGGAACCCTCCCGCCGGGGTGCATTGAGACAAGTCCTGGTAATTTTGGCGATTTCTTTGTGGGGTCCCTAACTTCAATTTGGTGGCAAAATCCTCTTTTTTTACACCATTGAATCAGTAGTGATTCAGTTTTTTTCTCGTTATATGGGAAAATCCCCCACATTTCTGTGTGAAAAAATTACACCTCAGGTAAGTTTTCCTCGCTATTTCTAAATATAGAAGCTATCTATTCCTAACTGATGTTAATGTAATCCATACATACCTTGATTATGCCCAAAACGTCATAGATCTGAAACCTGGTTTTCTTATAGGGCTTTTTTCTTTTCCTCCTTTCGTGTCCTGGCTGTTAAATAACTACTTCCTGGACCACTTCATTTGGAGAGCTTTCATCCTGGTCCATATCCTGTCGTTTTCATCTTGGCAGGCTTCGAGAGGTTCCAAGAATCGCCATGCTGGGTTCAGCCAGACACCCCTCCTTGGAGTAAGGTAGCCACATTGGACCTCAGACGAGCCCCATAGGACACAGGTTTGATAAACTTAAGTTATGCGTGTTAACTCCATAATAAAGTCATTGGTTTACTGTTATTGAGCCATACATCACCCGAAGCCCCCTTTACTTTTGTTTAGTCGATGCAACTCTTCTAGAGTTTACGCCGTGCTTTATCCTGCAGTTCGGCTCTAACACTGGCCTTTACTTTCACAATATTAATTTGCCTTTGAAACAAAATATAGTTGTAAAAACTTCACAATTTACACCGATCTATGTACATGTATTGTGTACAAATTAATGATTACCAAATTAAACTGCTGTAATTTAAATTATTAAGTTTTATAGTGAATTCATACTTTTCTAACCTAACCTGCACTTTCTATATAATAATAATAATAATAATAATAATTTTTTATTCCAAAATTTATCTTCTTTACAAAATAAAATTACAAAACCACTAACTACTAGTATATAGTGCGCCTGAGCACTACTTGGTGCTCGTGTTGCGCTGGAGAGGTTGAAAATAAGTTATATAAGCAAAATAAATGATCTACTTTAGAGAATTTTTACATGTCTTATTTAATAGATCTCAAAATAAAATAAAAATGAAAACGAAACTGAAGAAATGAGTTAGGAATTGGAAAACATAGCATTTTAAGGATTTGAAGGATACTCAAGTGAAGCAGTCTTTTACTGTAAGTGGCTTATCTGAAGCTGGTTACTAAGCAAACTATTTCTAAGTCTTTTCCTGAATAAATTGGGGTGGTTTAATCTTTTAAGAAGTAAGGGAATTTGGTTATAATAATATGGACCCGTATAGTCAATATAAAATTCATTAAATGTGTTTTATTAAACTGTTCCTGGGCAATATTTAAATTGCTGACAAACCTCGTATTATAATTATGACCAGGAAAACTAATAATGAAGACGTTGCTTAACAAAAATAACACTTTCCATAACATATAAATTTTTTAGACTCAATACACCCGCATCCTTATACAACATTAGGCTGGGATACAGTGGTCCTTTATTAAATGCAATCCTTAGAATTAGTTTTTGTGCCGTCTGAACTTGTTTCAATGTGTTTTCATATGCACCCCCCCAAATTATAATTGCATATCTTAAAATTGATTCTACTAAAGATAAATAAACCGTTTTTATACATTTATGCGAGAGTATATCCCTTAATTTATAAAATTTATACAACATCTTTCTTATTTTATCGGCTAGATATAAAGTGTGTTCAGGCCATTTTAAGTTTTGATCTACTATAATTCCCAGGTATTTTATTTTATCTGTAGATAATAATTCATGATCAGTATCATGTATTTTAATTTTTGTTAATCCAGGTAGGTGAGAGTTATAAATAGAAAAAGATATAAATTTAGTTTTTTGAATATTTAATGATAAGGAAAAGAAATCCAGCCAATCTTTTACTTTTTTCATATTACATTCCACTATCTCCCTAACCTCTCCCCAGGAGTTGCCCGTAAAAATAATGGCTGTATCATCTGCGTACGATATTAAAGTACCACAGACTTTAAGGGAGCATAAACTGTTAATATATAAAATAAAAAGTAGGGGGGCGAGAACTGTGCCCTGTGGGACACCTATGGTTATTATTTTTTTATCGCTCAGACAGTTACCCACCTTTACAAACTGTTCTCTACCCCTCAGGTAGCTAACGAAGACGTTCAACGCCGTCCCTCTTATACCATAGTTTTCTAATTTTTTTATCATTTTATCGTGAGGGACAGTGTCAAACGCCTTCGCCAAGTCCAAGAACACTGTAATCGTTTTTTTGTCATCATGAAAATTCTTATTTATTGTACTAGTCAGTTTATATATAGCATCTGTAGTGGACATAGAGGGGCGGAAACCAAACTGATTTTCTGATATTATATTACATTTGTTTAAAAATGTTTCTAATCTTTTTTTTAGGGCTTTTTCGAAGATTTTAGCGAAATTATTTATTAAAGAAATCGGCCTGTAATTTGATTTTTCAGATTTTAAACCTCCTTTATAGATTGGAACAACCACAGATGTTTTAAACTGTTCCGGCACCAGTCCAGATTCAAAAATGCTGTTAACAATGTGTGCAAGTGCAGTCTGTATATATGGACATGCAGCTTTGATTATTTTTGTCGAAATTTGATCGTATCCAGTAGAGTAGCTGTTTTTTAAGGAATTGATATACTTACATAACTCCTCTTCGTTCACAGGAGTCAAAAAGATACTCTGTTGATTATTAATATTATCAGAATAGTTCTGAGAGGGTTTAGTAATTTTTGAGGCAAGCTCCTTACCAATACTACAAAAAAACTCGTTAAAATTATCTGCTTTAGTTTTGTTGTCAGTAATTGATATATTATTTGAGTCAGATATATTATAGTTATCACAAATATTCCTTTTTTTTGTTGTTTGAGGCCTCATTAATAATTTTCCAGGTTTCTTTGATATTATTTTTGTTACTTTCTAGCAAATGTTTGTAATAATTATTTTTAGTTTTTCTGATAAGATGTGTGAGCGAATTTCTGTATTTTTTATAATTATTTATAAGTATTTCATTATTTTTGTCTCTGAGAAGTTGTTTTTTGAGTTTGTCACGTTTTCTAATGGAGCAGACAATACCATCTGTTATCCAAGATTTAATTTTAACCTTATTTTTGTTTAAAAATTTTATTGTTGTCGATTTTTCTAGAGATTTTTTTATTAAAGCTATAAAATTATTGGTAGCTATGTTAGGATCTTGGGAGTTTAAAACACTGCTCCAGTTTTCAAGGCTTATAAGCTGGGTAAACTTATCTAGGTCAACCTTTTTTTCTGTGTATTGCTGTTTTTCTCTAACCCTGTACAAGAATTGCAGATTGAAACCCACCGGATAGTGATCTGTAATGTTAGTTTCCAATACAAAAGACCAAGTCAGTTGAGTTTGTAATATTTTTTATAAAAACATGGTCTAGGCAAGAGCTACTTTCACGGGTGACGCGTGATTGTTTATTAATAAAGTTCACATATCCATATTTAGCCCATATATCCAGATAATCCGCTGTATGGTTAATAGGCTCATCAAGAATATTATATTTATGTCACCTATGAACGCCTCAACAGGACATACGTTGCCCTGATTATGGGTTTTTATATAATGATCTAAAATGGGTAGGAAGTCTTCCACTTTTTCTGAAGGAGATCTATACACGCATGTTAGGCCTATTTTTGTACTACACATATTAATTACTATTTTCATAAAAGTTATATTATCTATTCTATATCTGTGAAAAGTAGATAATAAATTATTTCCTATATAAACCACAACTCCATCATTTTGATTATTTTTAGATTCGTTATATATACACATGTAGCCATCAATGGAAAAATTGTCAATAGACGTTATATTCCACGTCTCAGACAAAATTATTACATCGAGGTTTAGTATTTTATTTTTAACCAGAATTAAACGCTCATCATAATTTTTTTGCAGACTTCTAATGTTTAGATGAATAATATTAAGATTTAGGTTTTTTATTTTATAAAGCTTAGTTTACGTAGAAATTCCACCCCTTTATGGAATTATTATTTATGCCCATCAGGGGCCGTGTGGTTAAATATATTTTAATATCTTAATAAGTGGGAAAATTTCTTAGGAATTCGGTTGTTTTCTTTCCGAGGAGTGCCTAGATGATTTTCCTGTTTTTGCGTACATCTGAAGTCTCTGCCTTTATCCATAGGGGCCTATTAAAACAGGTGGCGCTTTTATTTAGTAATTTTACTCGGCCCGCTCACCAACGAATGAGCTAGCCCTGAAGACAGTGACTACGTTTCTCCGGTAGAGAAGCATATGAATTTAGTTGTGGAAATTTATCTTTCCCAATACCGAATCAGATAAAGTTACCTCTGCGCTTTTTCCGGGCACAACAACTCCGACTTTTTTGTAAGGTAACAAATTGACCTTTTATTGTTGCAATTGATAAGCTTAAAGGAAAAAATTACATGAATAATTGACGGTAAATAAGATCCTTGCACAACGTTTTATTTTACATTGCAATTTTATCTGTAATAAAGACCGCTCGTGCTATCCAAATTATCGTATCAATTGGGTAAAATAATGCATTTTAATTTGATAGAACATCAGCTTCGACCAGTGTTAGCTACATTATTACAAACAGAATATTGTCGTGTGCAAAATATTTTTTTTATAAGAAAAATTAACCTTTTTCACCACGACAAACATATTTGCAACAATGTAAAAATTCGTTTTAATAGTAATCCATGGGTATTTATTAAACTAAAGAACATATTAAGTAGCTTCCAGTTTGACTGAAATTATCCTAAATAATATTTTATATTCAATTTTATTTATTGTAAAAGTGTGACAGATATTTGGGCTTTTTAGACCGGTTAGCACAGCCCCGGTGGAATCGCGTTGTGCGAATCCTACTGACATCCACAACATGATGAAGATCTGACAGGATACACTAATATTTGGTCCTGGTGTTGCTCCCGTGCATGTTTCGTATTTTCTGGGCTGCCTATATAACAGTAGCAGCTTTATGTCTATTAATATAAACCATTCATGTATTTTAGTAGCTCCCCTAGGGGGGCGGTACTGCGTATTTTCTAACGCTTCTGTCAAACAAAGTATTTTTAATGCTGTTCTACTGTCTAAAAATGTTCTCTATAGCAGGAAATTTTTCTACAATTATTAATTTTCCAAAAAAAAAGTTACTGTTCATAAAAATTTCTGGTTTATAAGAAAATATTATTAACATATTAAACCTGGGGATAAAATGTACAGATGTTACCTAACATTTTTTTCACAAGAATGTAAAAAATCACATTTAATTACGGAACTTAAACTAGCCAGGTTCCGTCCCTTACATGCATGGTAAAAAGTTGGATCACTAATTGATTTTTTCCTATTCATATATGTTTTTTAGAAATGTTAGTAAACGTTTTTTTTTAACAGGAGGCCATAAGTCTAAACCTAGATCTAAGTTTTAATTCTAAATAATATTTATTTATTACATTTTGCTCTAATATTAAAATTAAGGGTACCTACTTCTCTTTTGCGATCATTTTGGATTTCCATTTATTTTTGGCCGCTCTGAACATACTATCCCAAGTTTTAATGTGTTAATAATATTTCCTTTAAGAAGGAGAGCTTCTTATAATAATGAAATGATATTTTAAAATAACAAAAATATATTCCATTCACAGAGAACATTTTCGGAATATGATATTTTTATATTGTCTGCCGTCTTAAGATTTTGTTTTCAACCATGTATCAGAAAGTGGCATTGAGTTTTTAAATAACACTTAGGAATCACTTTATTGCTTAGAGGCTTTTAGGAATAGGGTACTATTCATAAAAAAAAACAGGTGCAGATACTCAGAGATGTCAACAGAACTCTGGCACCCAATGCTGTATTTAATATTTATTTACGCTTAGTTACTTGCCAAATAGGTAAAACCATTCATCCAGTAATTAAACATAAGGGTGCGTAGTAGTATCGTAGAATCATTTTAATATCTGCCCTAGAATATAATGTTATAATGCATGGTTGAAAGAAGAATTTTAGGTCGAAGCAAATAGGATTAAAAATAAAAATATGAAGGGTAATATTTGAAAAAATAGAAAGTTAAGTTTAAGACAAGTAATCGATTATCGGCTAATATTCGCAACTGCATTTTGAGTTTATATTCCCGTAATGACCGACTTCAAGCAAGCTTTGGCCGCTTACACTTATTGTAAAATTTGTTTAAGTTGCATAACTAAATGTTTTTTTACTATTTAAAAATGTTGTTTAGGAATGTTAGGAATCTTTTTTTAACAGGAGACCGTAAGTGTATAGCCGGCACTACACAATGCGTCCAACGCTGAAACGAACGTTGGGTACAGTGTCGGATCCAACACTGGAACCAAGATCGACGGATTAAAATTAGGCAAATCAATCTCTTTCATGATGCGACAAACGTTTGTATCAACGTAGAGGCAAATGTTGGAGTCAACACAAAATAAACAACCAAATATTACCTGTAAAATGCGAGAAACGATTAACAAGTCGTGTGGCCGTGTATCGAATATTGGTTCCAATGTTGGAAGCGTTCTTTGACGCGGGACAAAAACCGACAGGAGACCGAACGTGTCCAGCTCCAAACGTTTGACACATGAAACTTATTGTTGCACGGCCACACGATGCGACAAGTAACCATGTGTAAAACGTTGGAAGGCATTTGACACATAGTGTAGCAGTGGCTTAAACCTAGTACTCGTATACCTGGCGTCGTAACGCACCAGGGCAGAAATTAGTTTGCGTCGGCGGGATGTTAAAGCTTACTAGGAAAAGGAGAGAAGAAATTACATGGAAAAAGAAGAATTCTGTATTGGTATTAGTTGAGTCAACAAGATTATTATTCAACCACTTACAGTTTTGGTAATGCTAAATCCGTTTATTTTATTTCGAAATAGTTTGGAAGTAAAACATTATTAAGGTAGAAAATATAATTTTTCATAAATAGTTTCCTTATTTTAACACATTTTGGCAGTAAAAAGTAAATTTTGCTTTTCACAAGGTATTTTTCATTTTATTTAATCCCAGATATTGAAAAGAATTTTAAAAGTTGTATACAAAATTCCAAGTAATATTATAAACGATAATTTTTGACCTTCAGCAGAGTTGCATAGATCGGAATCACACGTGCTGCATGTGAAATCGCTGAGCTCTGTAAAATCGTCTTCTGCCCATTTACAAATGTCCTCGCCACCCTTCGTTTTGAGACTACAGGTTCTAACGGTTAATTTATCACCTAAAAACATAAAAATTACAAAAAGTGTTTTAGAATTTGCTATTTATTTAGAAAATAATTGCGCGGTTTTATTCTAGTTGCAGCAGCATGTCTTTGCAAGAACAAAAATTATTTCTTTTGGTTAATTTTAATTTCAACCCAAGCAATAATAATAATTTTGATAAGTAGCATGTATAGTATGCGTACCTTTTACGCAGCAGTAGGGGTATATATATATATATATATATATATATATATATATATATATATATATATATATATATATATATATATATACAGTGACACCTCTATAACTGAGATCTCAAGGGACCTAGGATTCTTTATCACTTATAGAGGTTTTTCATTTACCCAGTTTCCCAAATAGGCAGTTTTAAAATGACGGTTGTCTTATTTATAGAGGGTCCCGCTAAGAGAGGTCGAAATGTACCGTTTTTCATTTATAGAGGTGAAAACGTTAATGAAAAATGTATATTTTATGTAATTTATCAGCGGCTGTTAATGAATTACACTTTCGTTTCGACATTTTGTGCACTTTTATTCACTTGTTTATCGTACAAAACCTTAGATAGTACTGAAAAACAAAGCACGTGCCGAAGAAATTCGAATGTTTGTAAACAAACGTGTCGTAACCTGTCCAAACCTGATAAATTGTCTTACTTACACAGGTTATTGAGCTACAAAGTCCCAATTATAGAGGTAAACATCGAAAAAATCTGAGAAATCAAATCTCAATTAAACAGGTTTGAAAATTCCCCGTAACAGAGGTATTTCAATGTAAAAGTGTCGGGACTTCATTGTAATTATCAGTAGCAGAGGTTTCTCACATATCCAGGGCCCACTTAACCAGGTTTTACTGTGTATATACAGTGTGGTCGTTTAAGTGTGCAACATATGGGAAAGTTTTTTATTACCGATTTCTCAGAAAATTTTATTCTTGATAAAAGTTGGTGCACGTTCGATAATCATATTGGGTGTACTTGGAATGGTTGCACGTCAAACGGTGTACAGGGTAGGGCAAAAAATATAAAATTTCTACAAGAATAAAGTACCCCTATTTCAGAATATTCAGCAAAATGTTATTAAGTAAAGGTGTTTAGAATTAAAAGTTATGCATAGGTTTGAAAACATGACCTCATAAAATAAAAAACAAAATTTTTTTGAAAATATTAATTATTTCCTAAAAAAAAATTTTTTTTTATTATCACCCTAAAAACCTTCATAAATTAAACAAAATCAAATCAAGTTCACACATCTTTGTTCAAATTCAAGCATATTTGTAAAATTAACTTAGCTTTTTAATTTATTAAGGAATCACAAACTTCATGTTTGTTGCAAGGACATTAAACACAACTTTAAAATACCGTAAAAATTATTTTTAACAAAATAAAACATTAGTAATGATAATTTTCAAATTAAAAAACTCTCATTTAAATTACAAAATATTTATTTTAAATGTTTATTAGAAAATTGTACAAAATAATCGACAAACATGAAATCCTACTAAAATAATCGCAGATACCTATGGAAAGAAAAAAAATAAGGGTTAAAAGTAAACATTATGACAGTTTGGTGGCATTATTCATTCTTAAATAATTATTGTTATTAGCTGATCTCAAATGCCTCCTCCAGTAAAGTTAACGTTAGCCGAAAAGGCAGAATTAGTGCTAATATGTGGAGAACACTATAAAACAGTGCGGCAGGAGATATATTCAATGAACGACATCCAGATAAACAAGTCCACTATTCAACCATAAGCAGAATTTTAAATAATTTTAAACAGACAGGGTCTTTAGAGTATAAATATAAAAATGAACGTACCAAAACTGTATGTACTGAAGAAAATCAATTACAAGTACTTCAAGCAGTTGTTGAAAACCCTAGAAGATCCACCCAAGAAGTGCATGCTTATACGGGTATAAAAAAAACCTCTATTAAGGAGATTCTTAAAAAACAAAAATATCACGCCTATAAGCCAATGTTTATTTGCACGTTTCAAAGACAAGACTATGACTTGCGGTATGATTTCTGCATGTGGATTCAAGGAGAAATAGAAGATCAACGTGATTTCCATAGACACATGCTTTTTGGGGATGAATCCACGTTCACTACAAATGGCGTTGTTTCTTCCCAAAATTGTCGGTGGTGGTCGGACGAAAATCCAAATTTTGTCATTGACAACAAAAACCAGTATTACCAAAAAACAAACGTTTGGTGCGGTATTATTAACGACAAATTAATAGGGCCGTTCTTTTTTCGCCAAAACCTAACTGGTGATACCTATTTACATTTTTTGGAAAACGAACTAACAGATTTTTTGGATAATATGAGTATACAAGAACGACGTAAATTATGGTTTGTACATGATGGTTGTCCGGCTCATTCTGCTAGAATTGTTTCTGAATGGTTAAATGGAGAATTTGGTGATAAATGGTTAGGACGAAATACCGATCCACGGTGGCCTCCTCGTTCGCCAGATCTCACCCCACTAGATTTTTTTTTATGGGGATATTTAAAGCAAAAAGTTTACAAGGATCGGCCCTTTAATAATGTTGGGGAGCTTGAAATTTCGATACGATTTCATTGCAGAAATATTCCAGCAAGTGTATTGCGATCCACGCTTAGTGAATTTTATGATCGGACAATTAAATGCATTGAACGTGAAGGTGGACATACGGAGACGCGTCGATAATTTTTTTAAACATACCTAATATAATTTTTTTCTGCATTTGAAATATTGTCTGTTTAATTTTTTTTAAATTTGTTTATTGTTAAGTTATAATAAAAAGAAGCCGATAAAAATTGACAAAACCATTGGCACCATACTCAAATACGTTTAGGAACATTGTATTTCTTGACTTTGCACTAAACGCAGACATAATGCATGCATTGTTTTGTTAATAATGCCCCACAACGCCATTATGTTAGAATGATTTCATGTTTGTAGATTATTTTGTACAATTTTCTAATAAACATTTAAAATAAATATTTTGTAATTTAAATGAGGGTTTTTTAATTTAAAAATTATCATTACTAATGTTTTATCTTGTTAAAAGTAATTTTTACGGTATTTTAAAGTTGTGTTTAATGTCCTTGCAACAAACATGATGTTTGTGATTCCTTAATAAATTAAAAAGCTAAGTTAATTTTACAAATATGCTTGAATTTGAACAAAGATGTGTGAACTTGATTTGATTTTGTTTAATTTATGAAGGTTTTTAGGGTGATAATAAAAAAAAATTTTTTTTTAGGAAATAATTAATATTTTCAAAAAAATTTTGTTTTTTATTTTATGAGGTCACGTTTTCAAACCTATGCATAACTTTTAATTCTAAACACATTTTCTTAATAACATTTTGCTGAATTCTCTGAAATAGGGGTACTTTATTCTTGTAGAAATTTTATATTTTTTGCCCTACCCTGTACACCGTTTGACTTGCAACCATTCCAAGTACACCCAATATAATTATCGAACATGCACCAACTTTTATCAAAAATAAAATTTTCTGAGAAATCGGTAATAAAAAACTTTCCCATATGTTGCACACTTAAACGACCACACTGTATATATATATATATATATATATATATATATATATATATATTATTATATATATATATATATATATATATATATATATATATATGGATAATTATATTTTATGGTCCCATAGTATTTATTTTTAAGAAACTCAAAAATTTTGGTATAATATAATATTATATCGACTTTGTGATCTACAATATATCTAATGAACGATTTAAATCCTATTTAAAAATAACATTTTGTAATCTCATCTGCTAAGTTTTGAACCTCTCTTTAAAAGGGTTAAGTGAAATCTTTTTGCAAAAGCTTAAGTAAAACCATTTTGGTTGTTTAGTATCGCTATGTTCATTAGTTTTCAATACCTGACGTCACTCGCCTATGTGACAAAACTCGTCAGAGTTTAACTCGAATTTTAGGTCGTTTACCGCTTCCCAAAAAATTAAAAAAAAATATTTTAGCACTTCATTTTGATCATAAATTCTACAAACCCAATAAAAAAAGTGTTCAACTGACCCCGAAGAAATATATTTTCGGTAAATTTACCCGTTTTTGAAAAATTCGGCTTTGAAAACAGGTATTTTTGAAAAATGTACTATAAAAATGTGTTTTTGAGAAAATATTTTCAAAAAATTCCGTAAAACCGTTTCCTACAAATTATCTTTCGAAAAAATTGTATTTCGAAAGAATATATTTCCTAAAAAGATGTTTTTCAACAAAAACTATTCAGAATTGCACCCGGTTACAATTTGTCGGGTGCCGGCGCCAGTTCAGATACGGCTAAAACGGAATGCCGGCAGTTCTAACCTAAAATAATTATAGTTACGTATTTTAAATGATATGTAAACATTGTGTTGTTTTAATTTTGCGTAAAAACTATAAAATATGAGTGCGTGATAAATTTTCTTCATATGAAAATTTTAATTGTATTTTGGTGGAATACAAGAAAGCCACAAACAATGTGTTTTGGTTGCGTGATAGCAGAACAAATGACAATCAAAGACAACGAAATCCTAATACTAATCCGGCTCTGAAATACTATTATCTGCGGTTAGCCTGTGTTAAAGGTGGAAGACCATTCACGACAAAAAATAAAAATCAACAAGGAAGTGTTCCACGTGTAAGAAAGGCTACCAGGCTAGCATTTTGTTGAAAGTAGGTGAGTGTAAACAATTTCTATGCATCCTGGGGATTGAACAAAATCACAATCATACTTCATCCAAAGCTTATTTCAATTTTCTAGCAAAACAGAGACACAGAGTTACAGATCCATATTCTGTGCTAGTTATTTTTACCTGAAAAAATGGCAATATGTCCATGAAGACAAGAATTCCAATCAAATTGATATCAGACAACTTGAACACTCTTATTGAAGGTATAAAAGTTTGATTACAATACATATGTGCGAACCACGATCAAAAGTTTCAATTTAAAATAGGCTGCAACTTAAACATTTTCTTCAGTGGAACGTCTAAGTTCAGAAATGGGAAAAAAATGTATAAAGAACCGCCTAAGTTTGAATTACGGGACATACAGATACCAGGAAAGGTCAAAAAACGTGGACGTCCGGAGAGACTTGGAAATACAGTAATAAGGGAATCGCAAAAGGACTAAGAAAGCGAAGATTTAATTTTAGGAAAAGTTTGATGTTTATTTTTCTTATTGGTACCCTTAAGTTCGCAGAATAATAACTACTGTTATATTTTTGTAGGAAGATTTAAGTTTCGTTAAAGTCTACACTATAATAAATTATTATTTTTTGATTGAATTAAGGTATTTTGATTCTCATCTTATTTTGACTAGTTTTCTAATGCCGCCAGCTCGGCTGCCGGCGCCGGCAGCGGAGTCACTTCCCGGGCACCCAGGTCGGCTGCCGGCGCCGGCATCGGAGTCACTTCCAATTTTTTATTCTTCACACAGTGTCTTCATCGGATGGTTGGTTTAAACTAAAAACTGTTCTTATTACATGTATAAACTACCCAACAAATTTTACCTAAATTTTTACAGCCTTGTGATTATCTTCAAAATACCATTTGTGACAGGTCATTTTTGTCACCGAATTAGTTTTGTTCTAATAATTAGTTTATTCACGAACGCCTGTTTTCTTAGTTATTTACCCTGATTCAGAAGATCTATCTTCGTTCTCCCGCTATGTGGCCCCCTTCCCTTGCTGTCCAGGCTACCCCCTGGGGGTGTTGATTGCCCTTTTGTCTTGTCCAAATCAGCTTAACATGAGCTTGTCCCTCTGTTGTAGTCTGCTTTAAAATCTTTCTTTCTGTTTTGGGCCTGAATTTTCGCCTGGCTTAAGGTCCACCCTGTGTGTATAGACGAGTCGCCCTTAGTCTAGTTATGCTAACGTGATTTTAGAATTTGAATTTTATGAGTATACCTACTTGTTTTTTGTCCTATTGTTTACATTCTCTTGAGACATTGTAACACCCTTAATTTGTTTGGCTTTGATCGTTTTGCCTGTACTGTCCTGGTTTTTGTACCATGCTGTATTTCTGTATTATTTAAACGGCATACGTTTCTTTCAGATTTTGTTTTGATTTCATTAAAAATGGTCATTTTCAGGTTAGATTTTATTTTTTTGGGTTGGAATTTTGTGGCACTACGTACTCGTTTTCCTTTAAGCTGTAGTTTCGACATTCGGGGTTTCAGTATTTAGTATTTTCGGATACGGACGTACTGAAATAGTGCGTCTCGATCAGGACAGGATTTGGGTGTTGTTTTCTGTATTTCCGTAACTTTATTGTTTCACGCAAGAGGCCTCTGTATGATTTCAGTACCCTTGTTTGGTGGCGCGGCGACGATTGGAGTTCTAAGTTTCGGTGTTTTTTTTTGCGTTTGTTACTCAGTATGGGGTTTAAGACTTGTGCAATTCTGCCTTCGTGGTCATTTGAGGGAGCAGCTTCTAACCCATGCTTGAAATTGGTTTGGATTTCGTAGTTCTTGCCGGTATGCCGTGGCGCCATCTTTAGACTATCAATTACTGTCATTCCGGTCAGTGTAGTTGCTTTCGCCCCCGATCATCTTCCGAGTTCTGTGGGACCTTTTTGGCGCTGGCGCAAAAGCTAATGTAAGAACCATTTTGTCATGTGTCTGTGGTGGGAGGAAGTGTCATATGATGCTTCCGACACGAGGCATAGGCGGGTCACTTCCACTCTATCCTTCGAAGCAATTGTTCCATGGTCCCTATCTGAAAATTTCAATTTGGAAATTCTAGTTTTTTTTGGATTAAAAAGTCAGGGACCGCGTTTAAATTCTTGAAGAATTTGTTTCTGCAAGACGCAGGATATTTTTGGGCGACTTCAATGATAGCCACGAACATCGGCAACAGTTTGGAGGTCCAGACCCTGTGGTAACCTTGCTGTGTGGTGCCCTTTTGCTGCCTGTGGAAGTTGGAATTCGAACCCTCGTCGTTAGGAGGGTCCTTGGTAGGGGCCACGAACCTCCCTACTTCTTCCGTAGGGGCTAGAAAGCACCCCTATTACATTGTCTTCGGAAGGGGATACGAACCATCCCTATTAATTTTTGGCGGGTGCTAAGGAGCCACCCTATGATTATGTGTATGTGAGGCAGACTTCCTCACGAAGATTTTATTTTATTTTTTTTCCCTGTTTGGAGTAATTTAATTTATTTATTTTTGCGAGGGCAAAATCGCCCAACCTTATTTGTCACCACTTGTAACCTTTTTTTTTTTTTTAACCAGTGTACAAATAAATGTATATAGGGTAAACTTATTAAGTTGTTTTTATCCAGCTCACTGCGCCCTCTGTTTAATTTTTAATTATGAATAGCGGGATTGTTGTGTGAGAAGCAGGTCCCTAGACCAACTAGGCGACTTCCAGTTTGTGTCGGTGTAAAAACTGGTGGCGTCCAATAGAACCTACCCAGCCTAACTGAGCTGAGGGCTAATTTGCAACGCGCTCTACTACACCTGCTTCCCTCAGAACACCCTGTTGTTCCTGTGTTTTTCTCTAGAGTACCTTTAAGAGTTATTTTAATGTTTTCAAGTTAAGCGGTAAGTACTTGGTCAATGATACTCATCATAGTATCTTTGACGGTTTTAAATCAAACACTTTTTATTGAACAAAGTGCGTCGCAAATTTTTGGCGCCCAACGTGGGGCCTATTTAAAAAAAAAAAATTACCGCTTTTTTTTCCTAATTTTACTCTTGTGCGTCTAGTGAGCTGGATGGAACTTTGAAAATTTCCATCAATTTTAACTCTAACTGTACTAGCCCTGTATTACTGCATTTGATTTTGGCGATTTATTATCGATTTTATTTTGCTTATTACGTAACTTTGATTTTCTTTGATTTGGCGATTTATTACCGATTTTAATTTACTTGTTTGCGTAACTTTGATTGTCTTTGAATTTGTGGTATATTACCGATTTTATTTTGCGTATTACGTAACTTTGATTGTCTTTGAATTTGTGGGTTATTACCGATTTTATTTTACCTATTACGTAACTTTGATTTTTTTGATATTGCGATTTCTTATCGATTTTATTTTATTCATTTACATGACTTTGATTATCTTTGCGTACTGAATTATGATTGCTGGTTTACATGATTTACCTTTTTATTATTTCTTGCTATTTTCGCTGATTTAATTACCTTTATTTGCTATATTTGACTACACTATTGGTGTAGTTTTGCTAAATTTATTCGATTTACGCGATTGTACCTAGATTTGACTTTTTACGTTGACTTTTTACGTTGACTTTTGAGTTGCTATTGTTTTTGTTCACTCCAAAATGGATTATAATATGCAGGTTAACCATCTTAGGAAAGAAATGCTAATTTATGAACTTACGATTCGTGGAGTACCGGCTAGTTATGCCAATACGGTAAAAGAACTTCTAGTAGCGTTACGTCCAATTTTAGAAATGGAAAGGAAGGGTAAAGTTTTTGCTCGTCTGGCCTATACTTGTGTTTTTGTCGATGAATGTAACTATATAACTAGAACCTTGCATAATATTGATAACGCGATTAAAAATGTCACCGGTGAATCCGCTAAAGAAAAATTTGAACGTTTACAATCTCAACTTGTTCACTTATTTACCCGCGTTCATCGTATTCCGGTTGCGAACCTTAGTGCCGCGGAATCGCAAACCCGTTCTGACTTGTTGCTCAAAATTTTAGGCAAATTAAACTGTTTGGACAGTCTCTTAAGACAAGATCCGAATTTAAGCACCTTGCTCGCTCGAGTTCATTCGGACGGTTCGGATTCGGATGCGTCGGATTCGGATGCGTCGAGAAATAGCAATGCGTCCAACAGTCGCTTGCGTCACACACGCTCGTCGCCCAAAGTCACTCCAACCGTGGTTAGTCCCAATGTAACAGCTGCTGCCGCTTCCGTTTGCAATCATTCGTGTAGCAAAGCGCATCGTGTTGAAAAGTGGGGTATTAAATTTACCGGCGAGGCTGGACAGATGTCCGTGCATAATTTCTTGGAGCGAGTTTCGGAACTACGCGAAGCTCGAGGTTTTTCTGAAAGTGAACTATTTGTATCTGCTATCGATTTATTTACTGGTAAAGCATTGAAGTGGTTTCGCGCTAATCGTCATCGGTTTTCGGACTGGTCTAGTTTGTCTGACCTTCTCTGTAAACATTTCGAACCGCCAGACTATCGTCATCGGTTATTTAAGGAAATTCTAGATAGGACTCAGGATTCGACTGAGAATATCGTCGACTACCTTTCTAATATGAGTGCGTTGTTTAGAAGACATGGCTCCATCTCAGAGGACGTTCAACTTGACATCATTATACGCAACTTGTCACCTTTTTATACTACCCAACTTCCGGTAGTCAGCAAGTTAGAAGAATTAGAAGGAGAATGTCTCAAGTTGGAGTTAAAGAAATATCGCGCCGAGAACTATGTACCACCTCCTAGAAAAAGTTATAATTTTGTAGAGCCAGACTTTGCGTTCATTGCTGCTGAAACATCAGGCTTCAAAGATGATGAAGAGTTGCCAATCGTTGACGTGGTGACCGAATCATCTCCGGCACCATCAACTTCTCGAGACGTGAGACAGTTACCCAGAGAGACACGTCCACCATCTCTAAAAATCTCTAGATCAATCTTGTGCTGGAACTGTAATAAGCCAGGCCATCGAAATAGCCAGTGCACTGAACAGCGCAGAATCCATTGTTACCGCTGTGGTGCACCAAGTGTGACCAGTAAAAACTGCCCTAAGTGTTCGCCGCCAGAGAAACGATTCTCAGAAGAGCCGATACGTCGCGAGACTGCTCCCCTTATTCTCACTTCACCGACCAACAACTTTCCTTCCGATAAAAACGCTGCCATTAACAACAACTCTGTTCCCAACAAAAATCTTTCGCCAACCAACAACTTTCTTTCTGATGAAAACCTTTCGTCGACCAATAACTCTCTTTCCAGCAAAAATCATTCACATGCTAATAACCCTTTTCCAAATAAAAAACTATTAGATCCTATCATAGCTCATGCGCATGGCGACCAGCGCCCCTATTTAGAAATTTCGATTTTAGGTTACAAAATATTAGGCTTATTAGATTCTGGAGCATCACGCACTATTGTAGGTCAACCCGGTTTCCGAATTTTGGAAAGTCTGGGATCAAACCCAATCAAAACAGACTGATTGTACTGTCGCGAATGGCCAAACTTGCTCCAGTTTGGGCTATTTTCAGGCTCCTGTAACTTTATTAAATAAAACTCGGGTGATAGATATTTTAGTCCTTCCCGAACTGTCCCACCAATTAATATTAGGCATTGACTTTTGGAGAACCATGGAAGTGATCCCCGACTTGAAGCAGGACGTCTGGCATTTTTCCACTGATGATCAACCTACGGAAATTTGTAGCGTGATAGATGGCAACTCTTTATCTGAAACCGACCGAGCGTGTTTAAATGCACTAGTTAAGGAGAAAATATCGGAAATGGGTACTGGTCTGGGCTGCTGCAAGGTAGCAGAACACGTCATTGAGCTTGAACCCGGCGCTAGACCAATTAAACAGCGTTACTACCCAGTTTCTCCATACAAGCAAAGGATTATGGACGAGGAAATCGACGAGATGTTGAAACTTGGCGTGATTGAACCTTCTAAAAGTCCTTGGTCCAGTCCAGTGTGTTTGGTACGCAAGAAAGATGACAGCTATAGGTTTTGCATAGATTTTAGAAAGCTTAATACAAAAACTAAGAAAGACGCATATCCTATACCTTATATCTCCGCCATTTTGGATCGCCTCAGAGACGCCCGCTACATTAGCTCCATCGACATAAAATCAGCGTTCTGGCAGGTACCTCTTAGTGAGTCCTCACGTGAATTAACTGCTTTCACTGTTCCAGGTAGGAATCTTTATCATTTTCTGCGCATGCCCTTCGGCTTGACCAATGCGCCAGCCACCTGGCAACGTATAGTGGACCGTGTATTAGGCGTTGATTTGGAAAATCACGTGATGGTGTATCTTGATGATATAATTATCATCTCCAGAACCTTTCCTGAACACCTCAGAATTCTGGGCCTAGTTTTTGACCGTTTGAAAGGTGCAGGACTCATAGTTTCCGAGGAGAAATGTCACTTTTGTAAGCCTGAATTACGATACCTGGGCTACATCGTAGACGCCCAAGGTTTAAGACCTGATCCTGAGAAAGTGCAGGCCATTGTGAATATAGCACCTCCACGAAATATCACCGAAATTCGACGTTTTATTGGCACCGCTTCTTGGTACCGGCGTTTTGTGCCGAACTTTTCAGCTATTATAGCCCCAATTACTCGGCTTACCAGGAAAAATGTCAAATGGGAATGGACTTCCGAGTGCCATCAGTCATTCAACTCGATTAAAGAAGCTCTTATCACAGCTCCTGTGCTTGCATGTCCAGATTTCAACCGCACATTTACTTTGCAGACTGATGCGTCATTTTATGGCTTAGGAGCAGTTCTGACTCAGCAATTTGATGACGGAGAAAAGGTTATTTCCTATCTTTCACGTTCTCTCACCAAACAAGAGATGAAATTAACCGTCACAGAAAAAGAGTGCCTTGCAGTAATTTGGAGTGTGGAAAAGCTTCGTCACTATCTGGAGGGTGTACACTTTAAAGTCATAACCGATCACCATTCTTTGTTATGGCTTCATAATCTAAAAGATCCACAAGGACGTCTCGCTCGATGGGCTCTCCGTTTACAACCTTACGACCTTGAATTGATCCACCGTAAAGGCCGAGATCACGTCGTGCCAGATTTTCTTTCTAGGTCAGTGCCAGTGACTACTGATTCTGTCGCAGCCGTTGACGAACCACCGTCATCATTTTCTGACACCTCAGACAAATGGTACAAAGGCATGATGCAGAAACTAGAAGAACGTCCTGATAAATATCCTTGCTGGCGAGTCGAGAATGGCAATCTCTTTAAATATGTCAAGACAAACAATCCAAGTTTTCCAGATCATTCCACTTACTGGAAAATAGTAGTACCAAAGGATAAACGAAAAGAGATATTCCTTCGATGCCATGATGATCCCCCAGCAGGGCACGTGGGTGTTTTTAAGACATTTTGGAAAGTCGCCGAGAGATATTATTGGCCGAAAATGAGATCTGACGTTGCTAGTTATGTCCGTGCTTGTAGAACTTGTGCTCAGAACAAAGTAGAGCAGAAACGTCCAGCTGGTCTAATGGGTAACCGCCCAGACATAAAAGAGCCTTGGCAAGCCATCAGCCTAGACTACATAGGTCCTTTACCTCGTTCTAAACAGGGTAACACTCATATTTTGGTGGTCACCGATTATTTTAGCAAGTACGTCGCGTTATTCCCGTGTCGATCGGCAACAGCAAAATCGTTGGTAAAGTGTGTCGAAGACGGCATCTTCTTAGTTTACGGAGCTCCTCAATTCTTAACGTGCGACAACGGAACTCAAATGAAATCCAAAGAATTTCAAGCCCTTTGCGATAAATATAAGGTTAGAATATTTTACACTGCCAATTATTATCCTAGAGCAGATCATACTGAACGCGTTAATAAAGTTATTAAAACGATGTTGCGCTCTTACGTTCAACAAAATAACCATCGAACTTGGGAAGATAATTTAACTGCTATCGGTTGCGCCATTCGCACTTCGCGACACGAAACTACGGGCTTCACCCCATACTGCGTTAATTTTGGCAGGGAACACAAGCTATTCGGTTCGGACTATGCTGAGGGTGTTCCTCAAGTAGAAACTGAGCGTCAAAATTACATTCGGGAACGAATAGAAGCTTTCAAACAATTATTTAGAAAAGTTCACACTAAAATCGAAGCTTCTCGTGTTAAAAATCGACATAACTATAATTTGCGCCGACGCCCAGTAAGCTTTGTTCCTGGTCAAGAAGTCTGGCGTAAGAATAAAAGTATATCCGATGCAGCGAAGTATTATAGCGCAAAGTTGGCTCCGGAATTTGTAGGTCCGTTCAAGATCGTAGAAAAGACCGGCACGTGTACTTATGAGCTTGAAGATGAACACGGTGTTAGTAAGGGCATTTGGCATGTACAAGACCTTAAACCGGTATATGCCGAAACTGCATTTGGTGGTCCGTAGGAGTGAATAAATTGTTAGGCAACTCAAAGTCATTATTTACTTTATTACATTCCGTTGATTTTACTGTCATTAATTTAATATTACGTTTTACGTATCATTTTGCTTCAATTTATTTATCAATCTATTGATTTCTGAATTTATTAACTTTCGAGTCCATAGCTTCAATTTGGTTAATTACATTTAATTTTTTTCCCTTCTTCTTTCGGTAATAATGGCTTTAGTGAGTTTTCTTTTATCGTTGCGTTAATTTTGACTTTTGGCCCAGTTTAAATTCTTGTTTTTTTTTACTTTCCTTGCTCAGTCGTGAGCAATTTTCATGCCCTGCAGTATGGGCGTGATGGTGTCTGAATCCATGTTGGCTCGAAGCTTGATGGATTTGGACACTATCGCTTAGAATAGTACTGCACTGGGTTAACTAGTTGAGGTAGGAGTCCTCTGAGTGCCGTTTATGCTCTGCAGTGTGGGCGTGATTGTGTTTGGATCCATCTGGGCGCGAGACTTGATGGATTTGGACACTGTCACTTAGAATAGCGCTGCACTGGGTTTACTAGGTGGGGTAGGAGTCCCCTGAAAGCCGTGGCAAGGTAAGCCTTCAGCTGCCTTGCTTCTATTGTTTGTAGTAGGTAAGCCCTCAGCTACCTTACTACTTTCACTTGCCAACACCGCCTTACGCCTCGTTATCTTTTATCTGTCATTACCTGATTATCTTTACCTTATCGTCACTTGGTTTATAGTATAGTAACGTATAGTAACGTTTATGGTCATTTACTGTAGCTTACCTTTTTGCGTTTATCAGTCTCACGCAGGTACCCATCTCGGCGCGAGACGAGATGGGGGTCGGTGTGTCACATGGTAATTTAAGTTTGATTACTTGGTTAGAAGGCGGTGATTAATTAATTTTGGACCTAATTTTCTTTATCGTTTTTTTTTATCTGCATTCACTATTAAGGGTTTTTTTTTTACTAAAGACTAGGGCCAAAAGTCTTTATTTATTATCTTAATTGAACCTTTTTTTTACCTTGATTTGACGTATTTACCTTGATGTGACCTTTTACTTTGATTTGGCTTAATTTTCTCTACCTTGACGTGATTTTATTATTATTCCCTACTTGTGTCTGGAAATTTCGGTTACTTGAACTAGTATGTGTTTTTGCTCGAGTACGACTTTGTCTTTCCTTTGGGGGATTTAGAGTAGAAACACAATTTTCTTTCTCTTCTTTTGCTGATTTTGTGAAGTTGAGAATACCACTTATGGTGGGATTCACTGCTAGTTGTTGGCAAGTAACCCAATTTTCTTTATCTCGATTTGCGAACCTTTAGTTTGATTTACTTGTTTCATTTACTTTTGGTTGATTACCTTTTTTATATATTTGCGATAATTTACTTACCTTTACGATAATTTGCTTTCCTTTGCGATAATTTGCTTACCTTTGCGATAATGTTCTTACCTTTGCGATAATTTGCTTACCTTTCGTTAATTTACTTATCTTTGCGTTTATTTGCTTACCTTTGCGTGATTTCGATTACCTTTGCGTTCATTCCGTTACCTTTTTTTCATTCCTTGATTTACTTACCTTATCGTGATTGGCCTTTGATTGGCTTTAATTTACTTTAATACCTTTGGTATTTTATTTATTTGGATTTGTTTTGTAGGTCTAGGTTTTGGTAGGACTATATGTTAGTCTCCGGCCATCTCAGTTTAACTGGTTTTGCGCCTAGGTCCTTATTGATATATTTCGTCTATTCACCTTTTAGACGAAATAAAACTATCCCGATTGCGACTTTACTTTATCTTGACTTTATATCGATTTAGACATTTGTCCCTATCTCGTTTTACAGGCTGCACGGTGTTGGGTGCTACCGGATGTCGCTTCGACGCTCTTTGTTAGATCATGGATCCTTCGGAAAGCAGACCGACTGGAAGGGCTGTTCAGGGGGGGCGGAAGTCTGACCCCTGGGGTAACAGTTTGCCCATCGAACTTGTTCGGCGGGCCAGGGGAGGACCAAGCTACTTTGTTCGGCCTGAGCTCAAGTCGGCCTATTAGGTTGCGACAGGCCGGTGGCAGTGCCACCGCTCAGAACACCCTGATTAATTTTTTTTTTGTTGTATACAGGGACCGATGTGCTTCCCATTTGGTACATCTTTTAGCTTGGTGGATGCTACAATCCACTCCCTTTTGTATGGTGGATCATCTGGGCTATCCCTCTTTTCTTCCCATTTTACTTATGTTGTATTATATTTATCTTTTCCTTTTTAGTTGTCCACCCTTTGGTTGGTTTGACGCATGTCACTTGATGATTTAATTCGGGACGATTCTACGGTGTGAGGCTAGTAAACGAGGTTCCCCACAATATTTTTGGGTGTAACGCAATGCTAGCTCCCTTATCAACTTAGGGTTTACGTTCCACACCGAATCTTCCTGGAGAAGGTCACTGGGTGACTAGTGGCAAAGGGACCAAAGATTTCTTTGAGTATTGAGTTATTTTAAGATTAAGTTATCAGTCTTGTTAGTTAGTATTAGTTATATGGTACTACCTTGGGTTCCCACGTATCTTCACTTATGTTTTTTTATTGGCGCCAGCATAGCGCAGGAAATTCATTTTCTTTTTCAATTTTCCTGTATCTACAGAGAGCCTCTGATCCTTATCGTCGGTTAATTTTCATTGGAAAATTTCCCTTCTTTCGTAGGAGAGGGGGAGTTGTGACAGGTCATTTTTGTCACCGAATTAGTTTTGTTCTAATAATTAGTTTATTCACGAACGCCTGTTTTCTTAGTTATTTACCCTGATTCAGAAGATCTATCTTCGTTCTCCCGCTATGTGGCCCCCTTCCCTTGCTGTCCAGGCTACCCCCTGGGGGTGTTGATTGCCCTTTTGTCTTGTCCAAATCAGCTTAACATGAGCTTGTCCCTCTGTTGTAGTCTGCTTTAAAATCTTTCTTTCTGTTTTGGGCCTGAATTTTCGCCTGGCTTAAGGTCCACCCTGTGTGTATAGACGAGTCGCCCTTAGTCTAGTTATGCTAACGTGATTTTAGAATTTGAATTTTATGAGTATACCTACTTGTTTTTTGTCCTATTGTTTACATTCTCTTGAGACATTGTAACACCCTTAATTTGTTTGGCTTTGATCGTTTTGCCTGTACTGTCCTGGTTTTTGTACCATGCTGTATTTCTGTATTATTTAAACGGCATACGTTTCTTTCAGATTTTGTTTTGATTTCATTAAAAATGGTCATTTTCAGGTTAGATTTTATTTTTTTGGGTTGGAATTTTGTGGCACTACGTACTCGTTTTCCTTTAAGCTGTAGTTTCGACATTCGGGGTTTCAGTATTTAGTATTTTCGGATACGGACGTACTGAAATAGTGCGTCTCGATCAGGACAGGATTTGGGTGTTGTTTTCTGTATTTCCGTAACTTTATTGTTTCACGCAAGAGGCCTCTGTATGATTTCAGTACCCTTGTTTGGTGGCGCGGCGACGATTGGAGTTCTAAGTTTCGGTGTTTTTTTTTGCGTTTGTTACTCAGTATGGGGTTTAAGACTTGTGCAATTCTGCCTTCGTGGTCATTTGAGGGAGCAGCTTCTAACCCATGCTTGAAATTGGTTTGGATTTCGTAGTTCTTGCCGGTATGCCGTGGCGCCATCTTTAGACTATCAATTACTGTCATTCCGGTCAGTGTAGTTGCTTTCGCCCCCGATCATCTTCCGAGTTCTGTGGGACCTTTTTGGCGCTGGCGCAAAAGCTAATGTAAGAACCATTTTGTCATGTGTCTGTGGTGGGAGGAAGTGTCATATGATGCTTCCGACACGAGGCATAGGCGGGTCACTTCCACTCTATCCTTCGAAGCAATTGTTCCATGGTCCCTATCTGAAAATTTCAATTTGGAAATTCTAGTTTTTTTTGGATTAAAAAGTCAGGGACCGCGTTTAAATTCTTGAAGAATTTGTTTCTGCAAGACGCAGGATATTTTTGGGCGACTTCAATGATAGCCACGAACATCGGCAACAGTTTGGAGGTCCAAACCCTGTGGTAACCTTGCTGTGTGGTGCCCTTTTGCTGCCTGTGGAAGTTGGAATTCGAACCCTCGTCGTTAGGAGGGTCCTTGGTAGGGGCCACGAACCTCCCTACTTCTTCCGTAGGGGCTAGAAAGCACCCCTATTACATTGTCTTCGGAAGGGGATACGAACCATCCCTATTAATTTTTGGCGGGTGCTAAGGAGCCACCCTATGATTATGTGTATGTGAGGCAGACTTCCTCACGAAGATTTTATTTTATTTTTTTTCCCTGTTTGGAGTAATTTAATTTATTTATTTTTGCGAGGGCAAAATCGCCCAACCTTATTTGTCACCACTTGTAACCTTTTTTTTTTTTTTTAACCAGTGTACAAATAAATGTATATAGGGTAAACTTATTAAGTTGTTTTTATCCAGCTCACTGCGCCCTCTGTTTAATTTTTAATTATGAATAGCGGGATTGTTGTGTGAGAAGCAGGTCCCTAGACCAACTAGGCGACTTCCAGTTTGTGTCGGTGTAAAAACTGGTGGCGTCCAATAGAACCTACCCAGCCTAACTGAGCTGAGGGCTAATTTGCAACGCGCTCTACTACACCTGCTTCCCTCAGAACACCCTGTTGTTCCTGTGTTTTTCTCTAGAGTACCTTTAAGAGTTATTTTAATGTTTTCAAGTTAAGCGGTAAGTACTTGGTCAATGATACTCATCATAGTATCTTTGACGGTTTTAAATCAAACACTTTTTATTGAACAAAGTGCGTCGCACATTACGATTAGGTAGAGTCCTTTACATTTTCAATTTTAAGTTATAGAATATACAACAATATGGTTTTATTGCTGGTGGAATTTCCAACAAATTATAAATTTACTAATGGGGAACTATTTAAGTCCAACTGGTCCTATATGTTTAATTTCTTACATTTATTTATTTTCATACATTCTAGAAAATTAAGCTTTACCGATTTGTTCGGTAACTGTAAAATTTCAAAATAATCATCAAAACTGTATTGTTCATTCTTTAAATGTAGAGCCCAATGGAAATTATTATCGAGTTGTATATTACCTAAAGTTTGACAAATGGGGGTAATTCCAGAGACGGCTTCTAACCTAGTTGGAAATAAAATTAGGAGTCGATTTGAAAATAAAATACAAATATTTATTTACCCACATTGTGTTATTTGAAAGTGCGAGATACGAAAATATCATACAGGGTGTCTGAAAAGTCTTAGCATGGGCAAATATCTTTACTATTAATAAAGATAGCGACACCAAATTTTAGTTGTACCTTATTGGTTGATAAATCTACGTTTTTATGTAATTTGACTTTTTCAACCCCCTTGGGGGGTTACGCTAGGGAGTTGAGGTCGAAAATTTTGAATGCAAACCTATGCCGTGTGGCCTCTTCGTTTAAAAATCTTCAAAAAAGAAACATTGTTTTAGTATTTTAGTATTTAGTTATTATTGTAATTCATTTTTAAATGGCAAGCCTATAAAACTTATAACTCGTAAATCGTATAATCGGTCGGGGCAAAAGTCGACCATTAGTCGACCTCTTGTGCCATACAGCACAAGTCGGCGCTGCTATTTTTTGTTTTGTGGGGCACTTTTTTCTAACTTTTCTCCAACTTTACTTCTTCATTTGTCGTTGTTATATGTTTTGTTTTTTGACATCTGCGCAGTAGACCAAAATGCGTACCACGCGCAAACCGAGCGTGCTAGACATGCGTACGCAAGTTCAGGAGATGTACTTGGGTGTCTACATTCGAACCTATTCACTTGTAAGAATATATCCCCAATAGTTAAGGTACCACTACGTAGTTAACTGTATAACTTTTCCCCAAGGTTTTTTCGACTTTATTTTTCGTTTTTTGCCATGTGCGCAGTAGACCAAAATACGTACCACGCGCAAACCGAGCGTGCTGGACATGCGCACGGACTTTTAGGAGATGGACTTTGGTGTCTACATTTGAACCCATTCACTTTTAAGAATCTATCTCCAGTAGTTAAGGTACCACTGCGTATTTAACTTTATAACGTTTTTCCCAAGTTTTTTCGATTTTATTTTTCTTTTTTTGCTATCTGCGCGGTGGAAAATAACGAAAAATACAGTCGAAAAAAACTTGGGGAAAAAGTTTTACCATTGATCAAAATGCGTACCACGCGCAAACCAAGAGGGCTAGACAGTCGCACGAAATTTCAGGGGATGTACTTTGTTGTCTAAATTCGCAGTGGTACCTTAACTACTGGAGATATATTCTTAAAAGTGAATGGGTTCAAATGTAGACACCAAAGTCCATCTCCTGAAATTCCGTGCGCATGTCTAGCACGCTCGGTTTGCGCGTGGTACGCATTTTGGTCTACTGCGCACATGGCAAAAACTGAAAAATAAAGTCGAAAAAAACTTGGGAACAAAGTTATAAAGTTAAATACGTAGTGGTACCTTAACTACTGGAGATATATTCTGAAAAATGAATGGGTTCAAATGTAGACACCAAAGTCCAACTCCTGAAATTCCGTGCGCATGTCTAGCACGCTCGGTTTGCGCGTGGTACGCATTTTGGTCTACTGCGCAGATGTCAAAAACAAAACATAAAAACGACAAATGAAGAAGTAAAGTTGGAAAAAAATTAGAAAAAAGTGCCCTACACAACAAAACATAGCAGCGCCGACTTGTACTGTTTGGCACAAGTGGCCGACTAATGGTCGACTTGTGCCCCGCCCGATTATACGATTTACGAGTTATAATTTTTATAGGCTTGCCATTTAAAAATGAATTACAATAATAAATAAATACTAAAATACTAAAACAATGTTTCTTTTTTGAATACTTTTAAACGAAGAGGCCACACGGCATAGGTTTGCATCCAAAATTTTGGACCTCAACTCGCTAGCGTAACCCCCCAAGGGGGTTGAAAGAGTCAAATTACGTAAAAAAGTAGATTTACTAACCAATAAGGTACAACTAAAATTTGGTGTTGCTATCTTTATTAATAGTAAAGATATTTGCCCATGCTAAGACTTTTCAGACACCCTGTATGATATTTTCGTATCTCGCACTTTCAAATAACACAATGTGGGTAAATAAATATTTGTATTTTATTTTCAAATCGAATCCTAATTTTATTTCCAACTAGGTTAGAAGCCGTCTCTGGAATTACCCCCATTTGTTAAACTCTAATTATAACTAGTTCTGTGTTTTTTAAGAATTTTTTTCAAAACTTCTACCTGCTTGTCCTATGTAAAATTTTGGGCAACTGCCATATTTCAGTTTATATACACCACATTTTTTTTGTGTAACTTTACCGGTGTATGTAAGTGGTTTGTACCTACGTTTAGCCTTTGATTTTGTTGTAGGATATGCTAAATTGATAGCTTTTTTATATTGTTTTTTATTAGTTATTTGGTTAGTCATATTAGCATTATAGTCATTATTGACTGCCAGTTGCTTGATAATATTTAATTCTTTATTACAATTTTCCTTTGCCAGCGGTATGTTCATAAGTCTGTGGACAAAGGAGTTGGACGCAGAAATTTTATGAGTATATGGATGAATGGATTTATTGTATTTGGTGATATTAGTGTGGGAAGGTTTGTGGTATAATAAAAATCATGCTTATTATTTTTTTTTGTTGTTGTTAGGTCTAAAAAATCTATTGAATTATTTTGTTCTATTTCTAACGGGATGATATTATGGTGTAGATTATTGATTAAATTTTAAAAACTTTGGAGTCAGCGTTCCGTACCGACAAAGCAAGCCAAAATATCATCCACATCTCTACCAATAAAGAAAGTTACTGCTGGATCGATTTTTTTATACATTTTATTCTCTAAACTCTAAACCATTCATAAATATCTCGGCCAACAGTGGACTCAAAGGGTTTCCCATTATTAAACCTTCCGTAGACAAATATGTGGCGTTGTTAAATTCAAAATAATTTTGATCTAGACACACTGCCAATGTTTCCAAAATATCTTGTTTATGACGGGGTTGGTATTGTTTTCAATAAATTTTCTGCTCAATTAATAACATCATTGGATGGTACACTAGGAAAAAGATTCTGTACATCAAAAGAAAGAAGTTTAGCGTTGCTAGGTATGTCAATATTGTTGATGTTTATAGTGTGTCTTAATGACTTCAAAAAGTTTATTGGATAAATGGACTGAATGTGCTGTAATATAAGAAACTACTGGTCTAATAAGCATATTATTTTTATGCAATTTTATAAAAGAATATAATTTTGGAATTTGTGGCTTCATTACTGTGAGTTTGTTCTTTTCAAAATCTTTAAATATACTAAGATCTTTTAAAACTTCTTCAATTAATTTTTGGAACATTGGTGCTGGATCGGAATTCATGATTTAGAATTTAGCGGGGTCTAAAAAATCAAGAGTTTTTCATACATAATCGTCTTTATTTAAAGCTAGGTACTACTGTGTTTCTCTTATCTGCCCTTGTGAAAATAATATTGCTTTTTGTTGTTTTATTTTTAATCGTTTTTACTACTTTATGGTCTTTGGAAAATTGACTACTTATGCTCTAATAATTTTGTGATAAAATGGTTCTTGCAATGACATGTTTATTAAAATTAGAATTTTTCAAGTGACTTAAGGCATATTCACATTCAACCCATATATACCGTCTAGTCACATTATAAATATCCCTTTTGTTGTACTGCACCCTTCGGTCCAATACATACCATTTCTTGAGTCCATACTGACTCTAGAAATGGACCGAAGGGGGCAGTACAGCAAACTGGGTATTTATAATGTGTACCTTAAGGTAATTCATAGTGAACTAAGTTATAGACTTCATAACATGGAATTTGACCTTTTTGATCATAAAATTAGAACTCAAGTAGAACAGATTATTAATACAAAATTCGTAAGGCCGAAACAAAAAATAGTTGAAGTTAATTTCAAAAGTACACAGTAATGAAAACTTTGCAATAGATAATAAGTACACAAACCATGCTTTTTACGATCGTTTTGTCAATGTTAATAATGTAACCTTTTCCTAGCAAGTGACTACACTACCAGGAGAAACTATAACCTAAAACCACAAGATAATTCTGAAATTAGACAATATCTAGGGGTTGAATGTGAAGTTGCCTTAAATCAGTTGGAAAATTCTAATTTTGATAAACATGTCATTGCAAGAACCATTTCATCACAAAATTATTTAAACATAAGTGGTCAATTTTCTAAATTCTATAAAGTTGTAAAAACAATTAAAAATAAAACAACAAAAGATCAATATTAGTTTCATAAGGGCAGATAAGGGAAACACAATAGTAGCTTTAAATAAAGACTATTATGGATCAAGAACTCTTGATTTTTCTAGACGCCGCTAAATTCCAAATCATGAATTACGATTCAACACCAATGTTCCAAATATTAATTAAAGAAGTTTTAAAAGATCTTAGTATATTTAACGACTTTGAGCACAAACTCACAGTAATGAACCCACAAACTCCAAAATTATAAATAAAATTGCATAAAAATAATATGCCTAATTGCATAAAAATAATATGCCTATTATACCAGTAGTTTCTTATATAACAGCGCCTTCAGTCCATTTATTCAATAAACTCAGTGAAGTCATTATGAGACACTGTAATTTTAAACAAAAAAATTTGACAAAAACGCTCGGGGGGGGGGGGTTTGACAAAAAAATTTGACAAATATTGCTTTATTTTCGTTAATTTGGGAAATGGGTAGGGTAATTTTTAGGCCTTTGGGGGAGTTTTAACCCCAACCCCCCCCCCCCCCCCCCCCCCGTGGCTGCGCCACTGCTTCACACACTGATATCTCCATACACAATCAATACAGTCATCCATATACTCATAAAATTTCAGCTTACAAATCCTTTGTCCACAGACGTATTACCATACCGCTGTCAACGGATAATTTTAATAAAGAATTATATATTATCAAACAACTAGCAGCAAATAATGGCTGTAATGTTAATATGATTGACCAGATTATTAATAAACAACAATATAAAAAAGCTATCAATTTAGCATATCCTACAACAAAATCAAAGGCTAAATTTAGGTACAAAACACTCACATATACCGGTAAACTTACTCAAAAAATCAAAACACATTTAAATAAACTAGATTTGAATATTGATTTCAAAATGAATAACAAATTAGGTAAATTAATAAAAAAAAAAACAAAAAGAAAATTAAGAAAGAATAAAAATGTGGTGTATATGAACTTAAATGTGACTGTGGCCCAAAAATTAACATAGGCCAAGCAGGTAGAAGTTTTGAAGTTTATTGAGTTTATTTTAAATTATAGTGAGGATATATTTCTGATAATAGTGATTTACATTACACGTGGGTTGTAACATACTCTGGCGTAATATAAAATAGAACATTATACATCGAGGGAAAGAAATGCTTGAGCATGCTTTACAGCCCCAGGGCTACAAAGCACTAAAGGAAAAAAAGCATTCTCTTCCGAGGTGTAGATATTATTTACTTCGCGATCCATGGAAGTTTAAAACGAAAAACCTAATTTCATAATATTTATTGATTCTAAAATTATTAGTAGCCTTTGATTAGTTGAAAAAAAGTCCTTAAGAACTATCAAAATTTAAATAAATAAAGTTGTGTTTGTGGTGAAATATGTACTTTAAAGTTTTTTATATGGAAGACCTGAAGAAATTACTGATACCAGAACAGTCAAAAAAGTTATACGAAGCAGCATATCAAACTTTTCAAAAATGGTGCTCAGAAAAGCATGTAGTAAAGTTTACTGGAAATGCGATGCTGGCATACTTTAGTAAAAAACCTAAGAAAGTTTAAATAAAACCTTGTATGTACTTTACGACATAAGTAGATATACAAAATTAGTGTCCTTTCTGGAACGAAATTCCGATGGTTAGGCTGCAAAAAAATCTAAAATTTTTGTAATGAAAACTCCTGAGGAAATTTTTTCAGAAGTAATTCACCTAGGGCATAATTTGATTTTTCTGGCATGATTTTCACAACAGAAAAATTGATTTCTACTACCTGTCGTAAAAAAGATATTTATAACGGCTTGGATAAGAAAAAACTAAATTTTTTACTACAAAAAATATATTTGACATTGAAATAATTATTATGACACCCTGTAAAATTTACATAGACTAATCGAGATTGTGCTGAAGGAGTGTTATCTTGAATAAAAAACTTACCTACATATTTTCCGGTGACCTTTATGCATGTCACTTCAAGACCAGCTTTCAATGTCTGTGAATGATTCATAGGGTTTACAGAGAGGTTAAATAATTTGGACCCAAAATATCCATCACCTATCGTGTTAGCAACGCCACATTGAACAATGCCTATTTTATTGACATCTACAGGATCATTGCATGTCGATGCATCAGAACAAGTGTAGCATCTACTTGGATTAGCTCCATCACAACCTAATAGAATAAAAATGTTTTAAATTGTCAATATGTTAAAAAAATCAGAATATCGGCAGATAATAAGAAAAAAATAAGACCAGTCCGGCATTTATCATGCAGCAGGTGCTCCCAACTTTCAAATTGAAATTATCTCTCTGTTAGCGTTCGATCTAGGTCAAAAAGATTCAACATAGGTTTGTATATTCTAAACCCAAAGAGTAGTGATGTGGCGCAATATTAACGAATCATTTTCTTTATTTGCAAAAAATTAAGTGGATTTTTTAATTTTTTTCCCGTCATATGTGAGTAGCCGCTTGGTCGCAGAGCTCCCGTCATTTTTCAAACTAAGTAATATTTTGTCGTAAATAATTACAGATTACTTCGGTACTTATTTCATCAACTTAGTGAGCATCCGTTGCTATCACCTTTGTGCAGACGCGGCCCGTCCATAAAGTCATTTGGTCAATGACCCACCTAAAATTTTTAATGATCTACCTAACAATTTATTTTTTAATTTTTAAAACCAAAAAAGAATCTTTTGTTTCAAAGTTACATGCGAAAACTCCCCAAGAAGGAATCAAGCCAAGCCATCGTCAAAGGATATCCAAGCTTGCTCCGGGCTGGGTCATATTTTAAATTGATCTTATAGGTTTATATGGACGATAAAAATTCATTAAAACTAAGAGAGAAACAGACGTACGCGCTTTAGGAAGTTAAAAACAGACACAATTGGTCGACGGCCCACCAATAACATTTGGCCACTCCCACTATGGAAATACTCTCAAACCGCCCCCTAAAATATACTATTTTAAAACATTTGGTTCGGAAAAAGAAAAACTAATTAGGTACCTAATATGAGCATTGTATTTGCATTGTATTAATAATATTAATTAGCAGTTAAACATAAAAAATTATAAATACGATTTCTGTCAGGCCAGCGCTAGGCATCAAATTTAACGGTATCGGACCCATTTCCTTACATAACCAGCGTATTCTAGAGGTACAATCTCAGCGAGTTGATCAGAAGGTCGAGGGTTCGAATCGGTGTTGGGGCAAGAACTTTTTTTAAATTTTTTGTTATTTAAAAAATTAGATCGGCTCTAAATGGTGTATTGGCAACAAGTTGTTCCTCGATAAAATATTTTTAAAATTGTAGGCAATCTCATATCTACTACAGCTTACAGCCTGCACGTGCGTAGACAAATATCGTATTACTATGTCTAGTCGCCAGCATTGTATTTATTAAAGAAAACGGAGTTTCGGCAGCGTTCCTAATTTTATTTTACGAATAATCATACTTTTAGCTGAGAATTTTGTTCTGTTTATATTCTGGGCTTTGAGTACAAGGCGCGACATCTATTGAGGAGATGCTAAACTTATCAAAACGGAAGTCGCTAAAATCTACCAATCTAGAGTATTAAAACACATAGAAGAAGCCATAAACATCTAGAGTAGTAATGTTCAATATTCTGCAGTACCTATTTTATGATTTTTGCAGTGTTTATTTGTAGGTAAATAATTTCTTGGCACATTTTTGAAAATCCTTTCTTAATTAAAAAAGTGTATTTTGCTTGTTGCGTTGATATCACTAGTTGCCCACAAAATTTTGAACCACCTGTAAAAAAACTCACGGGTCGCGCCTGCCTTTGTGATTTCAAAAGTGGTTATTTCTTTGTTTCCTGTACCAATTTAAAAATCAATCATTGACCACTTGTGTCTTTAATCCAGTGGTGCCAAAAATGACCTGCAGTTCAAGTAAAATGCAGTAATTCCATTAATGTACTCCAGGCTCCATATAATGCTTTGAAGCAGAACAATAAATGCAGGTGCATGCGTATATTATGTAGAATATCTATCCAGGAGGACAAATGTTTCTAAGAGTGTCGCGAATTTTATGACTGACAATTTATAAATACAGTGTTCTGTTGACGACCTAGATGTTGCGTCCATTGCACGTAATAAAACAGCAATGAGGAAATACTTCCCACCAATTTTTGTGAAATATAAAAAAGTGAAATTGTAGCGTCTAAAAAATTCTAAAATATACAGGAGTGTCCGTTTATGAATATCTTACACGCACTAGATATTATGTTATGTGCTGTTAAACAGAAATACGGCAAGTCTAGTGCTTGGTCGGCAGGTGGCAAAATCTATTATTTAAATATAGTCAGGACACGGGCAATATTGTCACTTCTTGAGAAACTCAGAATTATATTAAAACAAAACGAGTTCTCCAAAAAATTTTTAATAAAAAATGTATTTTGTGTGTTTTACATATGTACGACACACACAAAATTTCCTGAAATTCGAAGAAGTAATAGAAGACTTTTTATTTTTTCGTTTTCATGAAAGGAAGTTTACTGACTCGATAAAAAACGAGATGATAGAGAGATAATAAATGCCAGAATCAGTAATAATTTTCTACTGCCCCAATAGATGTTAGGACTACAACAATACCTACATTTCTAATTTTTTATGATTAGAAACTATAAGCATATCGTAATATTTACGTTTTTTTGTCAAGAGGCCATGCCCTTCGGATAAAATGGGTACACATCCGATGTGGAACAATGACTCTCGATTGTATGTCCCTTAGGCCTAAATGTTTTAACTGTTTTTATCAGGATTATTACTCTACTTTATTTCATTTATATTGCTTAGAGCAATCATTCCTGCATTAGAAAAAAATTTACGTTAAAGATATTTGACGTACGATAGTGCTTTAAAAGGCTTTACTTTAGATAGAAGCAAATTTAGTTAAATCAAATTTTGGTGTCAAAAATTTGTAACAGCGCTTGTACAGATTTCTAAAGCCATATTGCAGATTACAGTACAAAATAAGTTCCTGCATCTTAAAATACAATTCATTAGCTAAAAAGAAAAAGAAACTTCCTATAATAAAATTATAGCAATGTTGTAAGGTAATGTGCCTGCTCATATCATATTATCGTACTTTCCTATTACGCTATCTCACATCACATTTTAATATTTTCAATGTGATTGTTGATAATTAAATAATCGCGTGATGGTTAATCCCAATTGTTGCAAATTTATTTCTCCCACCATCAGCCAGTAGCACTTATAATTTTGTAGTAAAATTGCTGACAAAAAACTTATAGGTTATATAACTCAAAGGGAGACCGCCATTGCTTGATTAGGAGAAATTAAGGTCGTGGCTGATGAGACATTGACCAATAATAAAGTTTATACCAATATAAAAATTTGATATAAACATATTCCTGCAATTGTTATTGACCTTAATAATCAACATGCCGTAATACTTAATGCTCTACTATACATTTCTAAAGTTTTGACCCCTCAGTTTGGAAGCTTGTAAAGTAAAAAGCACAATTTTAAAAAATATAATTTTCACATATTTCGGTAAAGTTACTTGTCTCTATTACACATGTAAAACTTTGTAACCGTAGATGCCTTGGTGCTTTTCTAATGGGAAGGTAATTGTAAAATTGTCACCATTTTTTCCCTATTTCATCAATGACTCAATTGTAAAAATTTATTGTGCCTTACTGGTACTCCCAGGCCTAACTAATTTTTTACAGGCGATAAAGTGAACCTTACTTTAGTCCCAAAAAATATTAGTTTTATTTTTTTTTCTTAGGTTTGGTAGTAATAGTCAAAAAATAATTGTGGTTATGTAATTACTACCAGTAATCTTACAGCAAAAATTTTTGTTTTTTTGTATTACATATAAAGAGATGTAACTTTACGTTTAACGAAAATTTTGTTTTGGCAGTTGTCATAAACGTAAATACAAACAATTAATTTGTGTAAAGGATAGCAGCATTGAGCTTGCGGGATGGAGCGGGGCGTCGAAGGTGCAATAGTATGGGTGTTAAGGTAATAATCATTAAAGTAATGCAATATAGTGAAGGCTTTTATTTTTGTGCTATATATGATAAATTAGGTAACTGGTAAAATTAAGAAACAATAAGTATATGCATTGGTAAATATTTACATTTATTTGTATTTAACGATGTTCGATTGTTTTATTAAGATCTATACAATAGGCAAAACGTGTGTAGTAGAACAATAGTAATTTAAAAATATTACTTCAAAGTGAGTAACGTAAATAGGCCAATTAGCTTTATTTATTTATAATTCACCTAAAAGAAAAACAATATTTTTTATGTTCCCTTATTTTTATGATTCGCATATTTGGAAAATTGTAACAAATGCTGTGTTAAGTTTGTCTGCATTTGCCTTTGCTTAATAATAAAAGAAATATGTGAAAGTGGCCTGTTTACGTAGAATCACATCTGATTTAACTTCTAAGGTACAAAGCCCTGACAAAATTTATTTAATTCTAAAACTAAAAATAACCTGCTTGGATTACACCACTCTTTTTTACCGAAGAAGACCTACACTTATGGATCGTTTTCTCCTTCTTCATTACTAAAGTCTTCATTTGAATCATCATCTTCATCCTCTTCATCTAAATTGATAATTAATGGTTCTACAACAACATCAACTAAGAGGTCTTTTTCTCTGTAGGATTCCTCAATTGTATTAGCGTGTCCAACGCAATTTTCCCAAACAGAATTTGGCACGTTCTGCATCGTTTCAAGACACACATTTAGTACATTTGTGATTTTAAACGTAGTATTCAATTTTGCCACTTTATTTTTCACATATGCCCAAATTAATTCAATTGCGTTGAATTCACAGTGTGCAACTGGCAACCATAGAAGCTTTACATTATCATTACGTAACTCCTTTGCAATTGTATCTAAAAGATACGTTTTTGGAAAGTGATAGTTCTTGCATAGGTCCAAAAGCATTGGTTTGGTTAATTCATTAAACGTTGTAAATCCATCGGGCAATGTTGCTTTTCGCTGGGACATCCATTCTATTATTTTTTGTTTTGTCCAGGCAGTTGTAGGATTTCGAAAATTAGAATCCAACAATGTATGATACGGTGCTTGGTCAATTACGATTACTGATTTGTCAGGTATTACGGAAAGCACTGTTCTAAACCATTCTTCGTAATGTTGTTTATTCATCTCGTTATGGTAATCCACTGACGCCGCACTTTTTTTCCCAACGAAACACTTCAGGCAGCCATCCAAAAACCCATTTTTACTACCAATATGTAAGATAATAAATAACCCGTTGTCCTGATCCTGATGGCCGTTTTATTCCACCTCTAAAGCCATTAATTTCCTGTATACCACCTCTGAATTCATCAAAATTATCCCGTTTTGTGGGATTAACTCTTTCAACCCAGCCAAACTTTCCCGAATGATTTGCACCGCACCATGTTTCATCTGTATAAAATATTTGCCAAGAATCTTCACGATACCTCTTTATGGCGTATAAAAATTCCGCTCTTCTGGCAGCAATTGTGTTTTGTTCCATTAAAATTGGTTTATTAATTAGTTTTTTCTAGGAAAACCCAAGTTCTTTAATCCATCGGTACAAAGTCATTTCTGAAAATTCTGGTAAATAATCGACATCTTCTTTCAATTTCTGGTAAACTTCTTTTATAGAAGGAAACCGACGCTCCAGGTAAAAATTTAATATTGTTCTCCTTATGACGCCCTGCAAAATCTCATCACATTCCAGTCGGGGCCTTCCACTTCTCCCTTGTGATGGTATAATACCGGAACTTTTTTCTTCCGCAGTAACACGTTTAACGGTGTTTTCACTAATACCCAGGCAATCTGCTGTTCTTTTAACCACTTGCTCAATCAAAATATTTTCCAAACCGTTGTCTTTCTCTTATTGAAAGTACGCTCTGACTTTTAATATAATATTTTTCATTTGTTCGTTGCACTGACGAGACATTTTAACGTATTAGACTGTAGTTTGATACCGTATTTTTGGTTCAGATTACATCAGGTATTTATATAAATTCGAACAAGATAATCTTAAAAATCGTGTGAAAACAATAATAATTTCAAATTACTATCTACCACTAAAACCAAAAATTTAAATCAACAATAAGTAGATATATTTTCAATACATAAGAAATAGATTAAATTCTAAACAAATAAAAATACATGGACCTACGGACTACATACGACCTTTACGACGACGCGACGCCACCGTCCTGTGAGTATGTCGGTAAAGGCGTTTGACACTTTGCATCTCTTTCTTATGTGGCTTTTAATATTTATTGCAATTTTTACAAGAACTAAAGGTGCTTTTTTTAATTTTGTGTAATAAAATACATTTGTATAATAATAACTACGTCTACGAGTGTAAAGATTTTTTTAAGGTTTTAAATTGTCCACAGTACAGCTGATACACAAACATCATTAAAAATAAAAAAAATACAATTTTAGACACATACTACCAATCTCTTGCGAAAGTATAGATATTTTTCTATCTACCTTCAAAATTGCATTTAAATAGGGAAAAAATTAACCAATATATGGACATGAGAAAATCGTTTATCAGTATTAACGCAGTAAAATCGTTGTTTTTTTCTACTTGATTATGAATAAGTTCAATATCGTTTACACTACAATAATACATTTTTTGGAAGAAACTCTTGGATAACGTCCTAACAAGCTGTAATTTTTTCAGTTTATTCTGCCCCGTGGTTTTTTTGTTATTGACCCTCAGACTGAGGGGTCAAAACTTTAGAAATGGATAGTAGTTACATACTCCTGATATGGAGTCACAACAAAAAACGCGAAAGGCTTTTGATAATGATTTTTATGCAATAGAGGCCATTTATGCTGACCTATTTGACGGCAATTAAAACAACACCCCAGTTACTACTCCAAATCATATTGCCAGTTATTGATTTTTTCAATTCGATGATTCACAATAACTCAAGCTTACCAAATGTTGAAAAATTTACTTATCTACTTAATTCCTTAGAATGTACACCACTTAGTATAATTCAATGTAACCTTTTAAGCGATGGTAACCATTTGATTGCTTATCTTATAACCATTAAATTTAGATATAGTCTAAATTCAATATTATAACGCTTTAACCAATCGTTACGAAAATCCCCGCTTAATCTCTGTTAGCCACACTGGCGCGCTGGTATAAACGCTAAAATCCTTACAAATAAAAGTGATGCAAATTCTCTTCAATTTTTATTAGATATATTTGCCGAGCATTTGGCAGCTCTGGGTGCTGGTCACCCCGTTGGCCAATGGGACTTCATTGTCTTTTATATGTTGTTTGACCGCCTTGACTCCAGCACAGCCCCTCGATTTGAACTTTAATGCGGACAGTCTCTGGACGATCTTAATGTTCAAAACAAACACTTTGATATTTTAATGAATTTTTTGAAGAGACAATGTTTGGTTTTAGCTACTGTTTCCAATTCCTCGTTTTCCAACTCACGCGAAAAGGAAAGCTCAACAAATAAAAGACAAAGGAGAACTTCCATTGTAAATTCCGAGAAGATATGTGATGCTTGCAAGAAAAAAAAAGAAATATAATTTACAGCTGTCCTGAATTTTTGAGAAAATTCAAATACAATTTTATTGAATATAATAAATGGTGTACGTTATACAAACGACCACAAAACAAACTTCCTTTAAATGTTTATCCCGAGTGCGTTGCACTAAGTGCTCAAAATGTCATCACACTCTTTTACATCATGATCAGTCGCAGTTACCCTCTCCATCTGATCATAGTGATAGTTGATAATGCTTCTACTCCAAAAAAAGGCAATCCGGAGACTCAGCCTGTCACGTTGACTAATTAAAGCCCGAAAGTAGTCCTGTTCTATTAGTCACTGTATAGATTCGTGTTCTTGACTCGCGAGGTACCTATCAATCCACTCGCGTCTTACTTGACATTGCAAGTCAAGTAAACATTATCACGATCAAATGTTGTAATCGTTTAGGTCTTTACAGATGCCCCCTCTCCTTTTCAGTAAAAGGCCGGGGAGATACCACGTCTAATATCTATCAAGAAGTAACTTGTTGTACTTTCTTTCCGGGAAGTTCGGAGCAACCCCAGATAACCCTTGAATTTGCAGTAATTCCTCTAATTTTTGGGGAACATGACTCACTCGGATCTACCAGCAAATAAGTTTAGCAAATTCTTTCACTTACGATTAGGTGCCGGAACATTATTCGCCAATACGGTCACACGAGCCCCTAATGGTCACTATATAGCTCCACTTCCCTTCAAGGGCTTTTATTTACCTGTGTTTAAAAATTATCAAGATATGCCTTACGCAGGTTCTACTCTCTGGAGCGCAGGTACGGCCCGTGAAATTTGAAAGTTGTATATCTCTGTTGCAACTTATGGGACCCATGCCAAGTTGAGGTTTTTTAATAGTGAGCGTATTATGTATTATAAGCTTTAAAATAAAAGTCTGGGACTGGAAACCTTTGCATTTTTGGTTTACTATCGGCTTCGGCTCTAGGCTTAAAAATTGTGCAATAAGCTAGCTATATTATATGTCTGCAGTCATCCCGAAACATAGAGAGTAATACAAATTATAGTATAATATTGAAGGCTGAAAAAAGAAAACTGCACTTTCTTACATTGCTATTGCTCTTACTGTTTTTAATAAAATGTCTTGTTGTGTTGACCTTAATTATTCAAAATAATAAACAATATTTTTATATATTATTATAATATTTATTTGGCTTTAAAAACAAAAATCCAACATAATCCACGCATTTGCCTACAGCAAAATTAAATAATCGTTGAATATCTGTTTGAAAAGCATCTAATTGTGATTTGTAAGAAGGGACGCCTTTTCTTTGCAAATATGGCTTCAACAGATCTTTTCATTTTTTCTGGTATTTTTTAATTAATTAATTCTTTGATAACTTACGATTGGACTAGAAGCAGATTTCCAAATATCTTCAATCTTTTTAGCAGCCATTTCTGAAGCCTCTGGTACAAGAAGGTTTCGGTAAACTCGATTTTGTTCTAGGTTTTGTCAAGCCCATAAAAAGTATTTTTTTACGTCCGAGATAGTGGGCAAAACGGAACACTATAAGTCTTTTGGTGCACCAAAAATTGGTCATTTTTGCACTTTTTTTTTGGAAATTTTATATTTTCATAAGTAGAATAAAGAAAAACTAATAACTACTTAAGTTAAGCAAACCGCTATAACGACCAACTAACTAATTATCAGCACCTAGTACGAAACTTCTCATAACAAAAGCCCACTAAGTTACATGCAAGTACCTATTGCATTCATGGCAAAATTTTTTTGACATTTTTTTAAAGAAAAAGGGGTAATGGCCGTAGAACATATTTACTCTAACAATAAAAACACTTTTTTATAATGGAAAAAATCGATCAGGCTTGCTTTTCCACTGCCACATGGGCGCTATAACGAGAATGGGTATAGTAAAAGTGGTACGCGGTCGAAGCACTTGACACAAAAAATTTTTTTTTGGAAAATATATATTTTTTGACCTACACAACTTTCTGTATACCAGGCGTGCCAGATTTAAAAAAAAATATATTTTGCTCCACCCTATATGTATATTAACAATAGGAATTATAATGCAGCCTCTTATGCACTGAATTTAATAAGTTCAAAGGAAAACATCCAATATTGCGTTGAATATACTACTTACGGCTTTATAAATTTTAACAAGTTAACACATACAGAAAGTGTCTTTTCCGCCCTTGACGGCTTGCCTGAACTCCGGTTCGCGTCGTTCGTGCAACTGCCGTCGCGTGCGGAAAACTGCCACTCTACACACTTGTTACGTAAATAACTATTTCCGATAAATTCAATTATATTTCCGCAACTATGCGGCTAAAAGAATCATGCGTAAGCATGAAATTGCAGATTCTAAGGCAAATATTCCTGGTACTACGAAGAAGCACTACTTAAAAGCAAAATTACTTTAGCTAACCTAAATTGCCGTACCGGAAAAAAGTGTCCCGGAATGTCCGGAAATTATCATCATAACTAGATGCAATAATAAAGTGACATATTGAGAATCTTATAAGGCTCTACTTAAAAATGAAAGTGCATTAAAATCTATCATTAGCAAATCAAAATACAAATTTAAATAAGTACCTAACCCACTATGTTACAGTTAACCTAATACTCAGATTATATTATTAGGATTAAATACACAGTGATGATGTGGACTTTTTTGCATACTATGTAACTTAGATGAAGACTGTTCTGCAAAAATTTTGGTCGTTAAAAATTGTTTTTTCTAGTTTTTCGACAAAGTGTCCCGATTTTTAACTTTTGGGGCTGGCCACCTTGCGTAGTGCAAGAACAGATCTCACTAGAATAAACCTGCTACTGTTATATAGGCAACCGGTAAAATAATAACGTAAGCATGACACCCGGAACCGATTTTTGGGCATGAGATCTCCACAGTTGGAGTTTGCCTTTGGCTTTCGTTGCGTTAACATCTCTCGGTCGACTACATAGTTAGATTTCGGGTTAAATCGCCTAGAAGCGGTGAGTAGAGTGTTTTGTGACGGAATACGAAGGGAAGCTCCACGGCCTGTTGAGGGGAGTCTTTACCAAATCCAAGGGGGGTGAGCGATGAGGCCTAAAATCCCTGTTCGTGCTGCGTTTTTTCATCCACACAAGGTGGACATGTGACGGCCATGTCTTGTTGTGGGAGGAGCGTAGGGCGGAAGTGTGGCTTAAAGAAAAGGTCATGCGCAATAGACTCTACCAGAGGCGGGAAACTCCATAACCTCAACTGTGCCAAACCGAAAACATTGACGTTTTGTCATTTTTTATCATTGTTATTGTTTGTATTCGGAATCTCCGAGGGTACATACCCGACAAATCGGAGATTCTAAGGGAATTACCACCCAAACTGGGTAACGTGTAAGCCATCCCTAAGGGTAGCTAGGGCTCTGGTTAAGCGCCGGACCGGGTGGAGAGCTGGCCAACCTGTCCCATGGACGAGGGCCAATAACAGGTGAAGGAAGGAAGGAAGATCTCCACAGTTTTGTGGTACTCACTAAGGGTCGCACACACAATCCTACCGAGAGCCCTACAACCGTAGATTGATATTCTATCGGTATTTTTAAAGTATTAATAAAAGCTAATTTATGATTTATTTTAGGAAAACAATATTTAAGAGGAATATTGAGGTAGTAGTGACAAAGAAAATAACACCGTAGATCTCTTAAAATATTAGTCTTATGAATTAAATTATTATTCACGTTGAAACTAATAATTGACTGAAAATTTTTTGCAGGATATAAATCTATACTTAATAGGTACTGTAAAACGGGGCTACTTTGGCACGCGGGGTATCTTTGGCAGCACTCGCACGCCTTTGCCTTTATTAGGCTATTTCGGCTAGTTTTAATATTCAGTCGCCGAGAGTTGTTTAGATAGGACACTACACGTCGACGCGCAAAATATGGTGCGAAATTACACGCGGTTGGCTGGATCAAGGCCCCATAAAACTATACGGAACAAGATTTAGCTGATGCAGTGCAAGCTATTAGAGTGGGGAGGATGTCACAGGTACAAGCCTCCAAACGCTGGAAAATACCTAGGCGAACTCTTCAAAATAGGCTATTTGAGAGGCATGAGGGACATGAAGGTCACCCCACCGTTCTTACCCAACAGGAGGAGACCCTAATATCGGAGACCATCAACCAGGTAGCAAATTGGGGTTTTCCCGATACTGTTACTGTTAGTCACACCAGAGATATTGTACAAAAATATTTAACAAAACAAGGCAGAAACGTTCCTGAATGGCCCAACAAGAGGCCAGGACCGGACTTCATTGAAAAATTTATTACCAGAAATAACATTAGCATTCGATTGGCATCTAATATTAAGCGTGCACGTGCTGCTGTTGGGCGCGCGGAAACCTTAAAAAAAGTCGTTAAAGTAGTGCCAAAGTAACCCCACGATGGGTTTACATTACTTTTTTTCACTTTTCTGTTTGGGTGCCAATGTAACCCCACATACGGGGCTACTTTGGCACCCAATTTGTTATTTTTTTTCTCGAAAACGGTTTATCGTAAAAACCCCATTTTATGACAGGTTATAGGTATGACTTGTATTGCTACCTTTGATTCTTTTCAAATCGATTCCATTATAAATACAGCGCCTAGGATCAAAAATACCCCAAAACCTGCACAAAGTAGCCCCGTTTTACGGTACTCATATTGTTATTGTTAAAAAACCCAAGCCAAAAAACCATGTCAAAATAAAATTAAGTTGGCTACCATGGACGCTATTGGAAAATGCCACCTTAAAAAAAAACATGTTTTGTTTATCGTTTTTTTAATCCTCATATTTCATTTAGATTCAAATGTAACAAGCACCATGTGAATATCTTGAGCGAACGAAATACTAATGTTAATAGGTATGTAAAAAAAGATTTTTTAATTTGACAATAACACACGTCTACAGTGATTATGACGTGAAAAAAAATCATCGAATTTTAAATAATTCCATCCTTTTGTTAACAAGAACAACGCCTATTTTGACCCCCCCCCCCCCGCGTCCAGATTTTCACAAAATTTTCGAGATTTAAAATTTTTGGGGCGCAATAAAATTATGCATGCATTTCAACTTAATTTGAATTAGTTAGCGAAGAGCAAGATACACGCTTCCACTGAGATGCAAAGGAGTATGTCAATGATTGCCGCAGGCTACTGTTGGATGCTGCAACTTCAATTTGTCCAATAATCGTTACACTATGGACTCTGCCAAGAAGTGACACCTGCCATTCTCAAAAATGTGAGAAGTGAGTTCCAAAATTGACTTTTATACTACCAAGAAGTTTATGGTGGTCATTTTGAATAACTTTAAAAATATTAAGAGTAATAAGAGAAAGTATTTAAATTTTTAATTTTTTTTACGATTTTAAGTTTTAAGGGCTTGCAATTTAAAAATTAATTGAGATACGGAATTCGGGTTTTCGGTAAAATGTTTCTTTTTTGAAGACTTTTAAAGTATGGTAGCACCGGCATAAGGTTGCATTTAAAATTTTTGGCCTCCTCCCCAGCGTCACCCCTCAAGAGGGCTGAAAATGTTAAATTACATAAAAAAATAGATTTATTAACCAATAAGATATACCTAAAATTTGGTGTATCCATCTATACTAATAGCAAAGATTTCTGCCCATACTAAAACTTTTCGAACACCCTGTATATCTAAATCAAAACATCTACAGACTTTAAGTTTGTAGACCCGTGTAACATACAGAAATTGAAATTGCTATACTTTTTACATTCGGTGGAACTGAATATAAATAAACATAAAAATTAGTCTCAACTACAGTGGGAGGAACGACCTAGGGCTGAAAGTGCAGGCAAAAAATACATGTATATAGAAATATTTCAACCTTCTTTTATCAGTCTACCAAGGATTATTTTCAAAATTTAATTTTAAAATTAAATGTATTTCCTTGCTATGCTAAATATTAAAAACACTTACCGATGAAAAATACAAGAGTAACTGTAACAGTGAGTGAAAAATAATTTTTCATTTTGTACTTTTTGAGGACACAGCTTTTATGGATAAAGCAAAAATTCAAATAACATTATTTCGCCAAAATACCGGTTGTTTTATAAACGCACGTATGCACATATGCCTTATCAGCCACACCCACAAATAAAATCAGGGACTTCAAGTTCCCCCATTTCATATGTATTTTTATCTTCTACTTTATTTGCAATATTACTTACTTAATTGTTTTTAAAATAATTTTCGTCGAATTGTAGAAGAGTAAATACTAGATAGGACTATCAATCAATCTATAGTATAATATGTATCAATAAGCAAAAATCGCGCTAAAAAGGCATATTCCGCATAATCCAGTCAGTAGGGATTTCTGCCCTACAAAAGGTGGGGTAGAAACGATTTTGATGTATATTACTTATGTCGGGACCCTAATAAAAAATCCAAATTTTCGAGCCTATCGGGTGACGGCTCGGAGCGCCATCTTGCATTTAAAGTGCTAAAAATGTTTTTTTTAAATATATTCTTAACGATTATTCCTACGGCAAAAATATTTATATACAAACTTAAGATTCCTTACATTTTTGTCTAAACATATTTTTTGTTAGTCTACTATGTATTGAGTTACAGAAATATGAACTAGGAACGAAAAATGCGACTTTTAGGTTTATAAATGACTCGGAGCGACTTTAAATAAGCCTTTAGAAATAATGTATTTAAGAGATTTCTACCCTAAATTTATTATTATTTAGCAGAAAATAAAATATTTTCCACCTTTTAGTTTAGTAAGTCTTGCGATGTTTCTAATATATTGTTTGTACAAAAATCTAATGTAAAATAAGATGTGGCCAATGTTTACAAATTGTGTTTACAGTCTCGCTTAGACTGGTTTGTTATGGCTTCAAAGAATGTGAACTCATTCCTTATCCATTCTTTATTCATCCATGGTACTCCATCATCATTTTTATTGGAAAATTGCGCATGAACAAATTACACTGTATTTTTGACTATTTCCACATCACAGTAATAATATTATATAGCAAAATTTATTTTAAAATACAGTAGTTTTCCTTGTTACATACAACGCCGCGCTGCGGTGATCTAAATTAGTACCGAATATAATTAATATTAGGTATTAGGTTTACTCTACGTTTTTTGTTGGAGATGTTTCCTAGAGCATGTATAGACCATCCTTTGTCTTCCTTTGTTTCTTTCATAGTGATCGAAACTGGCCGCCCTTACTGCCCTCTCTAGAGAGAGCAGCACATCAAAATATTAACTACAATTATCCAGAACATAGGTTAACATTGAGTGAAAAACATTGTCCTTACTATGCAATTACGTTCTATAACAGACTGCCTTTGAATTTAAAGGGTCTTGAGTGATTAGACACACTTTGAAAAAATCTTCAGATATATTTGTATACCATAGAGCCATATCCTGCTCCGGAATTCATGAGTTACAAATAGTGCTTTAGGTGCTCTGTTTTTTTTTAATTTTTGATTTTCATGTATATTTGTTTGTGTGTAGCTGTTGACGTATTTCAGACTTTGTTCTTATACAAATATGTTTTGAAATAAATGATTATCTTATCTTCGTATCTCCCTTGCTGTTTCTTCCATTTTTCCTATTCTTAGTAAAATTTTTACGTTCCAAGTAGCTACCAAAGTTTGCTTCGGTTGTTTTTTTATTCCTTTCTATTTGCTTTCCTCATAGTCTTTGCTTCCTACTTCGTTCCTTTGTTCTTATTCAGTCTCCTTATTTTTTGAACAATGTATTATCCTCGTTATTTCCTTACTTTGTTCAGCTTTATCGCTTCCCTCTGGTGACCATTCGATAGTAGTTCTTCCTCTATTTTTGCCATATGTTGCGTCTTGTGGGTTTCTCGTTTAAGGCAACTATGGTATTTATAATAATATGTCTTGTATTTGAAGACTTTTTGTCACTAGGTATATCCTATCGCGAATGATTAGTCAAGTTAAATACTACAGTAACATTTTTCAATCGTTGGGGTTTGTTATTAACATTGAAAAATGCAACTTTACGCCATGCGATAAATTTCAGTTTTTTTTTGCAATATTACCGAAAGCAAAGGGAAATTTTCAATATTATGATTTCATCAGATATGTTATCAGCGGATTTTAAACAATGGCGAAATATATTGCCAATTGCTAAAAATTCACTTAAAATAAATGCTTTTCGAACATACATCTTTTTTTGGCGCCTTCTTATTAGGTTGGGGCATTTGCTGCAGTGGTGTAAAATTTTATGGCTTCTGATCAGAAAAAAGCGATTTCCTATTAATCATTTAAAGTTATTAGCAACGTTTTTTGCTCTTAAGTGCTTCGCCTTTAACCTTCAAAATTGTAATATCTTATGTACAATTGATAACATATATAAATACAATGGACAGCACTCAGTTCCTAGATATAAATAAGTTATCTAGAAAAAATTGCGTGTGGTGTGAACAGAGATATATTTTTATTTGCGTCTTATATTAAAACGTTAGAAAATACCATTCCTGATGAACAGTCAGGCAAATTGAATTTCTAAATAGAGTAAGAACTGAATGATTTATCCTTCAAATGTATCGCAAAGCATTTTGGCGCCTCCGACATTGATCCATTTGCCAGCAGAATACACTATAAGTGACAAAATTTTGCTGACACATCCAGATTGTTCCGCGGAATGCTTTTAATTTAAATTGGAGAGATTTTCGCTTGTACGCATTTCCGCCGTTCTGCCTTGGAAGGTCGGAAGGTGGTATAGGATTTCTTCCTCAACCGAGGTGGTACCACCCCACACATCCTCTTAAAGGGCTGGTGAAGTCCGCACGGATGTTTCCAGCTTTGGATGTGTTAGTCGGATTTCCCCAGTACACCCACGGTACATATTACTTAGACTTCGTTCTTCGTGGGCTGTCAGAACTTAAAAAAAAAAGCAAATCTTACAAGTACTATTTTTACACCCATTAGAGGGGAACCCCATTAGTTTTAGTCCTAATGTAAACCTACTATCCGTCAACACCGTCGCTATAGGAGCCTCTTTAAAGGTCTGCTTTGTTTTTGTCACCAAAAACACTGTAGAACAATATAACAAAAGACTAAAATTATGGTGGAACTTTAAAAATAATTTTTAAATTAGTTTACCACCTACCTAATCTAATCTAGTCTAGCTTCCCTAAATATGACCAAACATGGGATATCAGTATTGTTCTAAACTATATTAGGTCACTCTCTGCAGAAAATCTTTCCTTAAAGATGTTAACATACAAATTGGCAACCCTAATGATTCTTGCCACAGGGCAACGTGTACAGCCAACTAGTTCGATAAATTCTTCAGACATATTCACTAGATTTGATGATGAAATTAAAATTAAAATTCCTAAAAGATTGAAAATTTCAGGTTGAAATAAAACACAGCCTACCCTGATTCTTCGTGTTTAGAGACGACCAGATTATTTGTGCAGGGAAAACATTTGCCGTTTTATACAACATACTTCTCATATCATAAAATAATTTTGAATAAGCAATATTACCCACTGATTAGTTATAGTACGGTTAAGATGAAACTATATTACATACTATACAGATTACTACTATATTAGGTTAGGTTTAGGTTATGTCTATTTGAAGATTTTCGCCCGTGTATGATAATTCTATTTAACTCAATTGATGGGGCTAGAAGCAAAATGATTCAAGTACAAATACGAGAATATGGAGAAAACAGCGTTTAAAGTATTTTCCTTGTAAAACATGGGTGATACGTTTCTAAACAATATTTGTGACAAATGATTGATGGCAACTTAGTGATTTATTCTTTATTAACAAATAACAAAACACTTACGGATATAATATTTTTAAAAAATGTACTTGAACCCTCTTGCCCCCAAAAATCAAAATCAAAATCACAACCAATCGACGGCATGCCTTTTTCGCTCACCCATTGATGTCGCTAAAATGACGAGAATATGTACTTAACTCATTTTGTAAAGAAACGTCACTTAAACCCTTTTGCTTCTAACCCCTTCTTATATTGTAATTTCTCGGTTCGTCGTACTCGACGACACTTCAAGTGCTTAGAATTTGATCATAATGCACAGAAGTGCACTGGCACAGTTAGTCAAAATCCAAAATTGTAATAGACAATTTAAAAGTCCCACTTTATTTTCTATTCGTAATTCATGGTTTCGATTTTTCTTAGAATTTCGGATTTCGTATTTTGATTAATTGTAAAATTTAAATGAGTCTTTTTTATTTATCATTTTGCCGTAAAACACTCTTAGTCCCACTTTATTTTTTATTCGTAATTCACAGTTTAAATTTTACTTAGAATTTTTGATTTCATACTTTGATTAATTCTTAAATTTAAAGCAGTTTTTTTGTTTGTCATTTTTCGGTAAAATACTCTAAAATCCTACTATATTTTTTATTCTTAATTCACCGTTTAAATTTTACTTATAATTTTTGATGTCGTATTTTGATTAATTGTAAAATTTAAAGCAGTTTTTTATTTATCATTTTGCGGTAAAATAATAACCAGGTTACATTTAGCAATCTAATTATTTCACTTGATTTTGAACCTTTTAAATCTGTTATTTATAAAATTACTCGAAAGTTGTTTAAAAAATGTATCGATAAGATTAAACACTTTAAATATTGCAGTACTTTTGTAACAAATTAATTTAGTAGCAACGTCAAATATGAATATTAAATATACTTTGGTTTTAATAACTGTAATCGGTAAGTTAACCTTTTTTCACCTAAGGGCCAAAAGCAGTAAGTTTGGAAGTAAAATTAGGAAATACGTTATTACGTAAACCTACATATTGTAATTTCTTTATAGAAAGTGGACGGCTTTATCTCGACTAGATTTCTCTAATTACAGATGTGGCGTTGCTAGTTCTACTACTGAGATAGACATATAGAACATGCTGTAGATTACTGGACCCTTACATTCTACCCAAAACGTCGAACATGACTAGATTCAATAATTTTCGAGATTTTAATGTGCAAAAAAAACATTTTTGGTGCTTTGACAGCCAGTAACTCACTAATAGTACCTTCATCTTAGAGTAAACGGCCTTCATATCTCTGTCTTAGTTTTTTATTTCCTATTAAGAAATCAAAACTTTCGGTTTAGGAAATAAAAAAAATTAGGTAAAACAGGAAGTTATATAGGTATATATATATATATATATATATATATATATATATATATATATATATATATATATATATATATATACCTATGTATATATATGTATATATATATATATATATATATATATATATATATATATATATATATATATATATATATATATATATATATATATATATATATATATATATATATATATATATATATATAAACGCTTTTCAGATACTCCAAGATTTCGATAATGTTTATTATCTTCGTCAGATCTACAATATGAAACAATAAGTTCACCTACATTTGAAAATTACATATCTAAACACAACATACAAGATAATATTTTTCTTTCCTTATAGAATTACTTACTGCTAATGCATTGCTTAATAATCAAGATAGCTTCTACAAAAAACGGACATTGTATTATTTGAAACAATTTACTACATTCTTGTTAATTTTCTATTTTATGGTACAAATGATTTATGTAATCCTAAGTTGATGGCAAAAGAATTTGTTGGAGTTTTTTAGATTTTTTCGATTTTCAGTTTTTTTTATTTTTTATTTTATATATATTATATTGGTTAAGCTATGATTAAGTTAGTGTTAGTTGATATCCTGCTAACTTAGCCTCGACTTCGATGATTGTATAATTGTGCTATTGTGGCGAATAATTTTTGTTTTGCTGTCTCATACTTATAAATGAGCAGAGGGACTGTAAAGTTTAAAAGTAAAAGTGGTGGTTGGTTATATAGACAAGTTTGAACTGGTGTTGTTATTAGTAGCGTTATTGTTGGTTGATTTTAATGTTAATAGATTGGAGTAAATGATACTGAATCCTTCAATGTCAGCTCTTGTACTGATTGCTTTTGGTTCTAAGAAAATTTCAACCATTTCCACAACCGCCTCTTACTGTCGTTCACCTCATTGCACATTTTTTTATACTGTTTGGTAAAAGACCTTGACAACTTTCGGGTCATTGGAGGACTCGGGTTTGATTGAGTCTCCCAAAGACCTTAAAGTATATATATATATATATATATATATATATATATATATATATATATATATATATATATATATGTGTATTATTTTTGTGAAAGTTTTCTTGGGTCTAAGCTATTTTCTGAAAATAAACATAATGTTTGTTTTCACAAAAAAGCCCTCGACCCAAGAGAACTTTCACAATTGTCCTCTTCAACACTTTGTTTAAAAAAAAATGAAACAGTGGCTTAGATGTAACAGTTTCGGTTTTCATTTCATAATCTATAATTCCTAACAATTTCTTTTGGATAATATGCTTTATAACGGCCAGGCTTTGTTTTATCAACATTTATTCTATTCTTCTTTTTGTTCATTTTTAGGGTTTGTCGATTATGAAATGAAAATCAAACATTATTATGTTATGCCTAAACCATTGTTTAATTTTCTCCAAACAAAGTTTTGAAGTGATAGAACAACCCCAAAAAATTTAAATATGTTTACAGCGTTCAACACAAATAATTTTGACTTATAGCATCTGCACTAAAGTAATAAGTTCTTGTTTTGATTACCTATTTTACATTACGTTTCTTTGGATTTAATTTACTATTTATTTTTTGTTCTTTCAATGTATGTTGGTTAATATGCAGCTTCTCTAATTTGTCTCTGTTTAAATTCCAAGGATCATTTTTAGCTTACGCTTCAGCGGATCTAAGCCAGTGTTACTATGAAAATTAAATATTATTAGATATGTTATACCCAAACCATTATTTATTTTCTCCAAACAAAGTTTTGAAGTGGTAGAACAATCCCAAAAAATGTAAATATGTTGCTGAATATTGGCGTGTTCATCTCAAAAATAACAATTTCATTAAAATTTTTACAGCGTTCAACACAAATAATTTTGACTCAGCGTCTGCACTAAAGTAATAAGTTCTTGTTTTGATTACCTATTTTACATTACGTCTTTTTAGATATAACTTTCTATTTATTTCTTGTTGTATGTATGTTGGTTAATATGCAGCTTCTCTAATTTGTCTCTGCTTAAATTCCAAGGATCATTTTTAGCTTACGCTTCAGCGGATCCAAGCCAGTGTTATTATTGCGATGATGATTCAGCATGTAATGATCCGGTAGATGTCAGCCAAATAGAAGTAATGGATTGTGCCTTTATTGAAAGCTCTAAATCGGCTTCGCAAAAACTACACCACCCAGCAGTGAAAGATGATGATAGTGTGGTATGTGTTAAGGTCAGCGGTACCAATGGAGGTACGTAATCTCACAACTATCATTTGCAGCTGTGTTGTCGTTTCCATCAATACGACTAACAAGTTGCGAATTAACTTTGTGATTCAGATTTATTTTTATGCTTGGTAATATTTATCACAAGTGTTAACTTATTGGGACCTAATAGGAATAGTAGCCTAAAATATACCGTAATGGTATATTTCGTGTTGGATTGATAATTTAATAAAACAATAGTTAACTGTAACCAACTTCACTTATTTAAATGGCGCTAATATAAAATAATAGTTATTATTTTAGAGATTAGTGATTCGGGGGTTTCTTGGGGGGAGAAGTGCAAATTCACATTTAAATTTTAAAGCGTTATTCAACCTAAATAGGACTATTTGTTGCCATGGAAATTTCAAATGCGATTACCTCAAAAACGGTTAATCGCAGCGACCCAACAAAGTACACCTTTTTTACGTAAAACAGTAGGAGAATCGATTTTTTCTGTAGTAAAATCGCTACAATAAGCCGCAAACATATTCTGTCATTTTAAAGAAGCGCGATGTGCCGCAGGTGGCACCCTCTACTGGTAAGATAGAGGACAGGATTAGTTTGCATTTTCGCCCCGAAGAGGCCCCCGAATTTCGCGCCGCTATCTGTATTTATTCAAAAATTATTCAAAATAATCGAAAACAAATTTAAAATTCTGACACCCTCTATCTTGGTTATTATCCACCCTTGGATTGGGTAAGTTTAACAAAATCGCATTGTTTTGACCTAGGGAGAACTGTTGTACTACGTACCATTACTTATGGACTATTTTTGGTTACAAAGGAAATATCAAATGCGATTATCTCGAAAACGGTTACTCCTAGGGACTTCAATACAATATATCTTTTTGACGTAAAAGATATAGAGTAATCGATTTTTTTAATAGTCAGATCGATATACTAAGCTTAAAAACATTATGTCATTGAAAATGTGCACTATGCTGTAAGTGACATCGCGAGTATGGCCGAATTTGAACTTCTCGCCTCAAAAAACCCTTAAGTCCCTAATTTTGTGGCGTTATGTCTTTTTTTTGAGAAATTATTGTGAAAAATCCAAAACAAAATTAAAATTTTGATACCCTGTATCTTGGTTATTATTAACTATGGAATTAGGCAAGTTTGAATAAATCACATTATTTTGACATAAGGAATCTGCTGTTGCTCTGTGTACCGTTACTTTTGGACCACCCTGTATATACAAATTTTTTAATAATTGGGTTTTTGATAGAAATATAAATCGCGCTTGAGTCCACTGTGTTAAATTCCAAATATCAAATAAATACGAAAAAAAAAAGGCAAATATCAAATACATAGATATTTTAGAATTATTCCTAGCATGTCAAAGTATATTAGTGTAAAATGTAAAAACATCTTCTTGTTATTCAAAAAATCATAATATGATTTTTAATATGCAGGAAATTCCAAAAAATCTTCTTATTATGGCACCAATAATATCTGTAATCTGTTATATCTCACTTACTGGACTTCAACGCCCTAAGGCTATGCGTGGACAAAGAAATAAATTTATTGTAGACATCTGTGTTTTAGATATAATAAAACCCCAACCCATGTTCTTAAATTAAAAAAAAGTTTGGCTAATTTTCTTTACATGCCTACTAAGAAATATCAACTATTGCACTTATATTATCCTAATAGGAATATCACTCATTAGAAATTTAAAATTAAAATTCATCTGCTCTATTCTATCATCAATTTGTGCGACTGCAGGAACATTACGCAGTCATGCTGGAATAAGGGAGCGATTATCATTTTTAATCGAAGATAATGCAACTATAACATACTTTTTCTGTCCTCCACCTGGTAGACTTGTCCATAATAACATCAGCATTCATTAGGATCTAAATGGTTTTGAATTAACTAGACTTTTCTGTTTTTAACATATCAACCAGGAAATCTTTAACCAGTACTACATTTTTAAAATGCCGTACATAAAGACACCGCGCGTCGCGCCGCAGTTTCTGACCAAGTAGCCATAAAAATAATTATCAAATTATTTCATCCTAAAACACAGCACAAAAACCATAAAATATTGAGCGGTTTCTAAAGACCTAAAAAGTATAAAAATATATTTTCATGCTATAAAACTTTTACAGATTTTTTTGATACTTAGCATAACGTTACCTGAAGCAAGTGACTAAAAAATATTTAAAAAGTTTTCTTTTCTTTTGCTTTCAACTTTTGGTAAATTTTTATTCTACCTGATTTAAAAAGAAAATTGCAAAATACAGAAAATAATTATTAAAGTTTATAATTCCTCCGTTAATATGGAACGAGGTAATTACGAGTTTAGAACAGTTTTAAATGATATCCGGCCTGTATTTTTTTATTCAGTTGTGTAGTTCAAATGAAGTTTTCTACATCTAAGAACATATTACTTTCATTAGGTTTTAACACTGTGAACCTAATAAAAACCTTTTGAGTAATTTTATATATTTTATATTCAAAAATTAAACTTTTTCATGAGTTCAGATCTTCCGATAATGAGATTACTGTGTTGCATCCTATGGAAGAATCACAACTTTTCATTGACCTTATTTAAATGAGTTAACAACATTTTAAAATTTGCATTGAATATAAAAATTATTTTTATGTGTAGATATTTTCATAATCATTTGGTTTAATTTTTGTTTTCACTTTAATTTTAAACAGTGAAGTGAGGTTAAAAAGATGTAAAGGATCATTGATACATCTTGTCGAATCATTTCTGCTTGTTGGTTGTTTACTTCGGATAAAGCGGATTCGACGTTTGCAATTAGGTATTTCTTCTTTTAGGATGTTTATAAATCTGCGAAGGTACTTTTTATTGACATAATTTACCTCTATGAAATCCAAGCGGCCTTCAAAGTTCTTTAAACCTTGATTTTTTTGACGTGTCGTTATTTGTAAGGCGGATGAGATTAGCGTGAAAGGAAGCCTTTTTTTTGTATTCTTCCACGCGAAATAGGTCATGTAAAGATAATGACGCAATTCGTGTGGAAGAATTTTGTGATCGTCGTATACGCTAGTGTGGAAGAAGCAACGGCGTTTCTTTTTAATTAGAAAAACTTTACTTCTTACTTTTCCTTTAATACAAGCTTGCCTATTCGATCTCCATATTGATTTGTATAATAATTCGTAAAAAATAGATAATGCTTTCAATACAGATTTAGAAAACGGAAAGGCTTAATTAATGAATGAAATTGCTTTTATTTAAAAGACTGTTAGATTTTAGTATAAGGCTTGCTATATAATCACATGCTGTAATTTTCTGTAGAATCCGAAACTGCTAAAAAATATACGTTTCTATTAAGGAAAATTTAAATATTGTGTTCTTATGCGTCGAAAAAGACTAATTTTAAAGCACCCTGTATAGAATTTTGTGGTTATTTATATCTTTTAAGAAAGCTTGCTTCTTTACTATGAGTTTCTAGTACTCACATAGGGCGGTGCTAATAAAAGTAATAAAATATTCGCGGAAGAAAACTAGAGGGACACCAATATAATTTTTATATAAAACCAATTATCTCGAAAATCGAAAGAGTTAGACATAGGATATATTAAATAAAAGAGATTTAGTTTTTAATGAGATATCTAAAATCAGGAAAAATGTACATGTAAAAATAAAAATGTAAATGTTCCATTTAAAATTAGCAAGTTAATAATGGTTACCATGGTAGCTAGCAAAGCTAGAACGATGATTATAGCTTATTTGAAGTTGACGCATCGAGAAACATAAAGTTCCTAAATATTAAAAATTATTATAAGGTCCTTCCCCATAGTACAAGTTCGTTTTGACATATTGTACAATTTAAGCAGTTTATTGTGTCCAAGCTACCATGCAAAAGTATATTTTATATTTATTTTTAGATGGCGCAACAGAAACGTTTAGGTCGTGTTTCCTTACACTGGTAGAAGAGCAACCGTTTTGTGAATATGCGGAAACTACGCTGGTTGGGTGGACCGATTTCCATTGCAGCACCTGTGATACTGACTTATGCAATATTTGAGAAACAACAATATTATAGTCCTTAAGATCTGTTGTATATTACATTACTTTACACGTTTTGTAAAAAAACAACATGCTAAAAGACTAATACTGTTTTGAATAGACAAAAAATTGCACTTTCGGAAGTCTAGTTTCTTTAAACCAATTACAAGACGGCCGAGGATTTTTAATGTTGTATCCAATATTTCTGATAATTAAAATTAGTTTCTGGTGCTCTCTAGAAGATTGTCACAGGTTGAATCATTTTTCTTATCTATGTCAGATAAAGCCAAATGAACCTATATCAAGCTTGTTATGGTTTCTTATAAATCATCTAGAATAAACTACACATTTGACAAAGGCGCCTTCTTGTCCCAGTCACAGTAATATTCAAATGAAAGGAAGCTAAAGTTAGTGAATATTAGGATATGACTCTGCGTTACTCAAAAACCTAAATCTTTCAGTGGATTTAGAAGACTCTAGTTGTCGCTATTTGAAGATCGAAGTTCTGGAAGTGGTCGCCATCTACAGATTTCTCCTGTCGCGCCGACTCCCTCTTGACACCGACGGCCAACGAAGTTTGAACTTAATAAGTAATGTCAATTTTGCCATTAAATAAAACCCTTGAATTTGTATAACTAATATATATATATATACATATATATATATATATATATATATATATATATATATATATATATATATATATATATATATATATATATATATATATATATATATATATCGGAATAGATGAAAATTTGCCGAACAATGAACGATATAAAAATTAATAATAACGATATAAAACAACAAAGAACAGTTTAACGAATGTTAAATAATGAACTGAACAATGATCTGGACAAGAGTTTATTAATCCGATAGAACTCAAATTGACAAGATATAAAAATAAAAATCATTGTTCTGTGATCTATTAATTCCCCATAAAAAGAACGTTAAAAATTTACCCTTATAACAGTTAACCCCTTTAAAATACATAAGACTCCTGACTGCATATTAATTAAGTTCTCACATGACGCGGAAATACGCGAGCGCGTCTTTAAATGATGTTACCGAAACTCCATCTTTTACACAAACTCGACTCACTTCGAAAACGACCAGTTTAAGACTCCCTTTAATGTATTTCCAGTGGTACCTAGTCCCTTCTAAATATTTCCCTTTACACCCTCCACTAGGGTCTATCTCCGGCCCATACCAGAGGCGGAGTAACACCGAATTGTATACAAAACGAAATTAAATAAATAGTTCTTTGTTTAATGGATGATTTGTCCATTATATATAGGTTAAAACACTACTAATCTACGCTAAGGCTCTTGAATACGTGATCGAAAAAACACCCTTTTCAGGGTCACTTTCCAAAGGTAAAAAAAATCACATCCAAAAAGCCGATACATAAGGAGTTCGAATTTTCTAAATCTAGCAGTTACTCATATCCGTATTGTCATTCCATCCTTTTCTATAAAGAAGAATATTCATTATCTCGCGATAATTACGAAATCGCCAAAACGTTTCTAGATACGACCTTGTTCGTTATAACTTATGTCTTGCTCTAACTCGTACAGAAATAAAAGGTTCTTTTATTACTGTCTATCACGTAAATTTTATGATTACCAATATTGGTTCTGTTTCAATACTCGGTCTTAAGCCCTTTTTAATTTTATGGTATCTGTGATGACAAATACATGTGCACTGTTCCTAAGAAATAGCTTTTAACTAATCTCCCTAAGTTATCCCTAATATTTTAATGTAGGTACTCGTTTTGTCACAAGATACTAGAAATTTCAATTTTTTATCATCTACAACATGATGCTACTATGAATTTAATACGTTAAAACGTTTAAAATTATATACTATATAATTTCAAAAATAAATCTTCACACTGAACCTAGGGTATAACAACAAAATTTCACTACGGCATATGTAGCTCAGTCTTTCCATTTTGCTCGTGGGTGTTGCTTTGTAAATCCTACTATATTTTCCTAATATGGATTTAGGATCGATCTGGGTACAAAGCCATAGCCAACAACAAAAAAGATCTCAAAAAAATACGCTGTTTCAAATTAAAGTAACTTTTTTTTACATTACCAAAAATCCATTACAAAATGTAGGTTAGCAAAAGACGCAAAGCGGTTGTTTACTCGACGCGAGTACACTTTTCGGTTTGGCAGTACGTTCTCATGATGTTCAATCCCAACACTATTCGAAATTTGGCGAATCGACCTTGAAACCTCAAACGATTTCAACTAGGTTTCATGCGACTGAATATGTATTCAAATCAATTTCAAATCTTTATGACAATGCAATACTAACCGGAGATCTGTTTCGCTCGTATTAACCACCAACAAATGATTTACGAGTATTTAACAACGAAATTGGAAGTGGTAAAGGGACTAGCTATAAAGCCGGCTAAACGACGAAAAAATGACCTAGCATTGAGCGAATTAAACGCCATTAAGGTCAATTTTAAGTTACACATTCGATTGGCAATAATTGGATCGATCCGAATCAGATTATGAACTTTTAGCGAAATGCGTAATTACTGCAGGACGCACGGTATACGATTTGACCAATCTAGCGGGACAAAATTATATAGCTAATCTGCATAAGTGAAATGCTAAGGTTTACTTCTCTTGTGGTCATTACACTAAAATTAAACGCAAATAAAAGGTTTTTTATTATAAGAAAAAAAAATCACGTTTTTAACAAATCTAAAACATCCTTATTTGTCGGTCCTTTCTTTGTGAGACCAAGCTTCTTTAAAAATGTTATGTGGAGGTCAGATGAGACCAGCTATGATGCATCAAATGCGGCGTGTAAGCTTTGCAGAGTGCCGTTATATTGAGGTACCTACGGACAAAATATGTTTATATTTATAGAAACCCGCATAACTCCGCACTGTGAATTTATATCCGACGGAAAGCTAAGACACTAAGATAATATTGGAAATAGATATGAAGACCTGGCTGCCTGTGGCTATATAACTTTTTATTCGATAAATTTATTTTTTCTGGGTAATTGAATAACCCATTATTTTAAAAGCATGAATATTTATTAATTAAAAATATTGTAAACAACATAATGGCCATTTATGTAAATACATACCTTTCGACCTGGCTTCCATCGAAAAAACCGTAAAATAAATTCGAATAAAGAAGCAATGCTACTATCTTGTGCCGATACCTGCAAGGGAAGAAACACCGGCGTAAGCAAACTCGAGCGGGGTATCTTGTACTTCTTTACATACCTGCCACGTCAATATATTTAATAACGTAAACATAACATCGGCGATCAAATTTTCTGAACTTTGCAATAATTATACCTTCTATCCCGCTAGATTGGTCAAATCGTATACTGTGGGGCGGTTGCAGAAAGAGATACAATGACACATAGGCTTTGTTTGTTTAGATTTCTTGTGGCAGTAAGTTTTTGTGGCTTTCTGAAAAACTTTGAACATTAGTGTGTATTTTGTGAACTATTAAAGAGAAAAACGTGTCTAGACATTAGTTTTTATAAGCAGATTTACATTGTTTATTCAAAAAAGGCCTGAACATTGTTTGGTATCGTCGTGTAAGTCCAGTGGTAAAATCCCGGGAATATATTATTTTAGGTAAGTATATATGTATGTTATTAAACATGATCATTAGAGTTAAGGTAAAAGACAGTTTGACAAAGTTCAATTTTTTTGGGTTTGCTGAAATTATATTGTTCTTGGTGACCTCGCATTCATTTATGATAAAATTTCTATAAAATCAGGATTGTCAAAAAAGAGCCTCTTGGATAAGTGACTGGCTTATTGTTTGAAGCAAGAACCTTACCTAAAATACACGATACAAGAATCCAAGAATTCAAACAGAACTGAAGTAAGTTCCATTTTGCTTAGTCTAATACGACTACCTAAAGTTTTAAGCTGACAAGCGTAAGAATAAGATAACTAAATTTTATACTATGAAGTTGTTTCTTACCTTGTCTGCAAATTCATAAAGGAAAGGTCAATTACTTTTAACCCTACTACAAACCAGTGCCATAACTGGCCTGATCTTCTGTGCATACAGCAGGTACTAAATCAGAATCACTATGGTCTTTAACGATAGTAATGAATGACATATTACAAATTATCTATTCACATTATGCACTATACAAGAAAACGTTTCATGGTTTGCGCATTTATTTATGCCATATAGAGAAACTAGTGAACTTACTAAGTGTACTTTTCACAACATTAAATCTCTTCAAGGTTTGGACCTTTTTAAAACTTCTGAGAATTATCTAGATGGTGGCGCTTTTTGTATTTTGCATTCCATCATAATATTGTACAGTGAAACTATACAGTGAAACTATTTGTAAACTTTATCCTTGTAAGACGTTACATTAGTATGTAAGACTATGCCCATGTAATTACAGTGAATACGAAAACTTTTGAAGTCCGGACCTGGCCTGCATCCTACTTTTCAAGGTAAACTAGTGCCATAAATGATACTTTCCTAACACGTGTACAGAGTCAAGTCAGTCAATTTTTAGGCAATGACTAAGGCTGGCCACTTTTGGTCTGCCGCCAGAGGCGTCGATGTCGATAATAAGTAGGTACGTGCGTATATATTTGACAAAATAATTTAATTCATGGGCGTTGCCGTGATTGTGTGAAATATAAAAAACGGTAAAATTCGAGTTCGACTCGCGCATAAAGCGTTCTGTACCACATAAAATATTGTGAATTTCTCACAGAACGCAAAATTCTCAATATCTAATTCTAGGCTAACTCTTGAATTATTAACCAGATGATGCGATGCCGATAGCGGAAATAAGTGAGTGCGTGTACTGTATACGTTATATAACAGATCAAATGATTTTCCTTTACTACTTCTAATTTCCTTGGTATTTATCATCAGTTAACCGTAGTGCAGTGCTTGGTGTGCCAGACTACTGTCCAAAAGGTCTGCGGGTCGTATCTAGGGGTTGCCTATACGGTTTCACCCGAACAGTCTGATGATTTGTCCCGCGTTCGTCTGCTTTACTGTACCGGACACTAAACGTCCGAGAACAGAGCATAAGCCACTGGGACCTTAATCAGCCGGCGATCTGCGGGTTGATTAGTGGAAATTTTCTAATTAAAAGATTTTTTAAATTTCACAAAAGTATTTCCTTTAATCGCATAAGTGACGCAGTACAAATTTTATCATAAATTTGTATAGGTACAAATCAAAGTTTAACATCGGATACACAATACACACTTGAGTTAATGATAAAATTTGTAATGTATGTCACGTTAAAATTTGTTCTGTCGGGTAAAGTCCCCTATTAATGACTAACTCAGTTTCTCATGCTTGTTGCCAACACGTATTACATACCAGAACATGAGATATTTTTGACTAATTAATTGTTTATAATTCTATAAATAATCATCGCAATAAACTAAAAACTATGTTTAAAATTATTAAAAATTATTAACCTGAGGCAAGCAACTGGTACCAATTACTGACCAATAAAAAATAGCTGTTTAGCTAATTGGTGACCGTTGCAAATACCAAATAGTGACCAATAGTGAGAAAGGTATATAAGAAAAGAAAATATAATTTATCAATTAAATAAACACTATCCAAACAAACTTGTTGCATACTAGCTTGGATTCGTTCGATATTACTGCCCATATTTATCAAAATGATTTTAGAAACTTTTTAAATATCTACATATAAAAGAAAACACTGACTGACTGACTGACTGATTCATTGATGTATCAACGCGAAGCCCACTAGAAACTGGAAATTTGGAACAGATGTTTCTTATAGGCATGCGCCCCTAAGGGGGTGAAACAGGGTTTCAAACTTTTTACGGGGAAAAAATATTAGATGGTCTAGTTGAGGTTTTCTGTCAGATGTCGCCTCGATGTCTTAAATGAGAAACTGATCATATATTCAAACCAAATTTGAAGTTGAATTATGTTGCTCTGTTCCTACCAAGAGGGCACCGTGCGCCTTGTGCTTGCAGACTACAAAATCCTAAAATACGAAAATTCCTGTAAACTGTCAACCACCAATTTCCTAATTTACCGATAACACGAAACGCATTCTTACTTACCTCACTTCACCTCACATGTCAAGCAGTCCATGTTCACCGGAATTATATTATTTCAGTCTTTAGGTTTTCTTATTTCGCCTCAGTATTACGAGGGTAATATAAAAAGTACGTGAATGTTTATTAAAACTTTATTAAAATTATTTACATTATTTATAGTATGTATTATTACATTGGTAGTTCTATTAAAACTGTGCAAAATTAGAAAAGAACAGGAAATATATTCATATAGGTACAAATTATGTGCTGAATAATTATGTAGGTTATACCGATCTCTAGATGTAATATAACAACACTTTCTCTTTCCAAACAATTTTGAGCAGTAAAGATTGCTGATTTATTTAATCTACATCATATGTACCTATATGTTTTTCTGGATAGCAAGAAGTAGGTACTTCAATCGATTAAAACATTCGTCTTGAGATTTGTTCAGATCTTTACGATTTGGGATCCCAAGGTTACAGAAAAATCATTTCTGTCGCGGTTAGTTTGTCTATCTGTTGACAGCTCAAATACTATGTAACAGAGTGAGTAACTGAAACCAATTATGTTCAGATTCACTAAAAAGGTTTAAGATTTAGTATTGGTTTAAGTTAAGATCTTCTAGTTGATCAGTTAGGTTTTGACAGGGCTCTGTCCAGTCATTGTTAATAAGTCGTCATTAAAAACTGATGAGTTATAATATCTAAACGATTTGCTTGGTTTCTAACTCATTTTTATATTCAAACGTGTTGCTAGAATGAATTTAGTTATATTATTAGGAGCAAGCAAATACTAAAATTGTCCTTTTCTTTATGCGTTAAGATATTGACATGAATTGTGGTACACGCGAGTATGTAATTAGAGTGTACCTTTACGTGTAAAAACTGATTTTCTAAAGTTCTTGAATCAGTGGCGTGCGTGCGGGGAAGTCTTTATTTTTAACGAGAAAAATGGCGCGCCACTGTTTTTTTTAAATCGATATTGTAATAATAAATATGACTTTTTTTTAAATATTTTTTGTTCAGGAAACAGTGCATTTTGATTTAAGCTTATAGTAGATGCTGGAACTGACTTCTTCATGCTCTAAATCGTCTTCGCATATTATTTCTCCTAATTCTTCGGAATATTTGAACTGTGAACATATTAAACACCCTGTATCTCGAAAAAGAAGCGTTTAGGGATCCATGTCTATATAAACTTATTGTCATATTTTTAGATGTAGATTCTGCCCTTAAAATTTCTTGACATCTTTTTGTAACACCCTGTAAAAAAGAAGAAACTGACTGACTGATTGATTGACTGACGTTCAACGCACCCATCCTTAGTGCATGCCTACATTATATATAAGAAACCTCTCTGCAAAATTTCAAATTGCTAGACTCAGCGGTGTGAATTGTGCGTCAATCAATCAGTCAGTCAGTCAGTCAGTCAGTCAGTTTCTTCTTTTATATATAGAGATATTGTAATTTTAAAATCAAAACGAAACAAAGATTATGCAGGGGAAGCATAAAAATATAAGAAGCAAAAACCATTTTAATTTTTTATGTAAGTAGTACTTAAATGAATTTTCCAGGGTTGCCATATCACGCGTTAAGAATTATTTTTAGGACAACGAAACTGCGATGATGCTTGAAGCGTTAATTTACTTAGGTTTTGTTTTTAACATATTTTATAATTTATTTATTTCGGGATTTAAGTGCCCAATCCCAGGATTTTTCGGGACTGAATTTTTAATGGGATCCCAGGATTCCGGGATCCCAAAATCCCGCAAGCCCTAGTGTGAATGTAGCGATACGGATAAAAAGGGCGGTCTGTTCTCGATCATTTGTCTAAGGAGTGTGATATCTTTTCTAATACAGGGTCTAGAAACCCGAAATTTTCAGTGGATGACAATCATGATAGCACCGACATTATATGATTCTCGGGGGGGCGATTGGGCAGTCAACACCATAGTTGGGCACTGCCTTGTTAGTGCAAATTTTTAAAGTGTGGTGCTGATTTAGAACATAAGAACTAGAGGCCATTTCAGCCAACACAATTTTCCTATATTTTTTTTTATTTTATTGAATTACTTTATACAATTATATTCACACATAGATTATACTTTTAAAGAATCAGCAAAATACGCAACAAATAATTAGCTGCAGTTATTTGTATTTCATATAATTTCATTGCCTGACGTTTCCCCATGTAAAGTGGCTTTAACACCACAATTTATGTATACTTCTAAGCATAAAAAAATTAACTAAACAATTATTTCAAATAATAAAGTACATCGTGGACTGTGACAATTTATTCAACCAAAACCACAACGAATTCAAACTAGGTCCGAAAGACAAAAATTATTCCCTTTAGGATAATGTTGAAGATATTCAGAATTACTGAATTATTAGGCTATTATATGAATTTGTAATTCTGTAATATTTTTCGGTAAATCGGCAAATATTTTTGTAGAATCGTGATATCTGGCGTCATAAAATAGATGTCGATCGTGTAGACACCAGATTGATTTGAAAAATAATCAGCAAGGCCCAAGAGCTTATCTTTGTGCCATGGTCTTGATTTCATGGAAATGTTTGTTGTCCTCTCCTCTCAGAGAACGTTTTGAAAACATATTTTAGTAACAACCTACATTATTAAGTTTATCTATTGATAAGATTATTTCTACTTAAACATTCATTAAATCTTAGACCATATTTGTGTTACCAACTTAGTAAAGCGAACATAACTTAAAAGTTTAAAAAATGAACATTATATTAACTCTAAGCTTAGTCGTTTCAGTTGGTGAGTTAAATTATTTTAAACCATTGTATTTGCAAGAAAATACCCATTTCATTCATGAAACACTCTCTGGCTTTGATTACCTCGGCAACTAATCCTACTTATTCGTCAGTTTCATTTGGTAACAGCATTGTTAATGTGTCATTAAAATCAACCTCTAATTTGATCATTTCTCGCACATTTCTTGCTTTACTAATGTACTAACTGTTTGTGTTGATGCCTTACAAATAAACATCATTTAAGCTCTCCTTAAGTTAAGTATGCAGTGTTTTGTAGTTACTCATTTGCAAATAGGTTTCATATTTTTTGTCGGTAAGGTAAGAAGAGTTCGGTAGTAATGAGTACTATGTTATGGTTAATGCAAAGAGGAAAAGCCTTTATGTCTGTCTCTTTATGTAGAGAAATGCATCAAAGCCTTTAAACACTAGTATCGATAAGCTGATCAAATTGTTTTCGTCAAATTTCGTATTTAATTTTGTACTCGTATAACTTTATAACGATTACAATTAATCGTAAATCATAACAACACAGATTCAAAGGTGACTTTTTATCGTTTAATCTAGGTTAACACATGATAGATAAATTATACCTATAACTAGCCACCTTCGAACCCACTTGAGGCATACTCCCGAAAAGCTGATATACTGAGTTGAAAAAGTTGTTTTTACTGTTCCGTGAGACGGAATACTTATGGAATCACTTAGGTATCCGTCCGTCCATCCGTCCGTCCGTCTGTCACAGGCGATTTTCTCTGAAACTATTCGATGTAAAAATTTGAAATTTGGCACAGAGATAGGATGTGGTGGCCCAATTATAGACGTGAAGTATAAAAAGTTGAATTTTGATTCTGTGGGTTAATTTCAGGGGGTAAAGTAGGAAATGTAAAAAAAAATTCAAGGGCATCGTGTAGGGTGTCAAATGAAAGCTTATTGAAGCACGAATTAAACAGTACTGGTTGTTCAAAAAGTTTTGAAAGCGGAAATGAAAATACGTTTTTTGTTTAGTGAAATCACTTTTATTGCTCAGTATACTCTCCCATAAGATCAATACACTTGGTCCAACGGTCTTCCAACTTGTTTATCCCATCATGGAAGTGACTTTCTGCAAGGCCTGCAAAATATTCCTCTACGACGGCTATAACCTCTTCGTTTGATGAAAAATGCTTCCCACGAAGGAATTTCTTGAGGTGTGGGAACAGCCAGAAGTCAGAGGGAGCTAAATCAGGCGAATACGGTGGATGCTGCAACAATTCGTACTTTAATTCGGTTATTTTAGTGATGGTTTTTTGAGCTGTGTGAGCGGGTGCATTGTCTTGATGAAAAATGATTGTTTTCTTCTGCAAACCGGGTCTTTTTTCACGAATTTTTTCATCCAATTGGTCCAAAAGGTTACAATAATATTCAGAATTTATTGTTTTGCCAGTTTGGAGATAATCCACCAACAAAATCCCTTTTGCATCCCAAAAAACTGACGCTAACACCTTCTTCGCCGATTTCTGGACACGAACTCGCTTCGGTGCCGAAGTGCCTGGTTCACACCACTCCTTAGCCTCTTGTTTTGATTCAGGATCATGATGGTAGACCCAAGTCTCATCCATAGTGATGAATCGACGCACAAAATCCTTTTTATCCTTTCGAAAATGCTCCAAATGTTGCTCAGAAAGTCGCATTCGAACGTGTTTTTGTTCCATTGTGAGCGAATGCGGTACCCATTGTGCACAGAGCTTTCTGAAACCCAAAACTGCACTTAAAATATGACTCACACTGCCTAATGAGATGTCTAGGGCCTCTGCTAAATCTCTCTCGGTCAATCGACGATCTTCCAAAACCATATCCTGTACTTTTGCTATGAATGCTGGTGTTGATGCACTTTTTGGACGTCCTGAGCGTGGATCGTCTTCAACGCTTTTTCGACCACGTCTAAACTCTAAAACCCATCGATGCACAGTTGGAAATGAAGGAGCAGATTCCTTTAACACTTTCACCATTTTTGTATGAATTTCCGTTGCTGATAAACCTTCCAAAACAAAGAATTTTATCACTGCACGATATTCGGTTTTTTCCATTGTAAAAAAATACACTGACACGTCAACTTCTAGTGGCTTGTAAACAAACAATGAATTGACAGAGTGGAATGAAACTTTGGGTATGTTCATATGAAAGATAAAATATTAACATGGCGTAGAAATTTTGGTACTTCTACTTCTCTATAGATGTCGCTTTCAAAACTTTTTGAACAACCTATTATATATGACGTATTTTTTTTGCTCGTTTTTTTTAAGGAAAAACGATTAAAAATTGCTGTCCCCGACCCTACTCACCAAAAGTATCAGATCAGAAAAATCTGAAAAAAATCATGAACATTGAGAATTAGGTGTAGATTGCGGAAAAATTATTAGAAAGTTGAATTTTGATTCTGGGGGTTAATTTCGGGGGTAAATTGGGCAATGGAAAAAAAATTAAGGGCATCGTGTATCGTGTCAAATAAAAGTTTATTGAAGCGCGAATTCAATGATATATATGATGTATTTTTTATTGCATTTTTTAAAACCTTTATCGGGAAAAACGCTTGTCCCCCCCCCCTATCGCCTGAAGGGTCGCTCAGAAAAATCTGGAAAAAATCATGAACATTAAGAATTAGGTGTAGATTGAGCGAAAATTATCAGGATTTAAAAATTCTAGCGCGGTCAATTGTTATAAACAATTTAATTGTTTATTGCCTTATAACTGCTGAACCATTGATTTTAGACAAAAAGTTTTTCGACAAAAAATATTTCTCACGATGTACGGAATAATCTTTGTCCTTACACGTTTTTCAAAATTTCTAATTTGGCCCACTCAGCTCCGCGCATACGCGATGTGAAACGGTTTTAGTGCCATCTACGGCGAATAGCGCGGCAGATGGACGGAAATTGATGTTGATGACCACGAATACTATTTTCGCAAGTACAGCTTTTACTTGACCGATTCTTTAAATCTAATGACGTATGAATGAATTAAGATAATAATAAATGATATGAATTATTATTTTAGCTATTCTAAGATTTCCGCTTTCTACCTATAAAAGTTCAACAATTTACTTTAGGATCTAATAATAAAGTTAATTCTTAGACTTATCAAAGTTATGTACTTACCAAAATAAACAGCATATCAATGATTGTTTGATAGTGATTCTAACACAGGCGCATAACACCTAAAATATAAAGGTAATTCACAATAACATGAGAGCACATGAGGACGTTTACCCACAACGAGGTACGCAAACAATAGTGAGGAGGTTTAGTAATAATGTTGGCATGGCAGATGGCAGTGAATGAAACCGTACTATTATACACCTAGGGTTGTCAGATGTACCAATATATCGTAGTAACAGGTAGAATTGTCGATTTTCTTCTATAATCCACAGAGCTCCTGATTTAATCACAGAAAATCGCGATAACGGAAGAAAACAGTTCATTAGCTTATTTTAAATTGTTAGTTTTATTATAGAAATAATGTATAACATACCTATTTATAACATAATCATCATTACTGTATCATATATCGTCATCCATTTTCGTAGTTTAAGGTTTTAGCTGTTTTAGAACCCTTGTAAAAACTCCTTGACCACGTCAATTTATCAAATGTTATTGCGGTCTCTTGATTTTTTTCGAAAACCTAAAAAACCTTTAAAATCTTAAATAATATAGATTATGCAATTGGTTGTTACGTGAATACAGGACAAGTGCAAAATTATTATAACCGCTTTTTAACTGTAAAGTGAAAACCTTATGTCTAAATATTCATTTATTTTTATGCTATATTAATACTAGCAGATACCCCTCAAAAAATATAAATATCTTAAAATAAGAATAGTATTCGTTCTATATAAAATATCGTGAAAATGTGAAAAACCCTTTTAAAAATAGCAGAAATACAAGATGTGGCGTAATTTAAGCTCAAGAAAACACTTGATAGGCTACTATAACAACTATAAATGAGCTGAAATATTATACATAAATTTGCAGTACTATTACAAAATAAACACGCTTATTAAAATTTTTGGTAAGCTTTGATTTTCACTTCTAATGGGAGCCAGTTTTCTTTGCTTATCAATCATTCTCAAGTGGGCACAAGAATTAATTGACCCCCAATAAACCTTTTTTTTGCACAGGTTTTTATACAGTTTTTTTCTCGATTGTAAGCATTTACATAATCAAACCGACATTTATGCCTACCCGAATTGTTTATGGTCAGTTAGTGCGGGAGCGTAAGTTTTAAGGTGTTATATACAGTCAGGAGGCCTAAAAAATCGATTTTTCAAGAATTTTTCCTGAGAAGACTTTTAAATTTATTAATGTAAAAATTTGTACACATATTATGGTAACTTTTACCTGTATTTTAAGTTTTTTGTATTTGTAAAAATAATAATTTTGAAAGCTGCTATAGCTGATCTCCAGAAGTTCCTCTCAAAAAAAGGCATCCTGCGGTGACAACGATATCTCTGGACTGGATCATCTAATATGAAAAAACCAAACGGATTTCGTTAAAGTAATGTATAGTCTTCTAATTAACGGAAGGAATAAGCAAAATAAAAATTTTTGACAAAATGGCGGATTTTTGACCAAAATTTTGGCCTTAAAGTGTTTATATAAAAAAATATTTATCGGTGAGAAGAAACCTTCCGTTAATTAGTAAAAAATATACTTAAGAAGCTTGTGTTAAAATTTGAGACTGATCTGTTCAGCCGGTTCCGAGAAATCTTCGTCACCGACTTTAAAAACACAGTTTTGAGAAAAACGCGTTTAAAGTTTCAAAAGCACTTTACATAGCGTACAATCGCTCTGTACACGTGTTTACAAATATGCGTGTAACTTCGAAAATAATCGCCGGATTACCTTGAAAGTTTCTGTGTGTGTACTGAATATATGTACATTGCGAAAATGAAATTAAAAAAAAATCGATTTTTTGAAAATTCTAACTGTATATAACCCCTTAATGAATCCTTACCTGGAAGCCTTGTCGAAAAATAAAAAAATCAAAAATATGCAGATTCGCTTAATGCCGCCTCATTAGCATGGACGAGCCCTAGATGTTCGCCCTTAGGAGCCTTAGAGTCTTTAGATAGACATAAGAGCTAGAATCAGATAGTTATTTACAACTAGTGCAATCGAGCAGCCACATTTTTTTAAGTAAATGAGTAAAGGATGTTCGGTATATCAGTGTAGCACTAATTAGCTTCCACTGACTGTTGAAAAAATGGTAATAAATGCAAAAAAAGTGAAATCGGCAGTTAAAAACTACAGAGAACCAGACATTAACTACAATTAATTCTACACCAACGGTATTCCACTCCACAACACTAATGTTACAAACAAACCTTTTATTTGTTCTGTGTTATTGATTTAGTCGGAGGTTTTCTAGCTTACGTTTCTGCTGATCCAAACCAATGTTACAATTGCAACGATATTTCAACATGTAACGATCCTGTAGATGTGACTAAAATACAAATTATGGATTGTGACCTTTCTGTAGATGATGCTGTAGTATGTGCCAAGCTCAGCGCTACAAGTGAAGGTAAGTCATTAGGAGAATATTTAATTTTATTGTTATACATTTTAGCAATAAAAACTAGGTGAGTCTTTTCTTTAAATGTACTTCCTAATTTTATATAGGTCAACATTCTTAACTCGTTTCCGGTCGCAAGCTACTTCTTTTGTTAAATCTTATACCATTAAGTCTTTGACTTCATCTGCCCATTATTGATTAAATCTTCATTGCAATAATAACTCTTGTGTCGTACTACGTACTACTGTAGTTTGTTTTCTTTTAAACCTAAGTAGACTGGAAACCTTTTTTCAAATTATTTTATTTCACTTGCCCTTTGCGCCTAGCCGGACACAGACCGGGAGAGATGTTTGTGTGCGTCAACGCACGTTCTAAGACTCCCATTTATCAACACCGGTGAATGGGTAAATTTCGATTTTTGACCCAAATATTTCACGGTTTTTAATTTTTGGTGGGGTCAAAACGGTTAAAATTAAAATTCCGTATACGTCATCGGCAAGCGCTCGTCGAAATACATGATATCCATATTTTTTAGTTTCCTCGTTCTTTATAGGAAGGGAACAATCGCCGATTGAATTTAGATTTTTTTACTTTTCTTGCTCTCGACATCGGTACATTTGAATCACTCTGGATTTTTTCCTATCTAATTGTTTCCCAATTTTTTAACAGTATCTTATAAAGGGATAATCACACTTTAAAATGAATACCGAATGGGTCATCTAGCAGAGTATTTAAGGGGTAGAAACCGAATTTTCTTGATTTTCCGACAAATCCTATTTTTAACCGACATTATTCCACACCATTTTCCTTAGTACTGATTCTTTTTGGGTTTGTTTTATCCGTTAATTATCTAAGAATACCTCCCACTAATTAAAATCGCTTATTTTTTCGTTAAAGTTATAAATAAACAGGTTTTTGCATCGGGGACATGCAAAATTTGAAAATTTTTGAATTTTCGAAGATTGCCGTGAAAACAAAGAATTGCAGTTTATTTACTCTAAATTATGAATATATGATGTGTCAAAATTTCGCAAAAATGCCAGTTTTTGTTGCAAAATTGAAAGGTTCCTGGACCGATTTCGGTTTGAAATATACATGAATAAGATTTTAGGAACCTTATACCTTAAGTGCCGGGATGTTTCATTGGATGAGTTACGCATTAAATGCCATTTATATTGATTTTTCGATGATCCTACAACACTGGAATTCGCCATGTACTCACTATGAGTCATAAAAACACTTTTCAACGGTATTTTTACCGACAAATTTGTCTACACACTGGCGAATATCAACGCGCGTTCGTGCATTAATACGTGTGCGTGTGTCTGTAAGCCGTCGCGGTGATCGTGCATGCAAACTGGATATGTAAACTTCTTACTTTATTTAGCTTTTCTTCTTGCATTCTAATTTATGCCTTCTTCTCCGTTGTACACCACGTACTCAGATTGTTCCTATTGGTTTTTCAACCCGTATTTTCTAATGATCTCCGCTAGTTCTCCTCTTTTCTTTCGATCTTTGGTGTAATTGTAATTATACACAAAGCATACCTGCTGCCATCTACCTCATATTTCGTTCGTACGACATTAAGTACTATTTCGTTTGTCGTTTCCTTCTGCGGATCCTAGCCTTACTGATGTGCCGTGCTACGGTGACAGGCGTCGAAGAATGGGCCCGTAGAAGAACCATATATTATACTACTCTAATAAATTGGACTTCATTTAATTTAAGGGATTGTAGTATTCATTACAATATTGTCCACAGATATGCACCAGGGGATATCATCTCTTATTTTCAGGGTCAAATCATCAACCCAAATCTTGTATCTATATTGTAAATGGGAGAACATGTGTGATTGCTATTCAGTTTCATCATAACTTTACTGAGCGAGGTAGTGCATAGAGCAAGTCACTGGGAAGGATATAGGATACCTTTTACCTTGACTGGATAGATTTCATGAGAAGTCTGTGTCCACTGCCCAGCGCCTTCATCAAACTGGGCAGTCAATAACCGGAACTAAATAATTCCTTCATTAAGAGGAATTCAACTTTTTCTTAACGGTATATATTTTATATACAGGGGGTGCCACGATAAAGACTATTCGTCACTAATGTACACTGTTAGAAGAGAACTGCTAAATTTTGCATTTTTTTTGTAGAGGTAACCTATTAGGAAAGTTAAAATACATACGATAATTTGTAAGTCAAAAATCACTGCGTAAAAAATAGGATTTTTCGTAATACAAAAATCAAAATAACTAAAAATATTCGTATAATTATAAAACTTACTAAATTTAACTGTCAAAGATTTTGATTACCGCATTTTTCAGTGTATGCGACAAGAACATACATTTTTTCACTGTGTAAAAATAGTAACGGTTTTCACCACTTCCTTGCATTAGTCATCACTGCTATGTTGTATGATGAATCATAAAAATCAATAAACCAATTTAATTTGTTTTACAAAAAGAAAGCTTATTTATAGCTTTAGCCACAAGATCATTTATACAAGATACTGTAATGGAAGCTACTTCTTACCTGTGTCCTAGCTCCTGTATACCTATATATTGTCTCCGATTTTAAATGATTTTTTTTTAAATACCACTGTCGTAATCAGCGGCACAGCCTGTACTTTTAATTATTTATCCAAAGTCGTAGCTGAAATTTAATTAAGAAGGCTATTTGAATGAATTCGTCATCAAATTATCAACTTATTAAGAAAATTCCTTTTATTTAAACATGGTTTTTGTAAAGGCCTATATTGCATTACTTCGAACTTGATCACGCTTTGTATTTATTGCCAAGTATCGGTGATTTGTATATTTTATTTTTAGATGATATTACAGGAACTTATAGATCATGTCAAACAACGCTCGTAGAGGGAGTGCCCTTTTGTGAATATGCTAAAGCTGCTCTTGTTGGATGGACAAATCTAAGCTGCATCACTTGTGATACGGACTTATGCAATGTCTAGGAAACTGCAAATATGTGCTTTATATTAAATTTAAATTTCTTTAATATGTACCTAGTACTCCATACAAACGGGAAACTTTTAAAATACAGTTTTAGAAGATATGTTTTTATTTAATTTGTTTTGTACCAAATAAAAGGTTCACACAGGCATGCGATTTATTTTTTTACTATTATGTCACGTTTATTAATATTTATCGGTAAAATAACACAGCTCCACAAAAAAAAAATTGGTACTCCTATCGAGACAACTATATCCCTATGTAGTTTTCAACGCTGAATCCGAATCCGAGGTCAAAAAAAATCGTACACCCCAAAATCAACCCCAAAATCAACCCCTAGCGCTAAAAAACACCTCAGCAGGGTAAAAATGATTTAACGCTCCACGAATAGTCTTAAATCTCAATAAATCGAAGTAAATATAAACATTCAACTATATAACGCATACATACAGAGTTGACACTACTTTCCATTGAAAATCACCCCCATGAGTGGGTGAAAACTACCCCTCCTACTATAGGAATCTTAAAAAAATGCAGCGATTGCAAAAAAGCTTACGATGCCCAGTTTTTTTGCAAGGAGTGAGTAACTGCATTGGTTCCGATGCGATGCTCAAAATCTACCCCCACAGAGGGGCGGAAACCACCCCTAGATTAAAATTGCAAGGAACATGGGGCAAAAAATTTTGTCATCGTTCTATTTTAATCGATGCTAAAAGTAGCTAAATGTATGCAGCAGTGCAGTTTGGAGGTGAATACTTACACTTTGCACCAAAGTCATTCAGTGAGATCCCCATGAGAGGGTGAAAATTACTCCTCATATAATTACACAGCCCTACAAAAAAACATTTTTTTTTTGGAACTGCTATCGAGACAACTGTATCCCAATGTAATTTTCGACGCTGAATCCGAATCCGAGGTCAAAAAAATCGTACACCCCCAAAATCAACCCCTAGCGCTAAAAAACACTCCCGAAACAGGGTAAAAATAACTTAACGCTCCACGAATAATCTTAAATCTCAATAAATCGAATTAAATATAAACAGAGTTAAACACCACTTTCCATTGAAAATGGCCCCCACGAGTGAGTGAAAACTACCCCTCACACAACAGGAAATTTAAAAAAACTGCAGTGATTCCAAAAAAGCTTACAATGTTCAGTTACTTTAGAAACAGTATGTAACTGAATTAGTCTCGATGCGATGCTCAAAAACTACCCCCATAAAGTGGCGGAAACCACCCCTAAATTTAAATTTCAGTTGCTGTTGATCCTTAAAAAGAGAGACGTCTGAAAAGCATAAACGGCAGTCGGTCAGAAGATCATTCGAAAATAAATCCAAAAGATATTACAAAAAGAAAGAATAAATTTAAATGAATTAAGACTACGGGTAAATTTTTGCTACTTCATATTATGGGTACTTTTCAAGTACGTTGTCAAAGATTCTTCTTAAATAAAAAAATTCCGATGTTTTGAGCTTTTCTAAAAGGTACTTCAATAATTTTTTGAATTTATTATATAATTATATGAGGAGTAATTTTCACCCTCTCATGGGGATGTCACTGAATGACTTTGGTGCAATGCGTAAGTATTCACCTCCAGTCTGCAGTGCTGCATATATTTAGCCAATTTTAGCATCGATTAAAATAGAAATCACGATGACAAAATTTTTTGCCCGATTTTCCTTGCGATTTTAATCTAGGGGTGGTTTCCGCCCCTTGAGCATCGCCTCGTAAGTAATGCAGTTACTCACTCCTTGCAAAAAAACTGGGCATCGTAAGCTTTTTTTGCAATCACTGCACTTTTTAAGTTTCCTGTTGTATGAGGGGTAGTTTTCACTCACTCATGGGGGTGATTTTCAATGGAAAGCAGTGTTAACTCTGTATTTATGCGTTATATACTTGAATGTTTATATTTACTTCGATTTATTGAGATTTAAGACTATTCGTGGAGCATTAAGTCATTTTTACCCTGTTGAGGTGTTTTTTAGCGCTAAGGGTTGCTTTTGGGGGTGTACGATTTTTTTGACCTGGGATTCGGATTCAGCGTCGAATATTACATAGGGATATAGTTGTCTCGAGAGGAGTACCAATTTTTTTTTGTGGGACTGTGTAATTAATTGAATAATCAGTTTAACGGTATATATTTAGACTGCCTTAGTGCATTTATGTTTGTTCATTTTTCGCACTTTATATTTAGATGGCTAGGCAATTTTGCTACAGACAAGGAAAGAGTCATTTCGAGGAAAGAAGCACCTTAATAAACGCCAAAATTTGCTTTGACAAAGTTCACTAAATCGCACAATACAAATTTCAAGAACCCAAGTTAAATTTTTATTAAACATTCAAAAAAAGGGAACCGATTTATCTTCTCAAAATAAAGGTGGGTTTTGAACATGGACAATAAATGGGACAGAACAATATTATATTATTCCGTGCTTTGTAAACAGCTTAATTACGCATTAAAGGACAGTGTTTATCGTCAAGGTCACGGGTAAAGGACGTCATGGTCTTTAATCAAATTATATAAAGAAACGGATCACCTTAAATGAGACGAATCGCATATGTCTTAGCCAGCCTCGGACTATCTAGCCAGCCCTCGCTAGCGCTCGGGCACAAAATTTATCCTCGACTGGTAAGTCCTACTTACATCCCTTATAACGTAAGTAACTATTTTCTGTGTACCTTTCATAACATGTAAATAAGACGAAAAAATTATTACCTGGTGGCGTCTCTGTGAAACGACCCTTTCCTTTGAGTTTGTCAACTGAGACTTTGTTTCTGACATATTAAATATCAATGTTTATAATTTAACACCATTTTTTATTATGTTTGTGAAATTCAGTCAACAAAGGGCTAAAGGTCTGACATTGAGGAAACCAAAAAAAATAATTTTAGAGAGAAAACTTTAGACATGTCATATTTCCATTGCATCCGGTTATCGTTGGTGTGCAGTTGACATAAATACATCTTGTCGCTCCACTGCACGATTGTGCTTAAAGATAATCCGCTCCATCACCTTTTTTTAATGCGCCATAGTAGGTATTACATATGGCGATAAGCATATTTCTTGAATAAATTAACGTCTTTCTGTCTTTCTATCAGGATGGGAATTTTATATGTCCTGTGATATGCGGCAAATGCTTACGCGCGCATGAGCTTTGAAAGCTTTTGAAACGACGATTCGCCAAAGGAAAGTTCAGTGTGGTTTATATCGCCGGGAAGTTTACAAATACGATAAGTGACATTGAACTCGGGGAGTTTTGATATTTTTATTTCGAAATACATTTCTTATGCGACGTAGTGTAATAGTGATGAAGCTTAAAGGATATTTGTTTTTGGTGTAATTTTTTGGATAAAAGTTTAAGATACATTGGTGAACTATAAATTAATTTGGTAGTTTTGTGAAGCGTAAAATTTTGAAACTGATATTAAAGAGGTAAAAAGACGAGAATCATGGTATTTTAAATTGTGAGAGATTTATAAAATAAAATGGGGTTAAAATATATCTTTCTCACAGATATTCTATTTAATTGAATTTAAATTATATGTTTAAAACTGCGATTAAGAAATGCAGTAAAGACGAAATATTATTTTTTAAATAAAATAGGTACATAAAAATATTTTGTTCCTAATACATTTCCATTTTAATAAAAATTTAGAAAAACAACTTTTTTCAGGTAATGTTGTAATAATGCCCCAAATATTAATTATTTTAATTCAATTTCTCCATTTATGCAACTTAGTTTTCAACTGACTTTCATAATTCTCTCTTCAATGATCCACTATTAATTCCTAATTCAAACTGGAATTCCTCGCCATGGCATTTCAATTTTCGTCGGTAGTACAAATATCTAGGAGTGCGTTGATCAACTAGGATACTGGATTTTAGGAAGAAAAGACTCCTCCCTTATAATTCTCTGTTCAAGGATCCACCATTAGTATCTAATTATGTATTAGTCCTCGGTAGTGTCAAAAAACTAGTACTGCGTTCATCAGCTAGGATATGGTAAGCTTACATCCTTATAAAATTGCGCGAATTAATATTTCCTTTCTACAAAAGAATTTCAGCGGGTGTATTTTGGGAAAAAGACTTCTCTCTCATAATTCACTAATGAACCCTTATTTCCCAATTTAAACTGGAATTCCTTCTTCTGTCATTTCAGTTTTCTCCATTAGTACAAAAAACTAGGAGTGTTTTAATCAACTAGGATATGGTAAGCTTATTGGTATACCCTTATCAAATTGCACAAATTAATATTTCCTTTCTCCAAAGGAATGTTTGTAGGTGGAGTTTAGAAAAAAGACGTGTTGTATTTCTCTCTTCAATGATTCACCATTAGTTCCTAATTCAAACTGGAATCATTCAAATTTCAAATTTCCCCGGTAGTGAAGAAAACTAGGAGTGTCTTGATAAAGTAGGGTGCTGTAAACCTATTCGTTTAAAATTTCACAAAGTAATATTTCCTTTCTCACAAGGAATTTTAGCGGGTGGAGTTTAGAAAGAAAAGACGCCTCTCTTATAATTCTCTGTTCAATGATTCACCATTAGTATCTAATTAAAACTGTAATTCCTGGCTCTGTCATATTAATTTTCCTCTGTAGTATAAAAAAGTAGTATTCACCTATGCTCAGCTTACACGGTTATAAAATTGCACGAATTAATATTTCCTTTCTCCAAAAGAATTTCAGCGGATGTAGTCTGGGAAAAACACTTTTCTCTCATAATTCTCTATTTAATTATCCACCATTATTTCCCAATTCAATCTGGAAATACTTATTCTGCCATTTCAATTTTCTTCGGTAGTACAAAAAACCATGAGTGCTTTCATCAACTAGGATATGCTAAGCTTATTGATATACCCTTATCAAATTGCAAATATTAATATTTCCTTTCTTCAGAAGGATGTTTGCATGTGGAGTTGAGGAAAATGTCGGGTTATAATTCTCTCTTCAATGATTCACCATTAGTTAATAATTTAAACTGGAATTCCTGGCCATTTCAAATTTCCTTGGTAGTAAAGAAAACTGGGAGTGTGTTGAACAAACAGGGTGCTGTAAAACCATTGGTATACTGTTATAAAATTTCACAAATTATTATTTATTTACTTCAAAAAATTTTTAGCGGGTGCAGTTTATGAAAAAAAAAACAACTCTTTTATACCTCTCTGTTTAATGATCCACCTTTAGTTCCTAATTTAAACTGGAATTTCTCGCTCTTACATTTCCCAAGCTTATTGGTATACCCATATAAAATTACTCAAATTAATATTTCATTTTCATAAAAGAATTTCAGCGGGTGGAGTTTTGGAAAAAATATCGCATAAATTAAAATGAATTTTTGTTTTAACAGTTATTAAGTTTTTCATATAGTTTCATATTTTTAAATATTAATAAAGTGATGTAGTTCAATAAAAAGAAGGTCGTTAAAAAATACTATCGCTAACAAAAAATCTTACTAAAGCATTAAACTACTAAAATATTTGTTTTACTTGGAAACGTAAACAAAGAAAAAACTATATAAACAACTAGGTATTTGTATTTTATACTGCACGGTAGAACTATGTTTTTTTTATATATATGAAGAGCATTAAGTTAAATAGGAAAAATCTCAGAATATGGAAACCATAGTATGAAATATTGTTGTACGTTATACATCAGTTAAGTAAGTGTTACAGTATTTGTGTAATTAAAAATACGACCTTCACTCTTGAGTTACCTCCTACTGTGGTAAATTACTTACCGGAGTACTAACGCAAGTGTTTTTTATCTATGACAGTCCATATAGGTTTTACGCCTTAGCACTAATGTAACTTTAGTGTCTTGAAATAAAAGATGCAAATTATTTATTAGTACAGGATTTGAGGTATTTAAGCTCAGGAGAGAAAGAGAAAACTAATGCAAACGAAAGAGTTTAAATTCTGAGCACTCTAGCGAAAGACCAGGAGATATGATGCTCTAGGTTTCTGTAAAGTGGACAGTAGCGTCCAAATGCACTAAACAGGTTTAAGATTTAGTACTGGTTTATATTAAATATCTAGCTAATCAGTTAGGTTTTGACAAGTTCTTGTCCTGTCATTGTCAATAAGTCGTCGTTGAAAACTTATAAGTTGCTCTAATATTTAAGCGACATACTTGAACTAACCTAGAGCACTGCTCCCACATCTGGGGAGCGGCACCACCTTCGACACTTAAGATTCTTGATTCTATCCAAAAGAGAGCCATTCGACTTATCAATGACCCAGCCCTCACGAGAAAACTCCCTTCTCTCGCTCATCGCCGCGCTGTAGGGGATTTATCCCTTTTCTACCGCTACTTCCACGGATTTTGCTCTGAAGAACTAGCCAGTATTATTCCCCCCTTGAATGTCCCTAACAGAACAACAAGAGGCGCGTTACGTATGCATCCCTTTACTGTCCAGCTGCAAAAGCCTAGAACGGACCACTTCTCTCGCTCATTCATACCTAGGGTCTCCAGATTATGGAACTAATTGCCTGCAGATGTTTTCCCTTCCCGTCCCAACCTCCAATCCTTCAAATCCCGTGTCAATAGACTACATTTCTCTTCTCTTCAGACACCCACGGTACGTTAGTACTTAGGCTCGAAGTCTACGTGGGATGTCTTAGATAAAAAAAAAGATTTCCAAATGATTTGCATCTTGGAACCTGTTGCCAGAATGAATTTAGTTCTAATGTTGTGGCAAGTATGTACTAATCTTGCCCTTTTCTTTATAAATATTCGAAAGGACTCAGAAACCAATTCATAGTATAAAACTTAGGTGTCGTATTCTTCTACGTGTCAGTTTAAAACTTTTGGTTGTCAAATTAGACTGAACTAGCATTCGAGAATCTGACTGTAAAATTGTATACATGCGACATGCTCTTTATGTTTGTGATGTAGTGGGATTAATAGATGGTAGTTCTTCTGAGTAAGAACTATTAAAGCATATATAGAATAAGAGCAAATCATCTACGGTACGTCAATGATCAAGAGAAAAGTGATTGTGAGAAGAGAGTTTTCTCGTATTACAAAGCAGACCTTGCACCATGTGTTAAACTCTAGAATAAGCAATTCGTTAGCTAGTTAAAGTTAATTATAATTACTTTAGTATTAACAGAAATATGGGTAACTTCTTTTACCCATTTCTTATCTTCGTAGTGGAAGTTTGTATTGCTATTATTAAAAAAAAAACAAAGTTCTTACGTGACACGACTTCGTTTAGATCAAAAATATATTATTTAAAATATTATGAAAAAACATGTAATACAATATTTATATCATTGGATTTCTTCCTTATTACGTTATTATCTTTCAAACTTTATAACATGCTTTATTTGGGCTTAGAAACTTTGTCTTTTTGTCGTTGGAATTCCAAGAGCTTATTCTAATGCGAAAAAGAAAACACGTTTGCGAAATCTTTTAACTGTAATCCAGAGATTTTAAGATTTGTGTTGAGTGGAAGTCTGATTTGACTTGGGTCTAATAGTTCTTAAACGAGCCTCTGTTTGTAACGGATTACGACTGTTTACAAATGGCTTCGACAATAAAAGTTCCACACCATTTAGAAAATCTAACATTTGCATTTTACCCTACCAGCTATTGATATTTAGTATCTAAATGGAAAGGTTTCCGCATATTTTTTCAAAGAAATATTTCATTTTCAATTAATAATAACCCTGCTCTCTAAATACTGTGCTTGTCGGTTTTATCTACCCACCTAGTAACTCTGCTTTAACTATTTTAAATGAAATAGTGGTAGAACGTAAGGTTTCTAGCAGCCTTTAAAACTTATGGAAATAAATCTCTCGGCCAGATTCTCCAACGCTAGTCCGGTCTGATTTGACAACCAGAAGTTTTAAACGGACAAGTGTAAGAGTATGACAACTAAGTTTTATACTATGAATTTGTTTTTAAGGTTTTTCGCAAATTTATAAATAAAAGGGATATTTTAGTACGTAGTTTCGACAATAGTAGAACTAAATTCATTCTAGCAACCCATTCCAAGATGAAAATCGTTAGAAAACCGCAAATCGCTGAAATATCAGAATGATTCATAAGTTTTTAATAACGACTTAATAACATTGACAGGATAAAAACCTTTCAAAACATAACTGATCAACTAGACGATTTTAATTTAAACCAGTAATAAATATTAAACCTTCTTAGTGAATCTGAACGTCTAACTTTATTAACAAAATATTATTATAATAAACCGAAAATTATTGGAAATTTAGCAAATACGTGATATTTTTAATGCGTAGTAGATAAAGATTGCACTTGTTGCTAAAAGATAAATTGAAAGATATACGTATGTACATAAAATATTGTTACATAATATAAAAGCGACGTTTAGCTTCTTTGATCGGATTATTCTCGGCTCGATCACTACGGTTAAGCGACGCCCGGCACGGTTTAGTATTTGGATGGGTGACCGCTTGGGAACGCCGTGTTTCACCGCCTTAAACAAGGAAGGTGGTAGACGGATTGTCCCTCGGCCGAGGTGGTACCACCCCACACATCCTCTTAAAGGGCTGGTGAAATCCCTACGGATGTTTCCAGCTGTGGAAATGTGAGTCGGACTTCCCCAGTACAGCCACGGTATATAGTACTTAGGCTTCGGTCTTTGTGGGCTATCAGGAGATAAAAAAATCAAAATATGATACGTGCATAATAGAAAAATAAAATTTAAAACATAAAAACAAAAATAAGGATTTATATGACTCAACGCTGGCCATAGATAGATCGTGTACCCAAGAGGGAAAAACTTTTTATTTGTAGATTGACGAGAAAAAACCGTTCCTTATAAAATCACCTATAAATTGTGTGTACAGGGTACTCAAAATTTCCGAAAATATAAACAGTTATTCAGATTAAGATCCTCTTAATTTTAAAATTACGGTCAGAGGTTATTATTAAAAATGTTTAAAATTAAATTTTATATCTAAATATGATTACATCTTTTATTTTGAAACACTTTTTTCGGCGACCACATATTAGTAGCCACATTGTTAAATTCACAAATGCACAATAGCACTCATTTACTTAGATTTTTCATTTCCATTCGACCTGTCGATGCGGAAATTAATCAAATCAATACTTCATGAGGTTGTTTCGATAGTACTTAAAAAAACATAATAAGCCGAAACGAAACAAAATCACCGTTGTTTTCACGTTATTTTCAGTTTACAATCTTGACCTTTTGCCCTTTTCTAAAACACAATACGAACAAAAATTGGTTCGTTTTCCTTTAGTTTATGTAAAAGCAAGACTACTTACCTATTGAAAAATGTCTTGATGTGTTCTGACATTTTCAGACAAATCTAAACCCACAACAATCTGGTCAACCTACTCTATGTTAAGAACAACACTTAACGTCTACGATAATATGGATATTATATACAGTGTAATTTTTCTAAAACCTGATATAGGCTAACTTTTTTATTTGAAGAGCAAAGTTGTATGAATTAACCTAACTAAGAAAAATCAACAAACGTTTTTTTCAGCGTTGCCAGATTTCACAGTTGCCACTTAAACAATATTTTTTTAAATGGCGACACCGCATTTTCTTATTAAAATTATGAATAAAAAATGTGCAGTAACATTTTTGTATTCGAGTACCCGTTTTTGGGCAACCGGTCGAAAAGAATTCCCCGGTCTATTGGTATCAAAACATTTATTTGAGGGACAACACTGCATTAATTTTATTTATTAAAAAATTGAAAAATGATACTATATAATAAAGAAAATAAAAAACTTAATAACTATTCTTCAATAAATGCTCAAGTTGATACCCTTCTTCTAGTCTACAATAGAAAACCCGTTTTACAATATACCAATAGACAACGGATTATTTTAATTTTCTTCGACCGATACTTATGTCAGATGTTTAGAAAATTATCTACACTGTATGCCAAACCGAAGGCACTTCTCAAAAGAATATTAGATGGCTCTCAACTCAAAAAATCGAAGATTCTAACTACCGAACAAATCCAAACGTTCATTGTGGAGGTACCAGACTTTTCTCAACAAACCTGTTGACAATAGGGCATACGCATATAACCCAAATATATCTGAAATATTTTTTTTATATTCTCTACATCAATTAAATGTTTATGGCAGTTGCTGTTATCCATTAATTTTGGTCTTTATTGACAAAAAAAGGATTTTCTACTGCAAATTTTCGCGCGAATTTCGAAACTTGTAAAACGTGATCCCTTTGGCTGTGTAATGAAAAGTGAATTTATGACTCATAGTGAGTACATTGTGAATTCCAGTGCTGTAAGGTTATCGAAAAATCAATAAAAAAGGCATTTAATGCGAACCTAATCAAATGAAAAATCCCAGCACTTAAAGTAGAAGGTTCCTAAAATCTTATTCATGTATGTTTTAAGCCGAAATCGGTCCAGGAACTTTCCAATCTGGCAACAAAAACTAACAATTTTGCGAAATTTTGACGCTCATACCTTAATAATTTGGAGTAAATAAACTGCAATTCCTTGTTTTCATGGCAATCGAAAATTCAAAAATGTCCCGATGCAAATAGACCTATTTATTTCTAACTTTAACGAAAACATAAGAGATTTAAATTAGTGGGAGGTATTCTTAGATAATTAACTGATAAAATAGACTCAAAAAGAATCACCAAATAAGAAAAATAGTGTGAAATAATGTCGACTAAAAATAGGACTTGTCGGAAAAAATCAAGAAAATTTCGGTTTTTACCCCTTAAATACGCTTAAATTTTTTCCATCGCTCTTTTTAATTAACAACAAATAAAATTATATCTCATTTGTTCCGTACTTCACGTGAAGAAGGCCACGGGTAATAACTACATTTATAAGGGATCAAACTACCTATTAGTAAAATAGGTTTTTAACGCGATTCAGAAGTTTCTGAAATTTGCAAAAACCGTTTGCTGTCAACGTTGACGTATAATAGCGTAATGTTGCATTTAAGCTCACATATTATAATGGTTTTAGAATCTTTTACTATTCAATACGACCGAGGCGTTATTCAGCAGAACTTTTAAAAACGTTAATTCTATAAGTTTTCACATCAAAAGCATTTTAAAAACTAATTTAAAATATTAATTTTTTAACGTAGCTATTTTTTCTTGTTACTAACATCATGTCATTTGCTTAGATTAGATTGACATTATCGAGATTTGTATTTCTTTTATCAATGTAATATTTTAACTTGAGAATTTCGAAAATAATTATTAATAATGACAATATAACACTTGGTATTTTGCTAAATAAAAACATTTATTGCCTTTGCTGCTGTCTTAGTTTCCTGGATCAAAATGTAAGTTTTTTAAGAAACTAGCACCAATGATTATGTTTTTAACATGCAGTTATTACAGCATTTTTATTTATTTACATATCAACTTATGCTTTGAGCAACATAAACTAACCCAATTTTTTATATAGTATAATCTGTATAAAAAAATTTGGCTCTTTTCTCTGTCAGGTCGCTACAAGATATAAAGATACACAAAAATAAAAACACGTATTATAGCTTCTTCAATAGAAACGTATTTGTGACTCGCTTAGGTCTACGTGTATTCTCCGTCCAGAGCTTTTTATTTCTGTATAAAATAAATTTTTATGGGCTCTTTCAGATACCGGAGACAAGGCAACAGCTGTTATCATTTTTTTTAATTAAATAGATTAATGAAAGTAAAAGAAAGCAAAAACACAATTTCCCAGTTTTGGCAAATTATGGTTGGGAACTATGTTATTGTGTTACTGAAAGACATTTATATTTTAATATTTCATCGATTTAATTGTTCCTCAAATAAATCTAGATATTGGAGGTTATTGCAAACGGCTACAATAGTAAGTAATCATGTCTCTTTGCTTAAAAAATAATTTAAATAATCATAATATAAACAAATATTTTATTTTAATACTAAAATGTGTGAGGGGTCCTTAAAAAGATTTTTTTACATTTTTTTTAACCTTTTTTCGTTTTGAACAAAATAACCGTAAAATGCCAGTTTTGTGTGCATCCCAGTCATGGTATTAACAATGATTAATAAGACTTATCTTAAAAGAAGGTGTTTTAGTATTTCTTGGATTACACAGGACCACAAATGGGAACCGAACAAAGTCCTTTGGCGAGATTGATTTGCTATATGTATTTTGGTGCGCTGATTACGAATCCGAGGTCCATATATCCCCAGCACGTCACGTTCAAGGTCATGTGAAGGTCAAATGCATATATTACGGAAAAACAGAAAATCTGATCACGGATTCGGAAAGAGTGGGAAAGTTTACGTCCAAATTTGTAGTTTTTATTTTTCCAACATGATCCTCCAAGGTCATCTGGGGGTGAAATGACTCACCGATAGACCAAATTCTTATTTCCCATATATAGGTACATCATCACAACTACAGACTTTTACGTACAACTTAGTCAGGTATCTTTAGGTTTTTGACGCGCTGATTACGAATCCGAGGTCCATATAATCCCAGCACGTCACTTTCAAGGTGATGATGTATATGGGAAATAAGAATTTGGTCTATCGGTGAGTCATTTCACCCCCAGATGACCTCGGAGGGTCATGTTGGAAAAACTAAAAACTACATATTTGGGCGTAAAATTTCCCACTCTTTCCGAATCCGTGGTCAGATTTTCTGTTTTTCTGTAATATATGCATTTGACCTTCAAATGACCTTGAACGTGACGTGCTGGGGTTATATGGACCTCGGATTCGTAATCAGCGCACCAAAATACATATGGGATATCAATCTCCCCAAAGGACTTTTTCGGTTCCCATTTGTGGTCCTGTGTTATTTATGCCTGAAAAGATGTTATTGGCGGGTCCATTTTTCAGAATTTTTTGTTTTCTTTTGTTTTGTATCACGGACAAAAGTCTGTCCCTGTCAGTTCCATATGACCATGACTGTAAAAAGTGGAGGTAAAATAATCGGCGGGATCGCGTGTTCAGTTTAGGATGACTTAAATGTCGTTTAGTCTTCTTTCTGGTGCAAGAAAGTAAACATGTGAGCATTCTACGTCTATTTTTTTATAACAATAATCTCGTTCCTTACTGTACCCGCTACTCCGTCAGTATATTTTTGCTTTTTAGGTGAAAGATAATTGCATCTTTGATAAATAAAAGTCCCCTTGATCCCTTGATCCTTGCCACAACAGTCAATTGTTTTAGCATATTGCTTTTAGTATCTTTTTTTATTATAACCAATTAAGACAAAAAAGCCACTTTCCTGGATATCAGTTCTTTACGATGCGTGTTAGATTTTAGTCACAAAACTGAAAATATCAGTCCTGGAACTGCTATCCTTATAGTTTATTAATTACGAATAGGATCCAATTTCTGGCCCAAAATATCTCAAAATCCGTTAGTCCTATAAAACTGAGATTTTGCAGGAAGACAGCCCATATCCCAAAGGGGCAGGGGCGGACTAAGAATTTCGTCGGGGGGGGGGGGGGGTGTGCCCGCAATGTCACATCGAGCTACACAAAAGCATAGACCAAAAAAACGGGCAAGTTCGCGTGCTACATTATTTTTTTATTCTTTAGGGTTCTAAGCACAACGTTTCATAATAAAGGAAATATCTAAACCTGTTTTTGCGAATATTTCCCTCATATGTTAAAGTTCCTATAAGAGAAATGCAATTTTCGCAAAATTACAGCGAAAACAGCACTGCCAGAAATCGAAAATTGCATCGCAAGTTTATAGTGTTGACGAAACGTCAAAGCGGGATTTTATTGTTAACAAACGTCAAAAAATGTAATATTCTGACAATTAACGTCATCTTATTGAGTGACAGCAGACAAAAAAGTCAATGTCAACGAATGTTTTCCTTTCATTTTGTCAAGAATTGTTAATAACTATCTCTTTGCATTGAGATAACCCGTGGCAACGTAAATTTTCTTGTTTTGTTGTAAACAACGCTATTGAACTTTTCCGTAGACGTAATTTTACTACAAAAATGTCTCGTTTTGGCGAAGAATCTATCCTCGAAATAGAGCAGAAAATAACAGAAGCCATTCCAAATTACTTGATTCGAGTTCTTAATTAATTTGGGAAATATTCAAATAAATTACACTCGTGCATTAAAATAACCAGATAATTTTTTTATTCAATGTCTTTTTTTTACAAATTGCAATCGTTTGTTTTCATATTTTACGAAAATGCCCTCCTCCTGCGGAGTCGGGCGTTTTCGCGAAAATATGAAAACAAACTCTTGCAATTATAAAAAAACACATTTCATTCAAAAATTATCGGTAATTTTGATGCACTTGTGCACTTACCCCCGAAAACAGAACGGTTCGTCAACTTACCAATATTCTAGCATTTTTTTTATTTATGCCTTGTGTCCATTTGAACTGAAAACACACTTTTTGAAAGCACGTTCTTTCGAAAATTTATTTTCTCCAAAACCGAACTTTTTGGATATTCGAAAACTAGCGATGTTTTCAAAAATTTGCTTTCGGAAACAAACTTTTCGAATTTATTTTTACCACTTTTCGAAACTACAGTTTTTTAAGAACCGTGCTTTTTAAAGTACCTACATTATTTCGAACATTGTTTGGAAAAATACTTGAAATATTCGTTTAAAAAAATTTTTTTTAAAGTAATTTACTATAGAGTAACATAGCAGACACAAGGAAACGTAAACCTTACGGAACAGAAAAACTGTCCATTCAGGTTAGTTCAGGATCTTTTTGTCATTTTTTCATTAACCTTGTCTAAGCCAGAAGAGTTCAAAATTAAAATTTAGAAAAACCATGATTTCTAAAAAATATATTTTCGGAAAATATCTATATTTTTGAAAGATTTTTGTAAAAAAAATATTTTTGTAGATTCATTTTCGAAAAAGTATCTTTCAAAGAAGCTGTTGTTCGAAAAAATGTACTTACTTTAATATTAAAAAAGATGTTTGTTAAAAAAAAAACAGAACAGTTGGTCATCTTAGCTTACACGTGACTGGGCAACTTGTTTGAGCATTTTTTTCTTCAGGCCCTCTGCTCATTTGGGGGGATATACGAGTACTTATGAAAGTACAATTTTTCTAAAACCAATTTTTCAATTTTTTTAAAGCACTTTTCAAAAATACATTTTTTCAGAGAACATATTTTTCGAAATTAAATTTTTAGGGATATTAATTTTTTCAAGCAACGGCTTTTTGAAAACGTAATTTAGGAGAAGGTAACGTACCAAACCTAGGGAAACCTGATCAAACCCACAACAGGTTTGTTCAGGATTTTCTTTCGTCTTTTTTTCAATAACATTTTTCAAGCTACTAAGAGTTCATAATTTAATTTTCAAAATACTGTTTTTAAAAGCATATATTTTCGGAAAAAATGTATAAAAAATTTTTTTGAAGACATTTTTCAAAAAATATACTTTCGAAATACGTATTTTCCAGAAAATATTTTGAATTTTTTTTATAATGTTCTTTTAAAAGAGGATCTTTAAAAAGGCTGTCAGGACATTTTTGATAAAATGAACGTTCGAAATATGTATTTTGAAGAAAATAGTTTTAAAAAATTTCGCTCATCCGTGTTTTTTGAAAAAATTTCAAAAGAGATGTTTTTTTAAAAAAAAAACAATTTTTTTTCTTTAGAAGCCAAAACGGTCCGGCTCAACTTTTGAAAAGATTGCAGTGAGATGTGTAAAGTCAACCCAAGAGCATGTAAATCAAAATTGCCAAAAAAGGCTTGCATTTTTTAAATCACATATTAATATTGATCTATTATTCATATTTTTGTGGTGTAAATCATTTCAAATACCTTAGATAGACGTCAAATGTTTGTGTTTGTTTAAATAAGATTTTGTAGAATATGTAGGAATGGTTAATGTCTATGTTACAATATTTATTTTTATAAAATTTGCTATTGAAATATTTTTTGTGCAATGCTTTATTAAATCCGAGCCAGCAAAGTGGTGTACCAGTACCTTGGTGATCTCCCCCTCGAGCTGTGGGAAAGCTACTCTTAATTTAGTGACCAAATACAATCCTGACTAGACGGTGAATGCTCTTGATCTGAATGCCGGTGGTCTTTAGATGTGGTCGGGCATATTTGCGGCATATACCGAACTGAAAAACATTTCACCGTTGATTTTTCAATGAACGACGAGCATTTAGATTAATTCTGCCAGTTTTGCTAAATCGAAAAAGATAAATTAATGATAGTTTTACCATTTAAAGCATTTTGCAGGGTCTGCAGCTTGCTATTCAGAAATAAAGGCTACTTTCCTATTAAACTAGGTCTACCTTTTAAAATTGTAACAAATTTTTACATAACCTTATTATTATTAGTGAAAAAATGTTGGAAAACTTTGAACCAAGTAAATACCTGATCAGAGATATAAATATACAAGTAAACACCTAAGAAACACGGAATGAAATGATTACAATTAGTGATTTTGTATATTTTGCATTTTGTATAAGCCTCGTGCAATTGTTCATCCTAACGTCAAAAAGAAATAAAATAATTTAGTGAGAAGCCATATTTAAGTCAAACCTAAAGAGTATGGATATTAGTGTATTCATTAATGCATTATTTTCTAGTATTTGTACATTGTTTATATCGAAAAAAAATTACTCACTTTCGTGGGAATCGCCGAATAATAAGTTAATAGTACCAACCTTAGTTGTCAATTTGTCTTATTCGTACACGTTTAAATTGAGATTTAAACCGTTAATTGACAAATTATACTGGTTTTAACGATAGTGAATCGGCCCGGATCAACTGTTTTCGACGCGGGAACGGTCGTAAAAATTTATATTTTTGAGCCCTCTACGTCACATAAGTTCAACATTATGATGACTGTATTTTGACTGTGATTCGGGTGTGTTTTTTTCTTAATACTAGTTTTTACAACTCTATAAGTGAATTTTTTAAAGGTTAAATTCTGATGTTATTTCGACTATTTCCCTTGCATTACAATATCCAAAAAAATTTAAAAAAATTATAAATGAAGGAAGCTCAAGGTATTATTTAAGTGTCTCCCAGATAACAAAATTGGATAGTGTTTTTCTAAGTTTATATTAATTATTAGAAAAATTTGCCATTGCCTTTCGTCAATTTCCTGGTAAATACATACAAAATGAATTAAATCATTTTCAATGCATTTAACATAGTACACACAGAATTTAAAATTAATTAAATCTTAAACAGAAATCTATGTTAGGTTATGAAAATCATCTTAAGATTTGTTCCGCTAAATTTGCAATTTTTCCATTAATTTATCGCATTATTTTAACACAGAAAGATTCCAAAACCCAAGAATATTTCAAACCTTATATATCACTAAATATATTCAAGCCTTCAACTTTGCGATAAATTGCCAATTGAAAATGTAAAATGGCTGACCTACGGATAGACTAGTTTTATTTGCTTGGGTCTCGTTAGTCATTCTATCTGCATAATGAAAGTGGAAAAAAGGGAGAGTCAACAAGCAAGGCAATACATTATTTAGAAAAGTTTCAAAGTGAAAGAGTTTTTTTGGCATTGGTAATATATTTAAGTCCCCTAGTTAATCGAAAAAAGCAATAAAAGTTTTTTGGTACAAGGGAAAAGAAAATTGAACGCATTGAACGGCCTCTTTGCAAAACTTAGCCCTTTTGAAAATTAAATTATTATTAAAATTAAATCTTCAACATGATCAGAATTGAATATTTTATGGAAAGAATTTGTATACGATAAATGATTTTTTACAAAAAAGCCTGGCTTCCATACAAGTTTGTTAACTTATATATTTTAATATTAAATTTAAAATTCCCTTTATTTTCCTTAAAATAAAGTGCATGATACCAAAGTGGAGAGAGTGATTTTTTAATTTTAGGTTAACAGTAAGTACAGGGTCTTCCAACGAGGACTGAACAGGGGCTCATTTTTGAGCTTCCCTGTATTTAAAGAAAAATCTAAAATAGCCAATCGATGTACTTTTTCCTGCAGAATTCAATAATGAAACCAAAAATTTATTTGAACCAGAAACAAAAGAGTTACGCTATGGATAAGGTGTTTTTTAAATGGAACATAGCTTTTTTTACGATTCTCGGAACGAGTGATTTTTTTTATGTCCGTTCTGATTAAAATATTTAATATTGTGACAGCTATTTTTATTAAATTTTAATGTTTTATCCAGTATAATTTAACTTCAACCTGTTTGAAACATACACTAGGTAATAAAGGTAAAATCACCTTGAAATCCTTCAAAGTCAAAAAATTTGACAAATTTACTATAATGTCATGTAATGTTTTATTTTCCTCAAATAGGTTCTTTATCCTTCGAATAGTATTGACGGATATATTTCTGTGGAAATTTTCAATAAATCTTCTCCTTGCTTCTCTTGCATTTTCTTGGCATTTGTAGAACAAGATAACAATCTGCAATCTCTCATCTAATGAATATTTCATTTCGGCAATATTATAGTAAATTTGTCAAATTGTTTGACTTTGAAGGATTTCAAGGTGATTTTACCTTTATTACCTAGTGTATGTTTCAAACAGGTTGAAGTTAAATTATACTGGATAAAACATTAAAATTTAATAAAAATAGCTGTCACAATATTAAATATTTTAATCAGAACGGACATAAAAAAAATCACTCGTTCCGAAAATCGTATAAAAAAGCTATGTTCCATTTAAAAAACACCTTATCCATAGCGTAACTCTTTTGTCTCTGGTTCAAATAAATTTTTTTGTTTCATTTTTGAATTCTGCAGGAAAAAGTACATCGATTGGCTATTTTAGATTTTTCTTTAAATACAAGGAAGCTCAAAAATGAGCCCCTGTTCAGTCCTCGTTGGAAGACCCTGTACATTACGAACCGACTTCACAAAAGGAAACGCACTAAAAAGTATGAAATATTATTTTTACGTAAATATTTATAACTGTGGTTAATGGTAAACTTAATTTTAGGAATTAGGAAACTTGTACACAGAAGTTCTGAACTTTGAAGTATAATAAGGATCCCTAATGATAATATATTAATAAATTATTGTTAATGAAAAGTAATATTTTTAGTTATTTATTACTAAGCGTAATGGTCAGCCTAATAATTGCGTTCGACTTTTGGTAATTTGTACACAAAAGGTCTGAATTTGAAAATAAGCGCAACTGCTTATTAATTGTTTATGAATTATTATTACGGATCCTTATACTGTGAAAATTGAAAATTAAGTTTACCATTAACCATAGTTATTAATAGTTATGAAACCATAGTTATAAATGGTAGCCTTGTCGCATCTCTTCATCGTCTAATGCGTTTACAAAATTTTCTAAAATTTCATTACAGCATCGCGCTTAATTGAGAGGCTCTTAAAAAAAATCGGTCCAATTAACCATGTAAAACACGAATAAAAAAATTCTGACCTTTAAACTAATTGTTGAAAAAATTTTACTACTAAATATATTGTAACTCTCTGAGTATTATACGCTACGGCATATAAAAAGAGTGGTGATACATGAAAGGTAATTTTAATTAAATGCGGGCAAAGCCGCAAATAACAGCTAGTATTTAATATAATATTTAATTCACAAAATATTTTAGTATATAATACTTTATACTATACTGTTTGAAAATTATTTTAAAATGTTGGGGATGAATTCTTTATTATTAGTAGGTATGCTCTAACCAATAGCCTTATATGTACTTAGATTCTTAGATCATAATTATTAAGTTGTAGAACAACAACAAAAAAGGCAGTAGTCACTAGTTGGTTCATTTTCATCATTACGTTGAAAGACTTTTATTCGTAATATTTGTTATAGCTAAGCAGCACACTTAATTCAGAAATGTTTTAACAACCTAGGGGGGGGGGGGCTAAATTAAATCATGAAACTCAAGTAGGTCTTTTATTCGCCGGTGCATGATATTGAAAAAAAAATTAAGGTCCATATTGTACATAAATTTTTGACCAAATCAAGAACTTCACCAACGACCGGAGGAGCGCCATGCTGCACCTGTTTTTATTTGATTAGCACTATTATACGCTGAACAGTAAAAAGTTCCTAAGTACTGCAATGCTGTATGCTGTATGCTTTAATGATATTTAGGAGAGCAGTATTCGGAGTTCCCATCACTATAATTGTGTTTTTTTTAACATTGCCCGTTATTCTCAACTATACTATAAGAATGGCGATGAAACAGCATAAAAAAAGCTTAAGTCACGGAGAAACCTCTACGTTACTTTTATTCCCACTGGATAGATAGTTTCTCTGGAGTATGAAAAATCTGTCTGTTCCCAGCGCATCCACCAAAATATCTGTCGACATTGGAGGATTATTCAGAAACTAGACAATCAATTAACGGAATTCAAACATGTATTAGTTAGGAGACATTCAGATGCTGTCAACTTTTTCGGAACATTGTCACATATACAGGATGTTTCTTTAATTTTCTGACAGCCCATGACGACCGCAGTCTAAGTTCTATGTACCGTGGGTGTACTGGGGAAATCCGACTCACACATCCAGAGCTGGAAACATCCGTAGGGATTTCACCAGCCCTTTAAGAGGATGCGTGGGATGTACCACCTCGCACCTCGGTCGAGGAAGAATTCCTCCACCACCTTCCACCAATGTGTCATGATAAAAGCAATTATAGAAATAAATATATGCGACAAAGATGCAAAAGTCTTTGATTTTTCAAAGTTTGTATATTGAACGAAAATACTAACGGCTTTCACTATGTGTATTAGTCATATACAGGATCATGAATATATGTTGTTTAATGAATTCAACAAATCATTAAAACGATATAAATACTTTTACAAAAGGAAAGCTAATAATAATAAAGTCATGAAGCCGACGTAGATTACTTTTTATTCCGATACAGGATATGTAACGAATGTGGGCCTTGGATTTTTATTCGGAAACCAAACATTAAAGAGAATTAAAAATTCCTTCGTTAGAAGGTATTCAGATGGTGTAAACTTTTTTTACTACTTAATATACAGGGTGTCTCACAATGAAGATTAGCAACCATACATGAATGCGGCGGAAGCGGAAACTTTTTTGTTTCATTAAAGTTGGTTGCTAATGAAACGGTTTTCAATATTGTTGTATATTACGGTGTGTCGCGGCTATAATGCTTGTACCATTGTACGATGAACTCTAAAATCATTAAACTAATTTCATTTATGTTTTTTGCAAAACGAAAGCTAATATTAAATTTGTGCTATATTGTTGTATCTGCTTGTTATATACGTGGAGAGCAGAAGACTTTATTGATGTTCACTAGTTACCCTAAATGAGCGATGGAAATTTTTCGCTAAAAAAATTGTGCCTTCTCGGGGAACTTAACCTTTGCCGAAAATTAAATTGATAATCAAATTCAATTCTCAACCTGATTAAAGTTTAATTTTACATCAAAATAATTTGTATACCTACTATAAATTATTTTTCACAGGGATTTTAAGAGCCTGGTTCTTCGTTTTTAGAATTTGAAATTTTTATTTATATTAATTTAATTTTAGTCTGGGTCGGCTACTTAAATTTTATTAGGTACCTGTATTAAAAATTTAGATATAATATTAAAAATATCGTCTTTTTTTATTTTAAAAGTTCTCAGGAAATCCTACTCGGCGATCGCTCTTATGGGTAGTCATAACCTAAAATTATTTTAAATATATGTAAGATTTAAATAGATTTTAATAAATGTCTCAAAATCCCATTCAACTTTTTGTGGCACTGAATTAATTCCTTAAAATCAATATGACGGTCTTTCTGAATCACTAAATATCTTGCAATATCGGAAGAAAAGCAATTCTAACAGCTTTCCTGGTGACGTAGCAGCAGAAAATAATGTTTGCCAGTGAAAAATATTCCGTGTTTTAAAAAATGAAAACTAAAAAAAGTATGCGCTTAACGGAGATAAAGAAACTTTAATAATAAGTCTATTCTATAATAGATGGTATTAGGCTTTTTTGAGAATGTAGAAACTTTTATGTTCTTCTTCGGAATTTACTAATATTTCTAAATTCATAAAAGTTTAAATTTAAAAGCAAATAACAATTAATTTTGTATTAATTTCCTTGATATTTCTTTTAATAATTGCTATGATAGATTAACGTATTTTAACTGATTTGGATAGTACAATTCTATAAAAGTTCTAATTTCTTTTCTCTCCAGTACCGTATGAAAATAATAGCAATTTATGCAGCTTGTATGAAAGTAAGCATTTTTCACACACGGTAAAAAAACTTGTCAAACAATGGACAACATGTCAAAAGCGAAAAATACTTTTCTTTCACTGTTACGAACAATATATTTTATAAAATCGCTTGTAAAAACGTTTTGCTAACAATTAATAAAAACGGTCCGTAATTCCTGATAAACAATAGCCAGGCACACACGAAGGGGATTTTTGAAATATTTAGTCTGTCGCCGACCAATCCCCATTGTTTATCGGTAGGCTAATGCTAAATGGTTTCAGTAATAACAAACCAGCTTCTGTTACAAGAATTTGTTGTCCGTCCACAAGGAATCCAGTGGTCAATGCAGCAAGTAGCAGGGAGTTACAAATTCATGGTTGAGGTGCATATAAACAATTTTTGTTTGTGCTGTCAACTTAAGTATAATACTCATTTTCAATGAGGTAATAAGTAAAGAGTCATTGGATTGGATTCCTTAACAAATCGCTGCCTTTTTAAAACTACAAAATATAAATGACTATACCGGCATTCATGTTCATGTTTGTCATTGTAAGCGATTTTTAAACCGATTTGTGCACACTAAAAAGGCATGGTGAGTGGAAAAGTAGCTAGCGCTGCGGTTGAAAAGTATGTAGTCTATTTTAAATAATAAAATGAAAATTCTTATGTAAATATCATAAAATATTGCAGAAATTCATTGGGATTAAAGATTTCTACAATAATTCAGAACTGTGAAAGTAACATTTACAATAAATAAATATGGGAACGAAATTGTATTTTTTATAGTTTTGTCTATGATGAACGAGTACAAAAAAGTAGTGCGAGACAATTCTTGATTGCGCTAGTGAGAAAAAGTGACTAATTTAGATTCTCAAATGGATGTCGAAATACTGCTATTATATCATGATTTTATAAAAGTATTTTTATAGTCCTGTTCATACATGGTTTTACCGACTCCACGAGAGAAATATTTTCCTGAAGTCGGAATTCGCCGCAAATTAATTAACACATTGCCATTACTACAATCTCACAGTTTTATTATAACTTATTAGGCAAGAAGTAATAAAAAAATATAAATCTTAAAAATTTTAAATAAAATCTAGAACCACGTATCAGCAGCCAAAATCTGTTTTCTCCTTTTTATTCTTCTGGTGTTTTGGGAGATTTGAAAAAGCACTTTGCATTCGTTCTGAAGTTCTACTTTTCAATAAAACTTGAATATAATGCTGCTCGACCATAACGATGAACAAAATCAGTAATGAGGGTTAATATCTGGGAAAAGGCATTCGAAGAGATTGACAAGAAAGTTTAGAAAAAAAAATCCCTATTAAAAAAACTTATAATTCTCAAATTATTGTTATCCTTCCTTACCTATATTATAAATAAAATCTGCCTGTTTGTCTCAACGAAACAGCGGAGCACGACAAAACTTGACAACAGGCAGTTTAGGTCACAGAATAGAATATAGGCTACTCTTAATCCAGATTGGATAGGTTGTTTCTGCGGGATACACAATTAAATATAATTCTATGATCACCCGTCAATGGGGTAGTTAGTTCAGGCTTCAATATTTAAATTATAGAAAAGACCGTGTAATGTGAGGAGAAGCATTTCAACTGTAAGGCCAGGGACACACAAGCGTTAAATTAACGCGCATCTCGACGCGCTTCTTCCATAACGCGCGTTGTAGTAATCGTCACACGAGAAAAGTAGCCCGGAAAATGTGCTTCGTTTTATCATAACATTTAGGGTGAACATGGACGCTGTTGAAATTGCTACGTTTTCTTACCTTACTCTTAAATATTTAAAAGAAGAACGGGATAGAAAAAGAAAATGGTGGGTGCATCCGATAAAGAGTGATCGATATCGACATGGTCACTTTTACACGTTATATCCACCTCTAAAAACTTTTTTAATTGCTTCTATATATCTGTTAATTCATTCAATGAACTGTTGGCAACAATCGAGAGTAATATAGCAAGAAAGGATACTAGCATGAGAAGAGCCATTCCATTCTCTGTAAATAATATGTCTGGATAATTACTGTATTCTTAACCAAAATGGACACAAAATAAACTCAAGAAAAACTGGTAAAAATGCGTGTAAACAGCCATGTGTGATCACTGTCATGCAGTACCATATTCTATCCAATTTGATTTGAGAAAAATCAATTGAATAAGAATTCATCCTATTGGTCAGTTTCATGGACAGTGTACACCAGAACATATTTTAGCGATCACAATATTCATCTTTTCTTTCGTAATAATCACGGAAGAATCAGATTTCTTTCCATCTGTGTTGGCGAAAGTGCAGTAGAACAGACAACTAAAAAAGAATATGTTCAAATTTGTATCGTACCTTCTTCGCCTTTGGAAGAATTGCTGGCTATCTACTTTGAAAGATTAGAATCGCAAAATTCTTTTCTTTCCTGATAAAATTCCTAACTGATTCCGATTCCTTTCTATCCTTTTTAGCAAAAGGGGCATTAGTAAAAGACAAATAAAAACGATGTTGTTGCCAATAAAAAAGAATATAAACATTTTCTTACAGCCGCCTTTGTTTGTGCAAGATTTCTGGTTGTCTACTTTGAAAGTTTTATCGGAATTGTCATAAAAAATAAATCCTTAACCTGGCAAAATACTTCAGTGTCAGCATAGCCACATTCACATTAACCTTCTTATTTTATACTACTTAAAATTGTTTCCTATCCCTCTAAGAAACAATACTCCCTCTAACCAATAATTCGCAATAAAAGGATCGGAGAAAAAGTTTTTAAATAAATAAAGAAAAAATGGTCCGGAACGCTTTCCGGACATCCGAATTAAGACTTTTTTCACATGTCATCGAAAAGTAAATATTTGAAATAGTATATTTTGCAAAAAAAATTGTGTAATATTTAGTATTATTCTTTAAAAAAAATTATTCAAATTAGAAAAATTGCATATTAAAATGTCAGTTGTATGCGGTGTTGCCAAAGTTTTATACCAACACGAATCGGTCTCAGTAAAAACTAAACAACGATAAAAAATTATAAAAAATACTGATGAAACCTAAAACTGAGCAAACCTGTCCGACAACATATGTCACAACTCCATGGCCACAAAAAGAAATTATATTATTTCTAACAACAGCTTTAATGCCAAACTTTCACAAACAAGAATTAAAACTTCAAGAAAATAATAAATATGGCAACAGTGTGTCCCTATAATCCAAAGCGTCATCCAAAATCGATTTTTACCATAACCTCAAAATAAATATGTTGCAAAATCGTCAAATAGTTGATAAAATTAATGTTTTTCAACTTATAAAGTAACTTTTGAGACAAAATTTATATTTTCCCCATTAAAGGTGATTTATAAACGTAAGTAATATCAATATCACTAAAAAAATGTGTTAAAATTCCAAAATTAAAGTTGTCCGGATAGTGCTATTAAATCGAAAAGACTGCAAAATGAGTAAATATTTTTGTTAAAATAAACAACTTAGTCTTAGTAAAGTTTAAAAAAAAATTCCCTGCTCTCCAATATGTTATATAATGAAAATGGATCTATAATAACGCCTACCTGCGAATAGTGACGTTCGTGAGAGTTAAAGACGTGATAAGAATAAGAATTGTTATACCAAGTAATTTCACAATTTTTAACTGTAAATGTTGAAAGTCTAAGCTCTATTCACAATTCAAATATGCCCGATATAAACAAAGGCATGTGAACGCTGTGGCAGGTTGATGGTCTGTCGTCCAATAGCGTTGCGTAAATTGCCGCTCACGAGGCTAGCATGTTGTTTATATCGGTCGTATTTGAAATGTGAATAGACGTTAGTTTCGGAATGATACTGTACTGGCACTGTGACTTTAGCATTCAATTGAAACCAAACGTTTCTACGACGCAATTGTTACTCCTCTCTCAATAACTAAAGAAATATTCTGTGATGCCTTCTGTTCTCATCTTTATATCGCGTCGGCGTTCCTGTTAATCATTCCCATAACGCCCGATCCAAGTAATGTAAAGAAGAACAAATGTGTACTTTGGGTAATGTCTCGGTTAGCCAGTCGCAGATTTATAGAGCACAGAAATTTAAGCTTTTTAGGTATATTTTTACACTGCAAAAACAATTTATGGGACTGGCTTGAAATATGTCATGTTGATGTTTCTCGTAACCTAACTTTCTACCAGTTGTAAAAATTTTACGAGTATGAGAGAGAAAGAAGACGAAAGAGAAAAAATGGGGGAGAAAGAACATGAGAGAAAGACATAATTGATCTCTCCGTTGTAAAATGTGTTTCTGTCATCATTCTCAATCAAATTGGATAAAAAATGTAGGTTATTCTAAAACGCGTGTCGACAATCTCGACGCGTGTTCTAGCATGATCCCGGTGCCAACTGAGCGAACGCGCGTTTTAACGCAAGTTAAAATAACACGCGTTGATTATGTAGCTAGTTGTATTTGGAAAATGCTAAAACGCGCGTTGCGGTTAATTAAACGCCGGTGTGTCCCCGGCCTAAACTGTAATTTATTATCGATTCACTAGTTTTTGTCACTAACTATCTACACATTATTTATGTTACTATGCGAACTCTCCTGGAACATCATATTAGCGAATTTAAGTTTTTTTTTAATAACGCAGTTGTTTCCTAGATACATAGATATTTTATTAGAACTTTAAAGGAGCTAAGTAATTCAAAACTTCGTCTCTTCTTTCGGCTATTATAAATAAAAAATTAATAACGGAACTTTAAACCTCGGTTGGTGATAACTTTTTATTATAAGGATTTTAGGGTTTAAACACAGCAAAAAATATTTGCTTTGATGTTGCTCTAAAGGTTAAAGGAACGTGAAAAGGGCTCCTAAAAAAATCATTTCACCGATTAATTTTTAATTATATTTTCCCTCGTCGTCGTTGTCTTGGTTTATTAATTTATGTAGTGAATTTTATAGGTGTAATTTTCACGTAAAAAACTGTAATTTATTAAAAATATTGGAATAAGTATACAGTATATTTTCAAAAAAAAATGTACAAGTAGGCATTCTGTTATAGGTGGTTTAAGGAAAGATGAACAAATTTAGAATTTCCGACTAGTGATAAACAGTCATAATATAAGTTTATTAAACTGCAAATATGCGACATAATATAACCGGCAGCCTGGCAAAACCCATTCTCAAGAGTTAGGTGGGCCTGAAATCAGATTATTTTAAAATGTAAACAATAGTATCTTTTTGTTTCTGAATCAATGATTGAATTTAATATTTGAAGTTATCTGGCGTCGGTAAATAGTGGCGAGATAACACTAATGTGTACAGTCTGTCAATTTAGATACCCTAATAATTTTTGTTACTTTTGGGATAAGGTGATGCCCCGGATGGATGAATATGATGTTTGACGAGTGCTTACTGAATGATTTCTGTAACTTTGTATATATTTCTTCGAAAATAAATTTAGTTTGTTTGTTTACCTAGCAGAAAGAGGTGTACCATAAACGTAGATTAGATAACAATTTTATTAGGACTGGGAACTTATATATTTTTCCCCCTCCCTGTATTGTAAGCAACCTATTTTGACACTGCTTTGACAGACGGAAGTGAAAGTTACTCAACAAGGTATTGGTTGCCCTTAACGACAGGATGTAAGTCAACTTACATCCCTAGGGAAATAATAATCTGAAATTATTATAAGAATAACTTTAATTTTTGATTTCATCAACATATTACAAAAATCCGGTGATATTAATTGAAATGAATATTAATGGTACAATTATTCACATTATTAACAAAATTTGGAAACACGTTTTCTCGTTTCTTCTTGATGTGTATTACATTTTCTGACTCCACAGATCCTTCATTTCTAACCAATGTTTCTGTCACTGTTGAAGCACTGCAAGAGACTTCTGGCTGGGTCTTATTGTATAAAATTTTATTCGCTACTTCCTTTTTATTGTTGAGGCTCTCAGCTACGTAACTTTCCGCAATAGTAGCGGATTTCCATCCACCATGTCGCTTGATAGCTAATACATCAACTCTAGAATTTGCTAATAAAGTTGCCGACGTTCTTCTAAAAGAGTGTCCAGTATACATTTTGAAGTTCTCAAACTTTAGAAATTTCGCAATTTTACTTGGAATTGACGAAAACGTATTTTTCCCAACAGGCTGGTTTAAGCACTTTCCATTTTGATATCGCATAAAGAAGCGCGGATTAATAGTCGTCATGTGGGATCTTATATCAATGTACTTTTGAATTATTTTGAAATGACAAACTTGAGTGTCGTCACTTTTTGTCACTGTAAATGTACGTGACATTCCATTTTTGGAGTCAGGAATGGTCACAATTATGACTTCTTGACTTATTTTAACATTGTCCATTTTCATTTCACAGAGTTCATTAGAACGGCAAGCTCCAGCAACTCCCATTGCCATTACGACCTTCATCAATAAGTACATATCATCGGGGGCTTCAAGCATGAACTTATTCACATCTTCCCTGTTAAACACATTCGATTTTTTGGGTCTGTAACCATCATTTTTTCTTTTCAAAAATGCTCGAAATTTTGGATACTTAGAAATATCTATATTTTCCTCTATAAAAAGGGTGGACTTCAACATCGAATACTCACACCATAAGCTTGATGGGGACTTCAGTAAAGCACTTTTCTCGTTAAAATACGCCAAAAACAAGGCTTCTGAGACTGCAGTAGCCGTCTTGCTTTGGCACCAATTCTTAAAGGATTTATATGCTGCTTCATACCTTTTTTCGACTTTTCCGGTAGTAGAGATAAACAAGCAATATTTGCTGATTCTTCTATGTCTGAAACATCCATTTTGTCCACACAGAATCAAATAATTCGACTTCTTCAAGCTTTTCGCTATGAATTGTCAACTTGACGTTGTTGATAAAATAAAAACTGCTTATATTGCTCTGGCAACGGATCACGGCTGCCTTCATAATTTAATGAGAATGCTATCGAATGTAATGATAATAAAAATCCAAAAATATATCCAGCATTTTCTGGTAAACATACAATTCAGGGAGGGGGAAAAATGTTATATACTATATGGGATGTAAGTACATTAACCAGTCTCGGACTTTTTTGCCAGCCCTCGCTATCGCTCGGGCGCAAAATTCGTCCTCGACTGGTAAATGTTACTTACATCCCTTATAGTATAAATAACTATTAAAAGTTACAAGTACTTACTTTTCTGTCTTTTCGCTCATGTATGCCAAAGAACATTTGTCTTACATTCTGAAATTCACTGACACTTAAACTAGGAATCAAGGATGTTATAGTTAAGTTAATAATATTCTTAGGTTAAGATCAACATAAAGCTCTGTTCTTTTAAAGAAATTTATTTCTTTTGTTCAGTTTGCAGCTTACGTGGCTCAAGAATAAAAATTATTATAAAATATGCTGCTTTAATAAAAAGGCAATTTATTATAAGATTTATATTCTTGAATGAAATCGTTAATTTTAAGAAAAAAGTGTATTTTTGCATGCAAAATGTTAGGTGGATACTTAAGCCAAGTCAACATATCCAAGAAAAAGAAGTACTTGGTATTTGAAAGTTTTTTCTGTCTGTAGGCATACATAATCAAGCTTAATAGTTTCCATTCGAGATAGGCGTGTAATAATAGACAACTTCTCCCTTTGGTAAGAATTCTGTTACTCGCTTATTTTGTATACCTTCTTTAACCTTGATTATACCTAGGTACGATAATTTCTTTTACAATAGCGTTTCTAAAACTTTTTGTTTTTTCTTTAATGGGCGTAATCACCATTAGAACCGACTTTACTCGTAACCATTCACAGATAAAAATCCAGGTGGGAAATCTTTCCCAAGCCAGAATCCGATTTAACTTTTAATGTTAAAATCTCCCCCATCTACATAATAAATCTTTGTAACTTTTACGCTTTTTGTACAACTGTATCTCCATCTGTTTGACAAAAACATTGCAAAGGAATAATATAGCAAGGAATTAAATATTAAACACTGGAATTCTGGCATTCTGTGGGCTTAAATTTCGTAGCAGAATAGATATCGTGTAATGTTGTTTGTATAAGATAATTTATTTATTTAATAATTTTTTCAATTTTTTGAAAAAGGGTTTAACTGAGTTTCTAAAATTTAAACAACGTTTGATTTACTGGAGACATTGATTCAAATAAAATATTGGACACAGATAGCTCAGGTTTCTGTCGGTCTGTCATACCTATGGTATTTTATTTAAATAAAGATTATACAGGGTATGCAGTGGCGTGCCGTGCCTTTAGGGATGGGGCACAATTATTTGGGAGCGCCAATTTTTTTACCTTTTACCTCTTTTTACCTTTATTGGAGAGTATGTGGTCCTAGTAGGCAGTAAGTCTGAGGGTGGGCGGAGGCGCCGTTAAGGCGAGGGCGGGGAGTAGTACAGATTAAAAGTAGCCGTGGACTTTCTGATTGCTCTAAAATGTAGATAATGGTATCTACAGCTTGTTTTTTTAGTTATTTTCGAAATGAGCTAAAGAATTTGATATAATTTGGGTTGTAAAAATTACTTAAAATAATATAATGTGAAAAAAGTGTGGAGAACTTCACCACAAGCTTGCATTGAAATAATATAAAAATGTGTAAACCATTGTCTTTTAAATTTTTTAGTAGCACATTTATGTAGACAGTTAAATGCATAATAAAAGATACTATTTCTTGACATGTTTTCGATTTTCCTCCATTTAGGAAACAAAAGTAATTTTATTATATAGCGTATGGTCATTTTCTCTGATTGTGTTCAGTTAGAGTTGTAGAGAATAAATAATTTATCCAAATTAAAGTCATCTTGACACCTACACAACATAATCAAATTACATTTATCTCATAAACAAAGTCGAAATAGGGAAAATATTAAAAGAAAACCTTTATTGGGCCTTTAATTGTCTGTAGCAGGGGCCGGCCCATTCTAATGGGGTCCGGATACTTTTGAAAAATTTTATCGAGGTCCGGAGAAAAAAAACTTCAAATGTACCGCAAGTAAATTTTGTTTCTCAAAAAGGAACGTGGCTTATAAAAACTCACATTATTAGTTTTTAATTTCTATTTTTACTCTTAAAAAATATAAGACAGATTTTTATTTGTTCCTACAAATTAATTGAGATTTTTTTGGTGATCCCATTTTCTACCTTCCACAGTCCGAATACGAACCGCGCCGCGCCCGCGGTCCGCCAGTTGCCGACCGTCAGTCTACAGTATGTCCACGAATGGGGTAGACGACAAATGGACCAAAAAGTGAAAGAAACGCAAAAGGTCATTATTCATAAAAGTTTTTGCTTGCTTTAAAAATAACATCCACGATGCCAAAAATTTCTTTTTTGTACAGGGTGTGTAAAAGTTCTTTTAAATTTTAAAAGAATTCTGACAGCTGTCAAAAAAGCGGTCAATAAAAAGTCATTTTTTGATTATTCAAAATTGTAAGGTTTTTTATATGAGTCAAAACCGGTTTTTGACATGGTATTTGGATTCAGCGGTATCGAAAACCTGAGGATACCCAGTTTCACCTTGAACCGATGAAAATCAAGTGCACAACGCTTGGTTTAACCTAAAAACCTGAAAACCCATGTTAAATCCCATTACAAATTCAACCTGCGTGGGGGACGGTTTATTATTTTTTTGCGTCATAATTATTTTTTAGGCCTCTACTTTTGATTTAGTGGGAGCACTCAAAAAAATCGGGACTTTTCCGAAATAAGGACCACCCTAATATATATAAATATATATATATATATATATATATATATATATATATATATATATATATATATATATATTATGGTTTGATTTGTTTCTTGGATCCTTATATATATTTTTTTATTTGAGGTTTCTTGGGTTTTTGGATCCCGGGGAAAAATTATACAAATTTGTGGGTTCTTATTCACATTATATTTACGTTTCGGTCGTATTCCTCGACCTTCATCAGAATTTTTTTTTGTTTTTTGAAAGCTTCGAACGGAACTTCAGTGGTGCACTGGTAAACCATCGCAAACTATATTTACATAGGAATAGTGACACAGACATAATTACAGTTAAAAACATTTAATTTATTAATATATATATATATATATATATATATATATATATATATATATATATATATATATATATATATATATATATATATATCTATATATATATATATATATATATATATATATATATATATATATATATATATATATATATATATATATATATATATATATATAACAACGTCACATTCAGCACCATGTAGGTTCATTGGAGAACTCCAATGAACTCCAAGTTCTCCAATGAACCTACATGGTGCTGAATGTGACGTTGTTTTAGATATACACTGAAAAAATCGTTTGGACTTTTTTTCACACAAAATTGTAGCAAAGTCTTTGTAGAGCAATTTACTCTAATTCGATTATTTGTTACAACAGTTTTTGTATATTTTCATACAATTGTAGCAAATTTTGTATAATATATACAAATTGGTCTTGGACGGTTTTGAGAACAAATTGTTGGAAAAAGGTACACAATTGTAGTGAAATGTCCTACAATGTTTTTTCAGTGTATATATTAATAAATTAAATGTTTTTAACTGTAATTATGTCTGTGTCACTATTCCTATGTAAATATAGTTTGTGATGGTTTACCAGTGCACCACTGAAGTTTCGTTCGAAGCTTTCAAAAAACAAAAAACAATTCTGATTAAGGTCGAAGAATACGACCGAAACGTTATAATGTGAATAAGAACCCACAAATTTGTATAATTTTTCCCCGGGATCCAAAAACCCAAGAACCCTCAAATAAAATATACATATATATATATATATATATATATATATATATATATATATATATATATATATATATATGACGCCTTTTGGGCAATTATAAATTATTAATAGGTTATTATTGTTGGACAGTTCTAGTGAAATTTATTTATTTTTAAGTAGAACAAATTTAAAACATATTCCCCTCAAAAATAAAATTTTGGCAACGCCGCCGCAGCACTGGGCGCGCGTATGATTTGTTTTTTTTGTGTTAGAGAAAATTCTACAGTTATTCGATTAAACCAAAAAAAAAGTACTGATTGTGTCCCTGGATTACCCGAGGAGTCAACCATTCCAATATATGCAGTAAATTTCATAACGCCCTGTATATCTACATAAAATCATTTTTGACTTGCCAACATAAATTTTTCCAACGAAGAATCTTGTCCTTCTGCGAGAAAATAAATACAAGAAGATACTACTAGTATTAAAAGAAATAGATTTGTTAAGTTGTCATATTTACGTGCCAAAATAGAAAAGAATTCGTTGCATTCAATAACGCCACGCCGATTTTTACGTGCAGCGTAATCTGTGGGTGTAATTTAATGTGTAACACAATATATCTATTAATCAAAAATATTAACTTAGTTGGCGTTTCTAAATCCAATGCAATAATATGGTATATTTCATGAATTTTTTTTTATTTCAGATAGAATTTGGTGTAAGTGGCACAGTTCAGAAAGTGACATCGTAAAAAATGTGATTTAAAAAGAGTGTTTTTTCCTCGAACGATTAAACTGTCAGAATGTGTCTAAAAATGTATTTTTGGCCCTACCGAAAGTGTTTATAAAGATGGAGGAAGAGTAGGATTCCTTTATACCCGAATGAAAATGGCATTACATTCTCGGGACGTTCTGACGAGTCTTGTGATCCTTATGTATCTCTCCGAAGTAGTTAATGGATCTTTTATATCAGGTAAGAAATGAACGTCAACACTTAAAAATACTCGTATATTATACGCCGAAAAAAAATTGCAGATTTTATTTATATTTCTAATGTATGTGCAATACTGTGTTTTTACAGAAACGTCTTAATCTAACGTTAAGTAAAAAAAGTAACGCAATTTAGTGCAAGTTGAATGCAATAACTGATCTATAAACTAAGAAATACACTAGTGTTTCTTTGATTATTTAGTTGTTGTAGACGGTACCTGATGACAAGATGATTAAAACATGTACTTATTACAATTTCCGCTACTACCAACGATGTCCTTTTTAGAAGAAAGTTTATACTATACAGTGCGGCCCCTTAATGTCCCCCCTTCTTAATTTTTGAACTGTTACTTTTAGAAAATTAAAAGTAGGCATACCGTAATTAATATAAAATTACTATGTTTTAGTGCACAAGTTACTCTCGAAAAAATCAAGATGGCTGCTGCATGCCATCTTGGAATAAAATTTAAATGAAAAGGGGGGGGGGTCTTGCGATACATCATTTTAAAGGTTTCATCGAGTACTTTATAATCCTAGACTATTTCGTTTGTACTCACCCTGAGAACAAAATGGCGGCTTGTTGAAACAAATACATATTTTTTAAAAACCCACAATATTTTATGAACGTTCTTTATTTGCAACAAAAAATTAAGCTAAATATAATGTTGTACACTTTAAATCCAAACAAAATTTGAAACGCATGTTTTTCCTTTAAAATATATATTAATCGATCTTTATACCCGAATTTCATAAAATATTTTGAGTTTTTCAGTTTTTTCTTGTGAAGACCACGATTAAAACCTAAACAAAGAAAAATCCTTGTAGTTTTAGGAATAAATATACCATTTAGAAGATAGCTTAAGTTAAAGTGTATCACAAAATTTGAATTAGGGAAATTCTTTTGATTCTCCAAAAAATAAAATGCGGTGTGCAGCAAAAATATTTAAAATTTTTACGTTTTTATTTTTAATGGCCATACTATTTTTTAAACTGATTACCCTGACTTAACTTTACGGTCATCTCTAATAAAGTCTACAGAAAATACAATTTGAGTACTGTATCATTGCGATCTACTTTTTATACAGGGTAATTCACAAAAAACGATTAAATTCTATTTTTTGTCGAAAATAAGCGAAAATTAATATTTGGGTATAATTGTGAAATTAAAACAACATTTGTGAATAAAAACAATTTCTAAAGTAAAAAATGGGGGTACTTTACACTTAAAGCAATTTCGAATTTTTGACTCTTCCTCGTATACCATAAGACTTTCACCGGACTTGTTGGGTATTATTTTGGTTTGAAGGTACCTATGCAGAACTTTTTAAAAATCAAATAAATATGTTAAATTCAAAGATAAAAATTTGTCTATATGCTGCGCACTTTCTGGCGGTCACTGTATATGTCTGCGGTCATCCCACAACATAGAGATTAATAAAAATTATTATAGTACAGTATTGCAGGCAGAAAAAAATCTGCACTTTCTTATATTGCTATTGCTCTTACTCTTTTTAATAAAACGTCTTGTTGAATTCATCTTAATTTTTTAAAATAATATACACCTTTTTAAACTCATAGTCTTACCTTATTTTGCTTTAAACACGAATATGTAATATAATCCACGCATTTACATACAGCAAAGTCAAATAATCGTTGACGATCTTTCTGAAGAGCAGCTAATTTTGATTTGTAAGAAGGGTCGTCTTTTCTTTGCAAATATGGCTTCAGCAGATCTTTTCGTTTTTTTTTATTCATTAATTAAGGCTACAATTATTTGATGACTTACAATTGAAATAGAACCAGATTTACAAATATCTTCAATCTTTGTAGCAACAATTTCTCAAGCCTCCGACACAAGAAGGTTATGTCTAGTCCATAAAAAGTATTTTATAACGTCCTAGACCGTGGGTAAAACCAAACAGGTGCGCCAAAATGGGTCATTCTTGCACTTCTTGTTTTTTGGAAATTTTATGTTTTCACAAGTAGAATAAAGAAAAAATAACATACTCTAACGACTTAAGTTAAGCACACCGCTATAACGACAAACAACTAACTAATAATCAGCATCTATAGTATGAAACTTCTCATAACAAGAGCCAAAGTTACATGCATTATTGCATTCCACGCCAAGAAATGTTTGACATGTTTTTAAATAAAAATGAAGTCCTGGCCGTAGAACATATTTATTATAGCAATAAATACACTTTTTCACAATAAAAAAAACCATAAAACATGTAAACATAGTAAAAGTAGTGTGGAAGCACTTGACACAAAAAAATTATTTTTGGAAAAATATTTATTTTTGACCTACACACCTTTCTGTATACCAGGCGTGCCAGATTAAGAAAAAAGATATTTCGACCCACGCTACTGTAGATATCCCAACATTTACTAGAATATTCTGCTATTGAAAATTTTCCTTTTAACAGTTTTCGAGAACTTAAGCAAAAATTGTAATCATGTAGAAATAAATCATAGAAATCTGAACAAACTTGGAAAAAATTGTAATCACACATACTTATGTACAGGGTCTTCCAACGAGGACTGAACAGGGGCTCATTTTTGAGCTTCCTTGTATTTAAAGAAAAATCTAAAATAGCCTATCGATGTACTTTTTCCTGCAGAATTCAAAAATGAAACCAAAAATTTATTTGAACCAGAAACAAAAGAGTTACGCTATGGATAAGGTGTTTTTTAAATGGAACATAGTTTTTTTTATACGATTTTCGGAACGAGTGATTTTTTTATGTCCGTTCTGATTAAAATATTTAATATTGTGACAGCTATTTTTATTAAATTTTAATGTTTTATCCAGTATAATTTAACTTCAACCTGTTTGAAACATACACTAGGTAATAAAGGTAAAATCACCTTGAAATCCTTCAAAGTCAAAAAATTTGACAAATTTACTATAATATATTATATATATATATATATATATATATATATATATATATATATATATATATATATATATATATATATATATATATATATATATATATAATTTCTGTGAAAATTTGCAATAAATCTTCTCCTTGCTTCTCTCGCATTTTCTTGGCATTTGTAGAACAAGATAACAATCTGCAATCTCTCATCTAATGAATATTTCAGTTCGGCAATATTATAGTAAATTTGTCAAATTTTTTGACTTTGAAGGATTTCAAGGTGATTTTACCTTTATTACCTAGTGTATGTTTCAAACAGGTTGAAGTTAAATTATACTGGATAAAACATTAAAATTTAATAAAAATAGCTGTCAAAATATTAAATATTTTAATCAGAACGGACATAAAAAAAATCACTCGTTCCGAAAATCGTATAAAAAAAGCTATGTTCCATTTAAAAACACCTTATCCATAGCGTAACTCTTTTGTTTCTGGTTCATATAAATTTTTGGTTTCATTTTTGAATTCTGCAGGAAAAAGTACATCGATTGGCTATTCTAGATTTTTCTTTAAATACAAGGAAGCTCAAAAATGAGCCCCTGTTCAGTCCTCGTTGGAAGACCCTGTACATACATTGAAGTTAGAAATAAATCTCTTTTTTTAGATTTATCATTGAAAATGAAAGTTCTATTTTCCACACGTGTTTACTTAACTTAACAAGACCTCCTTATAAACTAGTGAAGCAATTTTGAAGTATTTATTTACGTTTTTATTCTTCCTGGAAATCATCTTTTTAACCTAATAACGGCCAGTAATTTTGAAATAATCTTTCGTGACTGTGTATCCCCCCTAATTAAAATTATAAAAATACGGCCATTATACTTTATAGTTCAAAGTTGCAGAGTTCTAAAGAATTTTTCTTTTAGATTTCATTTAATCACGTTTCCCAAAGTTTTCCTGAAACATCTGTCGTTGCCGCTAAAAGCTTGAACAAAACTCCTTAAGAGTTCTGCTAAACATATTAAAAGGACTCTGTAATGGCAAAAAAGGGAAAAGTTAAAGTTTTGCTTCTTATACAAATACTACAGTTTTTAAATTTTAAAACTACTATGCTTTGATTTTATTTCCTGTTTGCTAAACTTTTTAAGATTTCCGAGCAAGTTCCCTTATTTACTGATGAATATGATGATTTATTAGGATATTTCTGGTTTTGTCAACTTTCTTGTGAGAACTGGAAAAAAATTAAATATGGAGCCATTCAACTTTTTTAAAGATATTGTATTTGTAGTCAGAAAAAACGGTAATTATTGATATTACTGTAAACAGCGAATTTTTTCATGAAATTTTGCACAGACCCTAATTTTGGGTCGTAGAACACGAATCCGAAGTCAGCTTTTGGCGGTCTCGTATGGTTTTTCCAAAAAAAAATTGTTTTTGGAAAACTTTTAGGTTAACTTTTAGGTTACCTTTTTGTTATAGATTCCTTTAAGTTTCGACACTTTCACTTCAACATATCTGTAAACTTATAATTTTTATTAGTTTTCGTCACACAAAACACCACATTTAGGCAAAAATAGCTAAGAAAATTGCTGTTTTCTATAGAAAATTCCATTTTATGGCTGTAGACGTCATTATTTTGCCAGCTGTCAATTTTCCGGCGTTGCCACGTTTACAAAACATTTTTCTCGCAAATTTTAACAATTTCCGGCCATAAATAAATCCAAAAAAAGAGATGGCAATATGAGAGTAAAATAAGACAGATAGCATTTTATTTTCCCTAAAAGGGCAAAAAGATGACCCCAACCAACACCCTGGGTCACCGATCCCTCTTCGCCTGCGAGGAAAGAGACTGGTCAGGGCCCCTAACCAGGTGCTAACCCTGCTCCGACCTTAGGGTGCCCTCCGATCCACCGTTATACCACCGTTATATCGAAAATATTAGATCTGTCACCTAATTCACCGACTTAGAAAAGTTTTTGATACGAACGGTGGATCGGAGGGCACCCTAAGGTCGGAACAGGGTTAGCACCTGGTTAGGGGCCCTGACCAGTCTCTTTCCTCGCAGGCGAAGAGGGATCGGTGCCCCAGGGTGTTGGTTGGGGTCATCTTTTTGCCCTTTTGGTTAAATTTGGTTCATTTTCGCATTTTCCCGCCAACTTTTTATTATTCCTAATTTACAACTTTGTCTTGAAAAATAAGTAAACCTGGCAACGCCGGACATTTGACAGCTGGGAACGTACTGGCGTCTACTACCAAATACAATGGAATTTTATATAGGAAAAAGCAATTTTCTTAGCTATTTTTGGCTAAATGTGGTGTTTTGTGTGACGAAATAAAATAAAAATTATAAGTTTACAGATATGTTTAAGTGAAAGTGTCGAAACTTAAAGGAATCTATAAAAAAAGGTAACCTAAAAGTTAAAAAATTTTTTTGCGGAAAAACCATTCGAGACCGCCAAAAACTGACTTCGGATTCGTGTTCTACGACCCAAAATTAGGGTCTGTGCAAAATTTCATGAAAAAATTCGCTGTTTACAGTAATATCAATAATTACCGAAAAAACTAAGATCGAAAGTAATAAATAAAAGAAAAACTAAGAAATTACGGAGTTTGAAACCGACATTGTAAAATATTCTCGTTGAAATATGTATGTAGGGAATACCGTATTGCCGAAATTCATGATTGATGATGAGTACAATAAAAAAGTCTTAGTTTCTCCAAATTCCTCACCCAGTTCCAACCGGTTTCGTGCACTAAGTGGTATAATGAACTATACGTATTATATAAATGAAGTGTTTTATTATCATAAGATTGACATTTTTAAATAATGACAATTCAACAACTTATCAACTAGTCAAGGTAAAACTGGTTATACAAGGTAAAACTGGCTATACGTTCTTTACATTATTATTCATCATAACGAATGACACATCTTCAGTCACTAAGCACTATAGAAATAAAGAATTTTTTTTATCTGAGACAGCCAACGTCGACCTAAGAACTAATGTACCGTGGGCACTTGAAGAGAAGGGAAATGTAATCTATTGACACGGGATTGAAAGGATTGGAGGTTAGGAGGGGAAGGGAAAACATCTGCAGGCAATTTAGTCCATAATCTGGAGACCCTAGGTATAAATCAGGGAGGCAACTGGGATGTTCTAGGCTTTTGTATCTGGATAGTAATAAAGTGTTTGCTACGGAAAAAAATATGGCCCATCACCATGATGATGTGTGCTATTTAAGAAGCCAAAAACTAGTTTACGTCTTATTTCGGGCCCCAAGAAAACAACACAACTTTCATAAAATCATTTTAGGGTAAAAAAATATTAATTTTTTTATTTATTTTGTTATTCCATCAATTGAAACGCAGATGTCTGTAAATCTTCAGGATTTTAACTTAATACCTCTCTGACAATTGGTTTTCTTTTTCGGGCAGACAAACAACATTCTTGTTTAGATTTCCTTTGATCCATATTTAAAGAGGTGATATTAGTCTACAGTGGTAACGATGCTGTAACAATAATATTCCAAATTTAGGGACCTTATTATTAGCCTTAGGCAAAAATAAAAATGTTAGAACCAAAAGTATCACAGTGAAAAAACAGATATTATTTAAAAGGAGTTTAACAAAGTTTATTTAAAGTTAATAGTTTTCTGCCTCGCCGTTTTGAAAGAGATTTTTTTTTTGATAAATACAGAGGACCCACAATTTGTTGCGCTCTTAAAAACTTTATTCTGAAAAACTTTACTCCAGACTTTAATTAAATATGCTTAAAGTTTAAGATTATTGATCAGGTCTGAAGTATTATTTGTTACAGCATTTAAATTAGGGTTATTAAGAGTTAGTTTTAGGAAGTTTATTTTAATCTGTTTTCTTGGAAAATAGAAAATACTTTTTTGTAGATTATAGAAAACATTTTCCTTATTATCTCAAAAAGAATGTTGTAATAAAAACCAAGCAAGTACCTAATGCTGCTTTCCGTGCAAAGCACAACTTCTTAATTTTGGTTCTAGTATACTTAGTAAGATGCAAAATGCATTGTAATTCAAATAACTTTAGAATTACTTGTATATTCCTTATTTTATATAATATCTTCAGATGGTAAAAAACTTAGAAGATCTGCCATATTATTCGCGTTTTAATTAATCTAAATATGCCTTCAATGTTTGTAGTAAGTATAATTTCACAGAAAAATCAACATGTTTATTTACAGTAGAACAGTAAATCGGTATTATCGACAGGTTAGCGTTACAATTTTAATATAATGATTTCTCACCAAGAAAGTAAAATATTTAAGCAAGTCACCATATTTTAAAATACAGGGTGGTCCACCGAAAACTTTCCACCTAGGTTCATTGTCCTTTTAAATAAATAAATCAAAAAAAACTCGGACCGGTATACTTTAGTTTTCAGGGGGGCATATTTTTTTGGCATTTTCACCCACCGCGCTTAAACCCCTAAGTTGAAGTGGCTTTTACCCTTAAAACCTTAAATGGGTAGGGGGTCAAGTGATACTGACTGTAAAGGGAATTGAGCTGCCTATCAAACATCACCTTGATCACTGAAATCGGTTGAGTGGTTTCTAAGAAATGATACCTTAAAAAAATTAAAATTTAAAAGTAACGAAATTTCTTACCAGTTGTTTCAATCAAGTAAATGCTGGAAACGTCCACCCTCAAGCTCCATGCAATTATAAAGGCTCTGTTCAAAATGTTCGCGATCATTATGAAACATTTCGCGAGTTATCTGTCGGCACTCGTACATTATTCGGCGTCGCAAGTCTTCTAAAGAATTGGGCTGAGTTGTATAAATTTTTGATTTTAGATGTCCCCACAAGAAAAGTCCAGTGGCGATAGATCAGGAGATCTTGCAGGCCATTCAACAGAATCTCTTCTCTTAATCCATCTCCCTGGAAAATTGTCATCCAGATGCTGCCTTACAGGAAATGCATAGCGTGGGGGTGGCCCATCTTGCTACAAAATTTGATTTTATCGCCAATGATGGTCGTCTTCATCAATACCATTCGTTAAAGTGGGGTCAATAGTGGTTTCTAACAACACTAGGTACATTTCACCAGTTAAATTGTCCATAAGAAAATACGGCCCGATAATACGGTTCCCAAAACCCAACCCAACCAGCCCACACATTCAATTTTCTTGAATATTGAGTATGTACAGGGTCTTCCAACGAGGACTGAACAGGGGCTCATTTTTGAGCTTCCTTGTATTTAAAGAAAAATCTAAAATAGCCAATCGATGTACTTTTTCCTGCAGAATTCAAAAATGAAACCAAAAATTTATTTGAACCAGAAACAAAAGAGTTACGCTATGGATAAGGTGTTTTTTAAATGGAACATAGCTTTTCTTATACGATTTTCGGAACGAGTGATTTTTTTTATGTCCGTTCTGATTAAAATATTTAATATTGTGGCAGCTATTTTTATTAAATTTTAATGTTTTATCCAGTATAATTTAACTTGAACCTGTTTGAATCATACACTAGGTAATAAAGGTAAAATCACCTTGAAATCCTTCAAAGTCAAAAAAGTTGACAAATTTACTATAATATTGCCGAAATGAAATATTCATTAGATGAGAGATTGCAGATTGTTATCTTGTTCTACAAATGCCAAGAAAATGCAAGAGAAGCAAGGAGAAGATTTATTGCAAATTTTCACAGAAATATATCCGTCAATACTATTCTAAGGATAAAGGACCTATTCGAGGAAAATAAAACATTACATGACAGAAAAAGAATTCCAGAAAGGAAAAGAAATCGAGACCGTGCCATTGTGAATTATTTTCGACTGAATCCAACCAAATCAATTTCGGACGCAGTTCGGGACGTTCAATACGGCGGCGGTGTAAGACGCAGAAGAGTTACCCAAGGAACTGTTCACAGGACTTTAAGAAATCATAAATTTAAGCCTCATCATATCCTTCCACTTCAACATCTAACACCGGCACAGAAAGAACTTCGCTTCCAATTTGTTTCCCAAATTGTGATTCGGCAAGAAAACGAAGACCCTAATTTATTCAGAAATATCTTATGGACTGACGAAGCCACATTCACAACATCGGGGGTTTTCAATAGACATAATAATCATCACTGGGCGATGAGATCACGCAGAAAATTGTGAACGAAATAAATCGCCTTAACCAGGAAAATCACATTATAACAGCAAGTTTGGAAAGGCTACAAAGAGGTTATCGCTCTTGTTTCGAGAACAACGGAAGTCACATTGAACATTTAAATTATTACGTCCAGATTCACTAAGAAGGTTTAAGATTTAGTACTGGTTTAAATTAAGATCTTCTAGTTGATCAGTTATGTTTTGACAAGTTTTTGTCCTGTCGTTGGTAATAAGACGTCATTGAAAACTTATGAACTATTCGGATATTTCAGCGATTTGCTTGGTTTCCAAATGATTTTCATCTTGGAACGGGTTGCTAGAGTGAATTTAGTTCTATTATTGTCGAAAGGGCGTACTAAAATTGCCCTTTTCTTTATAAATTTGCGAAAAAGCTCCGAAATAAATTTATAGTATAAAATTTAGTTGTCTTATTCTTACAGTTGTCAGTTTAAAACTTTTGGTTGTCAAATTAGACCGAACCAGCATTGGAGAATCTGGCTGTTAATGTTTTTTTTTAGTTAGTATAGAGTTGGAATTCTTTTTCTGTCATGTAATGTTTTATTTTCCTCGAATAGGTTCTTTATCCTTAGAATAGTATTGACGGATATATTTCTGTGAAAATTTGCAATAAATCTTCTTCTTGCTTCTCTTGCATTTTCTTGGCATTTGTAGAACAAGATAACAATCTGCAATATCTCATCTAATGAATATTTCATTTCGGCAATATTATAGTAAATTTGTCAAATTTTTTGACTTTGAAGGATTTCAAGGTGATTTTACCTTTATTACCTAGTGTATGTTTCAAACAGGTTGAAGTTAAATTATACTGGATAAAACATTAATATTTAATAAAAATAGCTCTCACAATATTAAATATTTTAATCAGAACGGACATAAAAAAAATCACTCGTTCCGAAAATCGTATAAAAAAAGCTATGTTCCATTTAAAAAACACCTTATCCATAGCGTAACTCTTTTGTTTCTGGTTCAAATAAATTTTTGGTTTCATTTTTGAATTCTGCAGGAAAAAGTACATCGATTGGCTATTTTAGATTTTTCTTTAAACACAAGGAAGCTCAAAAATGAGCCCCTGTTCAGTCCTCGTTGGAAGACCCTGTACTTCCCTAAAGATTCTAGGGTTGGAGTCCGACCAATACCCACAATTACCAATCCAATCCACAGGTATGCTAACACGACAGTACGCTTCACTCCAATATTCATTTTTACAGACAAGTTCCGAATCAAGAGCTGGATAATAGACGCAGATCTATGCTCCTATCCCTTTCCCAAGATCTTCAATTAATCTTAGACTGGGGTGCCAAGAACCTCGTTAAGTTGAACGCCTCCAAAACCCAGTCATGCTCCCTGTCACGCAAAAATCTAGCAACGCTTACCCCATCCACATGAATGGTCAAGACCTACAGAACAATGAAACGTTCGATCTTGTTTGCATCGCTTTCGAACGTGATCTCAGCTGGCAGAAACACATTACTTCAGTAGCCACATCGGCAGATAAAATGCTTGATTTTCTCTTTTGAGTCAGAAAATACTTCTCCCCTTCCAACTCATACACTCTCTATGGTTCCCAAATAAGATCTAACCTAGAGTACTGCTTCCACATCTGGAAAGCGTCATCACCTTCGACACTTAACATCCTTGATTCTAACCAAAAGATTCATCAATGACCCAGTTCTCACAAGAAAACTCCCTGATTTCGCTCAGGTTGGGTTTGCCGCGCTGTTGGGGATTTATCCCTTTTCTATCGGTACTTCCACGAATTTTGCTCTGAAGAACAAACTAGCCTATTATTCCTCCCTTAACTGTTAATAACTGAACAACAAGAGGCGCGTTACGTATGCATCCATTTACTGTCCAGCTACAAAAGCCTAGAACAGGCCACTTTTCTCGCTCATTCATACCTAAGGTCTCCAGATTATGGCACAAATTACCTGCAGATGTTTTCCCATCCCAACCTCCAATTCTTTAAATTCCATGTCAATAGACTACATCTCCTTTCACTTCAGATGCCCACGGTACGCTAGTACTTAGGCTTGAAGTCTACGTGGAATGTCTTAGATAAAAAAAAATTATGTCGACTGACAGTACCATGAAAGAAAAAGAGCATTCATCTGAGAAACACATGCTAAAAACAATTTGTGGATCGCAAGTGATTATTTCACTCTTTAACTCGCAAGATACCAAACGGCGATCGGTATGGTCTTCATTAAGTTCATAAACCAGTTTTATTTTGTAGGGTTGGATTTTGTGTTTTTTTTTAAATTCCCCGGATTTCTGTACGCGAAACACCAGACACTTCTGTCATTGTCCTCGTACTAAGTGTGGGATCAATAATTGCAATAGGGCCCAAAACTGCAACTGCTACAGCTTTATTTCCTACAGGATTTTCAGTGTTTATTTTTTTGTTTTCTCTGGTTCTGTTTCAAAAAATTTCGCCAATAATTCTCGCACGTAAGTACGAGACAGGTGTCCATTTGGGTGTAATTCATTATAAGATAACACGGCAGCTCAGCATAATCGTTATTTCTGGAGAAGAATGAAATAATTACAACTCTTTCTTTAAGAGTATACGTCATTTTAAAGCGTAATTGAACGAAAAGAAATTTATAGCAAAATTATGTTTTACTATGAATTTAACCGATATCAACAACAAATGGAATTCCAAAGACCTACTGTTACAGCATTGCCATGTTTATGCGTTTTTAGCATTTTCTTTACATTTAAACCAAAATTTCTTTAACATCTAATTTCTCGAAAATTACTCACCCTATTTCAACGGACAAGGTCGCGTTGGAAATGCAATTCGATTGCCTTCAAAATAAGGTGTCACTCGACCCCCCTTTCCTTGCATTTAAGAATTCAATGGTGAAAGCCACACCGGCTTAGGGGTTCGAGAACCGGGAGTGAAAATATCAAAAAAATATGTCCCCCTGAAAACCAAAGTATACGGGTTCGGCTATTTTTTGTTTTATTTATTTGAAAGAAAATAATCCTGGGTGGAAAATTTTCGGTGGGCCATCATGTGTATCCCTCTTCATCTGAATCATGTCTTTTCGTCTATCTACAATGCAGTGGATTCCGACAAGCCTACAATAGTTTGTCTGGAATTTTAAATGATTGATATCTAAAGTTTCTGCGAATTTCTAAAATTATTAGACTGAATGAAAAATTATTGCGCGAGAATGTAAATAGAGCTATATTTCTCCATTATCGGTGAATTACTGTGGAAGCCACTTAGAAGGGGAGGCTCAATACTGGTACAAATTTAACTGCGTAAGCAACATTGTGCTTGCATAGTTCTGCGTTACCTATTCTGCATTGTATCACGTTACCATGCATTATTGTCAATTACGATACGAGATGACTTTTTACTTTTGATTACTTTTATATAAATCCTTTTAAAAATGGAGCCTAAACAGTATTTAAAGCAAAGTTCAAATTTTTACATGATTTAAAGATACTTAATTGCTTTTGACGTAATATGATAAAAATTATTATCTAATAAAAATATATTTAACTATGTGTTTTCTGGTATATTCTTCTGAACAAAGTTAGCTAGCTGCACAATAGATTACTAAGAATTTTGCGTTACCTGGTAATCCAGCATACAATACACCAGCATTTCCCAAGCTTATTCGGGATGCATCTTCCCGTATTGACTTTAGTCGTGGTCCCCTTCCAACCGCCTGCTAAAATACCGATATTTATTCGAATGTATTTTGATTTGCTACTTCTATAAGCTTAAAGTTCCGCCAGGAATAGGGTAGATCCGCCACATCTGACAACACTGATCTACCGTACAATTCACCGCATCGCAGCCTCACGGGAAGTTCCGATCCGTCTCGAATGTATAGAAGATGCACCTGCGTATGTAAATGTATACCGCGTTGCGAATATGATATAAGAAGAATCTAGAAAGAGTTCTCAGGGTGTCAGTTTCCAATATATGAAAACCTCTGCGCAAATCTATATCCCACATTTTTTGTTCTTCCCTTTGAACGTGCGCGATACACTTTTGCCACGTGTCAGCAGTTTCTCTTGACGAAGCCTGATGTGGTAACTCTTTCACCTCATTTAATTTAAATGTTTGATGGCATCGCGCAACTTCATTTTTCATTTGTCCCCAAACGAGTTCAGTTGGATATCTCACAATGATACGGCGGTAGCCGCAGAACAATAAATTATGTTGCAGAGCCATTTCGTCGATAACATACTTAATATATTTTTGACTATTCCGACGACTGTGGTACGGCGCATTATCAACTACGATTACCGAACCCAGTTCTATACGCATTAGTATCCGCGAAAATCATTTCTCAAAAACTTCTGAGTTCATTTCTTCATGATAATCGCCGGTTTTTGGAGATTCAAACATATTCAGTCCCACGTGCAAGAAACCCGAATCACTACCAATGTGGGTAATAATAAGTCGCCGACCTTTACCCGAAAGAGATTTTAATCCCGTGGAAAGCCCTTCAATAAACGTCTGCCTTGAACTCTTATAACACTAAGATCAGTCAGTCAGTGCCTTGAATTTTGGACTTGGACTTTAGAGTTACCCTTTCTTTCTTGAAATTGATTAATTTCTTTTTTTGCACACCATTTACTAAAGATTTCCAATTGTTTGGCATAACGGTATTTTGATTTTCCTAGTAACAGTTAGACGTTCACATTGTTGGCTTCTTTGAGAACGCCTTCCAGGACTCTATCAATCATATTCTCTTCTATTTCTTCCTCGATCCCCATTTTCTTCACAAAATAATTGTTTATTTTCATTTTTGCACACCGTTAACTAAATATTTCCAATTGTTTGGCATAACGGTATTTCGATTTTTCTGTTAACATTTTGACGTTAACATTGTTGGCTTCCGCCAGGTACTCCATCAATCATGTTCTCTTTAATTTCTTCCTTGATCTCGATTTTCTACTTAAAAGTTGAATAAAAGTCGAATGACCTTACACAAACTTAACAAATAGGTAAATAACACAAACTTAATTGCATAGCGGTATAAGTAGTTAGTTTAGTAGTAAGTTTGGATGGTTATTTTTTGGGTATTTCCCACCAATATTTTATTAAATATGTTAAACTGCACTTCTTTGGTCCGGGTTTGATATAGGTAGTTATGTCATTGTTGACGTATTGCTTCACGCGTGCTGAAAAACTTTCAGCACCAGGGCTGAAAATATTTTTAGCACTAGTGTGGAAAAGTGCAACCTTTAGCATGCATAGAAGTGCGGATAGTAGTTACTTTCCGCACGCCCGTAGAAGAAATTACACCGGCACACAAAATAAAAAAGTGGTCTGTACATTTGACCAGACCCATCTATCTATATGTATTTTGATGCGCTGAATCCAAATCCGAAGTCCGTTTGGCCCGTACACCCTCAAAATTTTGAGTAAATTGCAAAAAAACCGCTGAAAATGGCGAAAAATTGCAGTTATGAAAATGAAGTAAATTTTATTGAACTAGATCAAGTATGATTCTTATGTATTTTGATGCGCTGAATCCAAATTCAGAATCTGTTAATCTCGATCATTCATATATTTTTCAAAAATCGTAAAAAATAGCAATGAAGTAGCAGAAAATATTATTGTTCTTACGTACCAATGAGGACTTTTATTAGGTATGTGGGAGTAAATTCTTATAACATTATACTCCACAGAAGCCAAGTTACTCACTAATGTAGAGCTGCAGTCGCTTGATGACGACGCCTGCGGGCCTGCCTTCTCACCCTGACCAGACGCCGATACTGGGGTTCCGAATCCCTGCATCGTAAAGCACTTATCCCTTGTGCCTGCCATGACGGCATACACGCCGTTAACCCAGGACTCTGCCAGACGGTTCTGTTGCCCACCGTCACCACATGGAGGTGCCCTGGTTACAGGCACAAGCAATCAGTCCTCCGAAGTTGAATTGCTCTAGCTATTTTTAGCAGTTTTTCGCAATTTACTCAAAATCTGGAGGGTGTACGGGCCAAACGGACTTCGGATTTGGATTCAGCGCATCAAAATACATATAGATAGGTGGGTCTGGTCAAATGTACAGACCACTTTTTTTATTTTGTGTGCCGGTGATATTATTGTTTCATTATGAGGTTTATTTTCTGTGTGTTAAACAGCAGATTCTGCTAAAGAACAACTGCACAACTCTAAACTGTTTCTCGAACTACTTGAAATTCAAAGCATTTATTTCAGGATATCGTAAAAACATTCGTTTTTAGCTCTCCTTTTAATGCTTGAGAGCGTCTTATCAAACACAGAATAAATGTTTCATATAAATGTTTCATTTACTGCACAATTTCAATCCCATTAAAAGTCAGCGCGGAATGTATGTATGTAGGTAAAAAATATGAAATACACCCTCTTTGCCAGCCCGTTCGGGCAGCAGTAATGAATTCACAATTGAAAATTTGGAAAGAGACAAGTGGAAAATTGAAACATAAATTGGAAACGGTTCATCAAAGGCATATTTTTCAATACTCAAAAACAAACAACTAAAAAAGCAAAGCTAAATTAGTATTGATTTTAATGGTGCAATGATTTGTCACCAAGTCTTTGAACTTTTTCAGTATATGGTTAGTTTAGTTTATAATTTAATGCTTGTCCTCAACAAGTCTCAATTATACTAAGTGAGAAAGAACACCCGGTAAAACTAAGTTAGTTTTGATAATTGTTGGTACAAAGATGCCGTATGTTGTAATGTAACCTAATTTATCCCAAGGATTTTCTTGTTATATCTTTACCAGATATCCTAGGTGTTCTCACCTGGACACGACAGCTCTTAATTAGTTGCTTTTGGCATGGTCATTCATACTATATTATAACCTAAAAGTTATTCAATAGTGATCAGTTGAATTGGGGCCTATCCCAAATAATGAAGATTTTTCTGAATAAAGTGAGCTACAAAAATGACTTTATGAGAAAAACTCCAGCCCATCAGGTGGTTAAAGATAGCGGTTCTTCTAGTGAAAATGAGGAGATCGAAAGTGGGCCTCATCTAAACTTAGACTGGTTGATTCAATTATTCTAAGTGGATTAGATTACTGTGATATCATTTATCACCAAAATATCAGTAACGAAGATAAACAGAAATTGCAAATTCTACAAAATAACTGTGTTCATTTTTCAATAGGGCTAAAAAAATATGATCACGTATCGCCTTCTCTTAACAAACATAATTTAATTAAATTAGAAAAAAGACGCGAAATCCACATACCCTGTTTTATATATAAAATAATTTTCACTCAGAAACCAAGATATTTATTTGAAACAATTGAATTCAGGAATAATATTCATAATGTTAATACTAGAAATCAGAACGCAATAGAAATACCTAAACATCATACTGAAACATATAAGTCTTCACCTAAATATACCTCTTCTGTAATTTATAATAATATTCCTTCTAGTCTAAGGGGCTTAATGCTATATAACTTTCAAAAATAATATCAAAAATTATTTAGTAGGGGTAGGAAACTTGTACATGCCAGTTATAGTCCCCGTCAACTCTAATTCATATTCGTATAAAAACTGTTTTTTTTTTTTTGGATAAGCACACTGTCTAAGATACAGGCAGTATTTAGTCTAGGCGAATAGGGTTTCTCAACAGTTCTGTACAAAATTATTGTTTAAATTTATTGCAAACGGTGTATTTAAATTAGCTTACACCATTTTTCAGACCTTTTGAACTTGCAGAAAACAACTAGAAAAATACAATAGTCGAAAAATATTATTAATTTAATATATGCGCCCGGACTAAAATTATTATATTGGCTGGGCCTCCAGCCGAAATAATAATTTTAGTCCGGGCATATATATTAAATTAGTTATATTTTTCAAATAAACCATTGTTCTAGTTTTCCTTTTAAGTTTAAAAGACCTGAAGAAAGATGTAAGCTAATCTACACTGTTTGCAATAAATTTAAATAATAATTCTGTACAAATAAGGAATTTATTTTATTAATTATTTAAACGGATTAGAAAACCTATTCGCCTGGACTAAATATGTAGGACAGTCGGCATATTAAAAAATTCAGTTTTTATACGAATATGAATAATTATAGCTGGAGGAGACTATAAATGTGCCTGGTACCGTCGCAATGAAAAAACACCCTAACAGATACATGTGACTGGTCCCGCTTATTTGTACAGTCATCTTTGACTGATACCGTAGTGAACGTGTTAAAATTCCAAAGTTACACCCCACCCCTCAAAGCACAGAGAGGGGATAAATATCAAAAATATGTTTGAATATGTCCTCCCATCTTTCATCAAACACATGCAGACTCACCAAAATTTTATGACAATATTTTAAACCGTTTCTGAGATATCGCCTTGTAACTCTTTAAAAAACTTACCTTTATATACAGGGTGGAATTTTTAACTGGAATAAATTCAGTATTAGAATGTCTCATTATTTGCTGAAAAAATAAAAAATACGAGTTTCTATATTTTTAGTTTGGCACACTTTTTTCGTCCTTCATGACAGTTACCCCTCTTTTCGGGGTAGAAACCGCCCCCCAACTTTTTCTTCAAATGTAAAGGTATGTATTGTGATAACTCGTTGGAAAGGGCATAAAAAAAGGGATATGACCCACTTTGTACTTTTGCATTTCGGTAATCTAGAAAACCAAAAAAAAAAAAATAAACACTGACCATCTTAGCAACAATTGATACCACCATTTTAATTTTGCCAGCCCTGACTGTCCACTAAAAACGAAAAATGTTATTGATAAGGTTTTGATAAGGTAGGTACTTGCTGCCGCATTCCAATATTCACTTTATTTTCGCTATTGGAAGAAGTGAATACTTATCTGTTGTAGTATTTTGTGCTATTTAAACGTTACCGTTAGTTATAATAATAAGTATTTTTATACAAAATGGGCTATTTAACTCAATCACACAAAATCGAAATTTTAATGATGATTGGCTTTGGCGACAGATCGTGTACTCAAGCAGAAGTATCAGCTTTATTTCACGAAACACACCCTGATCTACCACCAATTTCCAAAAGCACAATCAGCAAAATTGAAAGACGATATCGTGAAGTAGGCCACGTCAGGGACATAGCAAGAGTAAGGCAGCCTCGAGTAGTGGATGAAGATGCGCAATTAAACGTTTTACTTGCTCTCCAAGAAAATCCTATTACTAAAGTTCGTCAACTTGCAAGAGAAAATATCATAAGCCATTCGTCTGCTTTGAAGTTAGTGAAATCATGTCAAATGCGTCCTTATAAAATGTTAATGGTACAAGAGTTACTGGAAAATGGTCCGGACCGCCGTCTTCAGATGAGTGTACTTTTGGACTAAATGGTGAAGTCAATAAACAGAACTGTCGATATTGTTGCACAGAAAATCCTCACTGGATGCGAGAAATGCACACCAGCGTCCGCAAAAACTTAATGTTTGGGCACTTGGGCAGGCATAATTGGCGACCGAGTCATTGGGCCAATATTTCTTGAAGGTAACTTAAATGGCCGTAAATATCTGGATTTTTTGCAAGAAGAATTTATTCCAGCTTTGACTGATATTTTTCCTCACCATGCAGAAGCAGATCTTCATGATGATCGAATATGGTTTCAGCAGGATGGTGCTACGCCTCATTATGCCCAAAATGTTCAGCAATATTTAAGTGAAGTTATTCCAAACCGCCCGATAGGAAGAAGGGGTACTATTAAATGGTCGCCAAGATCGCCGGACCTTAATCTTCTAGATTATTTCCTTTGGGGTCACCTAAAAACTAAAGTTCTCTTAACAAAACCAGAAAATTTAGAGGAACTTAGGCAACGACTCATAAACGAAATTCGCCAAATAACCCCGGACATTGTACATAATGTCAAGAATGAATTTTACGTCAGATTAGGGTTTTGTCAAGAAAAAATAGGAAACATTTCCAACAATTTTTACAATAAAAGAAATTATGTCGAAAAATGTTTTTTTATTTTTTTCTGGCTTTCTAGATTACCGCAATGCAAAAGTAAATAGTCGGCCATATCACTTTTTTTATGCCCTTTCCAACGAGCTATCACAATACATACCTTTACATTTAAAAAAAAAGTAGGGGGCAGTTACTACCCCCAAAAGAGGGGTAACTTTCATGAAGAGACGAAAAAAGTGTGCCAAACTAAAAATAAAGGAACTCGTATTTTTTTATTTTTTCAGCAAATAACAAGGCTTTCTAATACTGAATTTATTCCAGTTAAAAATTCCACCCTGTATACCTTTTTCATTTCTTACCAGAGTTTTTACTTTAACGGATATTTTATCAATACAAAACCAACAGGCTTTTAGGAAACATTTATTTCGTAAAAATGTTATCGGAAAAAGACGATTTTTAAAAGCATGGTCTTCAAAGTGATACTTTTTAGAATTTCGTTTCAATCTTCTTGGTATCGGGATGCGTAACACATCGAGTTAGATGAGATGTTGTCTCGCATATATATTGACTTTTTATGCCGCTTCGAATTCCGGTTAGGTACACTGTAAGCCGACATAAATCGTAAGATTCTGTACGATTACTTGATAGAAGTGACATTTAAGGCGATTTTATATCATACATATAAAAACTTTTTAGGAAAAATCCTTGGAGCTTATTGAAGAATTCAAGATGAACCAAATAATATATTAAATGTATGTTAATTAACTAACATCTAATAAGTATAGTTTAAATAATTATGATTATTTACTTTACTGTGCGACATATTCTAATTAATGCCAAAGTAAAGAGCAATCCTGTATACTTATTAACGGCCTACCTTCGTAATATATACCCTATATGACTCACCTTGATGAAAAATCAACCTCCTGGTAGTGGATATATTTGTAAATTCGATCTAGTGGTTTTCAGATTACAAGATCTACATAATAGGATTTATTGGTTGCCACAACACACTTCACATATTACAAACCATTCGATTCTTTATAATATAGGCATAGGTTTATCGCAAATTTCACCTAAATATAAGTGTATGATATTTATAAAATCAAACGGCCAAAAGTGTTAAAGAAGTGTAAGAATAAGACAACTAAATTTTATACTGTGAATTTGTTTCTAAGTCTTTTTGATAGTTTTTAAAGAAAAAGGAAACTTTAGTACGTAGCTTTAGAGATGTGCCATGAGAGTGTTCTCAAGGGAATATTTCCGGAGAACGGTAAATTACCGAGAATATTTCCCAGCATAAGTTCTCGAGAATTTTTTAGAAAAAAATATAAATTACTGGAAAATTACCGAGAATATTTCCGAGAACGAGAATGTTCTCGGCTAATTCATATTCTCGGAGAATTTATGAGAATTTACGGAAATTTAAGGTAATTTATTTTAATGCCGCTATTGTATCATAGATGGAGCTTGAAGCATCTTTATCTTTATTTCTCTTCTGTGTTGTTTTAAACCACTTGTTTAGACATGTTATTTTATGCAATGCGTTTCTAAGTTGTGTTTTATTTATAAGTAAAGTTACTCGAAAATAATGGAAATAAAAATTTAATGCGTCTTTATTTTGACTAAGATGCATAATCACGTTAATTTACAATTTAAATATTTCCTAAATTAGGTGCAGTGCTCCGTATTTTTTCAGATAAAATTATTGTAAAAACTACTTTGGGTAAAAAATATGTTCTTCCAATTTATGCAGTCAAACAAAACATATAATTCTCCAACATATAAAACAAATTATCCGATAAACTTCCGATAAATTCTCATTTTTCTCACAGAATATTTCCCAATAACAAATTTTCGAGAATGTTCCATCTCTACATCTCTTTAGTTTTCAGATAAAATTATTGTAAATACTACTTTTGGTAAAAAAATATGTTCTTTCAGTTTATGCAGTCAAAACATAAAATTCTCCAACATATAAAATAAATTCTCCAAAATTTCCGATAAATTCCCATTGTTCTCGGAGAATATTTCCCAAAAATAAATTCTTGAGAATGTTCCATCTCTACGTACTTTCCACAATAATGGAATAAATTTATCCTAGCAACGCGTTCCAACATGTAAATTATTTGGAATCCAAGCAAATCGCTGAAATATTAGAATAACTCATACGTTTTTAATGACTTGAGAATGTTCCATCTCTACGTACCTTCCACAATAATGGAATAAATTTATCCTAGCAACACGTTCCAACATGTAAATTATTTGGAATCCAAGCAAGTCGCTGAAATATTAGAATAACTCATACGTTTTTAATGACGACTTATTACCAACGATACAAGACTATGTCAAAACATAACTGATCAAGTGATCAACTAATTTAAATCACTTCTATATTTTAAACTTTCTTAGTGAATCTGAACAGAAATGATCGAAGCCCACTTTAAAGGCTAACTAAAAAAAAATACCGGCAAGGCTTAAGCTTAGAAAAGAAAATGTCAAGAAGTAGAGCCCTTGTAGGTGGAGCTCAATGCACGGGGGTTTGGAGACTCATAAACCAAATGAAGACCAATTATACTGATAACATTTTTCAAAAAGTCGATATGGATAAATGAAAAAAACATTATGAAGATCATTTAGTGAAAAGACGATCAGGATTCCTCACAGATTCTTCCAAATGAGCCCCACGACGGATTTCTCATACTCTCTAACCATGACTTCACATTAGGTCTTGAAAAAATAGGAATGACAGAGCCCCTGGCCAGGAAATATCCCGGCTAAACTTTTAAAGAATGGTGGCTCTAAACTGGTTAATTGCCTCATGAAATTAATACATACTACTCTATTATAAATAATGATACGGATACTTTATATTATCTGCAATTTCTTTTATAGCCCCCTTTAGGAGTGTTCACATATTTAATTGTTTAATACTTTACAAAGTATAATAAAGAAAACCCAATAATGTAATTCCACATACATATACATTAAACTGCTGGTTCCTCATAGCCTTTCCTGGAATCACAATTCCCCCCTAAGAAACATGCCTGAATTCAACACCGAATAGGACCACAGCTTCTAGAGTGGTCTTAGTATCAATGATTACCGGTCGACGAATTTTGGATCCAGTATTATTCCTTAGCTCGTTCTGATTTTCTTTTCAATCGCTGAAGATCAAAGTGGATTTACCTCCAATAATACTGGCGTTGACAACTTGTTCAGTATATAAAGAAAAAGTGGATGGGTGTAGATCAAGACATGCTCCCGGCCTTTATAGACTTAGAGAAGGCATATGACTCAGTCCCGAGAGGTCGACTGTTGGAAGCACTAATACTTTTAGAAATTGACAAAGTCCTACTTTAAAGAAATAATATGTCTCACGTTAAAACTAGGGCCAGGGCTATCACAGTCAATTAAAACCACCAAGGGTCTAAGTCAGGGGTGTAACTTGTCTCCACTGCTTTAAAACGCCTATGTGGAGATAGCTTTAAGAGAATGGAAAAGACGATGCGCAGGGATGGACAAACCTATCAACGATAAATATTTTTGCGCGTTAGGTTTTGCGGTTGATCAGATTTGTGTCTGAGCATAAGACTTATATCAGAGAAAAATAAGATAGAGAGAAGAATATCTCGTCTTCCCGCCAGCTCGACCACGCTATGGCCTTCAAACGGCAGCATCTCGAGATTGGCGCGTGGAATTCTCACAATACCTCCTGACATAGCCAGTGAGGTAGCAACACGGCAAGCAGAGAGAGTTTTCTGCGGCGCGTCTCAATACTCACTCTTACTGTACTTTATAATAACCCAAAATCTACAGCGCACGCCCGTGGCAGCTTGCTTCAACCTTGGTTTGGAGGTCATAGAAAGCAAATCGTATTTATGAATGAAATCCGTACGAGATATTCTTCTCTCTATCTTATTTTTATCTGCTTATATGACCCAGAGTAAGTTTACGGTCAGAAAGCTGTGTGATAGATGTGCAAAATGGGGTCTAGAGCTTAGCCTAAAAAACTAAATATCTGGGAGTCAACACTAGTGCCAGCTGTCAAATTCAACGATGATGTGGAAATTAAAGAGGTGGATAAATTCTATCTCGGAGCCACAATTAACAACAATAGTTTAGGAAGTGAGGAAATAAGAACCAGGATTCCGAATAGTAGGTGTCTATAGTGGGATCGACTTCTTTCAGGGAAATCTAAAAAGCGATTTGGACGAGCGTTGGTGGAATCGGTGCTATGTTACGGTTTAGAGCTTTGGACAATGGCGGCGGAATGGGGGGGGGGGGCAATGGAAATGGGGTACCTCAGAAGGGGGGCTAGAAAAACAAACAGTGAAGTACCTACGATAAAAAATGAAGGCGGTGAAACAGTTTTGGAGAGGATAGAGGAAGCAAATCTTAAGGTTTGACCACATTTTATGAATCCCCAAAAACAGATGGTCAAGCAGAGCAGTCTTGTGGACTCCGGAAGGTAGAAGGAAGACAACCCGATCCATATTTTTAATAGTGCCCTTGCACTGTTTTCATGAAGATACTCGATGACTTAGGGTAGGCGACAAATGTCTCGCAAGTTTCACATTTAGTTTGCCAGACAACGGACATGCCGTTGTTAAACGACTAGTTACAATCTATTTTGCTTCTTTTGTCTTTTTGCTACAAATATGTGATCGTTCGGCGAATTCAACGTCAATACCTTTAGGCTATTTATAGTCAGTCAATCACTCACAGCAGCTGCACGTTCGAAGAACCATACTCAGCTCATGTTACGGTTTTTTGAATTTTTTCACAAGTCGGGAATTATTTACAAACATATACACAGAAGCAAAAAGTGTGCCCCGAGCCATGTTACGAAACATGTTGGGCAACATATTCGCAATAAAATAGCTTGCTTTAACTTTTATCACCTGTTTTAATTTAGTTTTATTCCCATAATACATGTTTAATTACCTACCAAATAATTTTAGAGCTTTTACTGGAAACATAAAAGGTAAATAAAAATTCTAATTTTAAACGGACAGACCATAATGTTTTATTTCTTTGTGACGCAAAAAACTTTTTGTTTGTGTCTACTTTATAAGTAGTAAGTAAATGAAGTGAATTCAAAGTCCAAATATAGACTCTACTTGGACTAAATATATATTATTGACAATTTATTTTCAATGTACAAAACAAATTGTTAAATCCGTGTTAACAAAAAGCTATGAATTTTAACCGGGCTAACCAAACCTTATCAATACTGAGCAAATCTTAGCAAATGAAATAGTAAGTTATAATTTTTTAAATAATATAAAAAATATACTGACTACTATCTGAATAATATTAAGAAAATTTCACTTGAGTCTGTTAAATACTTAGGTTTCTGGATATCGGCTAGGCTAGACTGGAATCTTCATATACGTAAGACGGTTTCCAGTGCTTATCAGGTACTAAATTTTATCATAAGAAACCCGAAAAAAGCTCACAAATACGCTAGAATTAATATATATCTTAAATAAATCAGGTGGGGCCCGTGCAATAATTAGAAACTGTGCAGCAAAGAGCTGCGAGGTAAGCGCATTTGGATTTCTCCAGTAGTTTTAGTGCAGCTAATAATAGCTGTCATTAATTAATGATTGGTAATAGTAAAGGGCTAAGATATATGACAACAAGCCATCAGCAAGCTTAATGTTGCGTAGCAATATTAGTAGGCGGGTTTTACTATTAAAGTTCATTATTGCCATCTAATGACCAATTAAATGTACTTACTCAAGATAAATGTACGATCGCGGACGAAAAATCCCGGACACATTATTTTTTGTAATGTAATCCAACTTTTTATACCTTAGATTACCTGCATTTTACCTAAAAGTTGTCACAGAGTGATAATAAATGTCAATAGATTTTAAAAACATTTGTCACTTTAATTTATGTTAACATGCACAGATTAAACCAACAATAAAGAGCAAGGTTGATGATCTTTTCTGAAGAGGGTCACGCAGTAAGGAAAATATCCGAAGAAAGCGGTTTACCAAAAAGTACCGATCAAGAATTGAAGCAGAAATGGGAAAATACCGGCTCTCTAAATAGAATGCCTGGAAGTGGAACGTAGAGAACAAAACCTAATATAATCCACTGCGGGTCCGAAAGTACATTTATTAATTCTTTAGAGTAATTTTTTTTGTTACCTCTTTTAATTCATAAGCTGTGATATGTAGGGATCTAAGCTTAGTATCAGCCTTGACATCCTCTATATTGCGTATTCTAGAAGATTTCCTCCCGAAACTCTCCCAATAGTCTCCGATTTTTTCGGGTCTCTTGGGCCTCTTCAGATAGCATTCCGATTGGTAGAATACAAAGTTTTATCAGATTTGCACTATGCATTAAAATTGTATGTATAGTGGTACTTATTGGATAGCATTCAAACAAATCAACATACATTTTCGCAGTTTATTTAGTGTATGCTGTAAATTTTTCAATGTTGATTGAATGCCCACAAGAGATAGCCTATAAAACATGAAACTTATCGAAAGATTGCGTTTTATCTGTGAATAAGCAGTTCCTGCTTCTTCGTATAAAATAATAATATGACTAAAAGGATATTCTTTCTGAGCTTTACTACGAACAAATGTGTGTGATTTTTCCAATTAAATTTCATAAAATACATTTCTCTACATTATATAAAGCTTTTCATTAAGCCCTGTAACGATAAACATCACAAAGCTGTAGTAAAACCAAAGGAAATGAAAAAGAGAAAACAATACACAATCACCTACATACCTAAAAAGATAAAATAAAATATGTTGCCGCTACCAATAGCAGATTTTCTAAAGATATACACGAAGCTTAATGTGTACAGTTGTTAAAAACGCCAAATTTATGGTTGGGAGGAAATATATTAAATTTCACAAAAGATTAAATCATTATAGAAAGTCAAAGCTAATTTATAAAATGACTTGCAATTCAAAAGCAAATAATAGAATAGTTATGTTGAGTCTTACTTATATGTGGGCAGAACCTCCATTTGTTATACCAAATAAAAATTCCACTAAAACTTGGAAGGGACTTCGCAATTTTATTTCTCGAACTTTAGTTCCATAATTTGTGACAAAAACGTTCTCTAAATCAACAGTTGACTTGGAACTAGCGATGGGTCGTTCGCGAACGAGTCGTTCAATTTAAACGACTCTTTTCAAAGAGTCGCGAATGAGCCGCTTTCAACAACTGAACGATACGTTCACCGCTCGTTAAAATATCTGCATTATAGGCTCGCTCTCGTCCGTTCGTAGAAATTCCACTCCACGCTTTCGCGAGTTTGGGACAACTCGGAGAGCGCGAGCCGCGAGCGGCTCAGTCGTATAATGGAACGAGAGTGGTGGAGCATCTAGCGGCCTATGATAATACATTACACAGTTTGTACGTCTTTCGTATTACTATTATTTTACGATTAACGATTAATTACTTTGCCGGAAATCTGCAACGTTTTTTAACGGCATATACTGCGGGTAGTTTATAACTTTGAAATCCATATTACATAATCATTATCTAATCTACAATCAAATTATTTTTGTTAATATGTATTTACTTTTATTTTGAACATATAACAAATAAAAATTTTAATCATTCCAATTTTTTAATTAATTTTATTTAATTTATTTATGTTATGTATATTATTTTTCTTTGAAGCCGTCGCGCCACAATCCGGCAGCGGGCCGTCGGCAGTCGTAAATGTGTAATTCACATCCGCGTTTTATGCTCTCTTTTATACACATGAACAAGCGCAGGTGTCACGTTAAAATAAAGAGCTCCTCGATTCTGTAATTCGCAACTCGGCAGCCCTCGTTCAATCGAACGACTCCTTGCGAACGACTCTTACAAGTGAGCTGAACGAGTGAGCGGGCTCTCTTGAAAATGAACGAATGACCCATCGCTACTTGGAACTGATGGAGCGCGGGCGCATGTCACTTCGTGCCGTTTATGAATGCAACATCACAAAATATAACTATCTCTTTCTCTCACAGCATGGGTTTCTCGCCCGAATTCCGAATTCACACTTTGGATTAATGGCCAGGTTTTTCCTAAAATTTCCTATTTCCTATATATTTTTCCCCCTCCCTGTATTGTAAGCAACCTATTTTGACACTGCTTTGACAGACGGAAGTGAAAGTTACTCAACAAGGTATTGGTTGCCCTTAACGACAGGATGTAAGTCAACTTACATCCCTAGGGAAATAATAATCTGAAATTATTATAAGAATAACTTTAATTTTTGATTTCATCAACATATTACAAAAATCCGGTGATATTAATTGAAATGAATATTAATGGTACAATTATTACAATTATTCACATTATTAACAAAATTTGGAAACACGTTTTCTCGTTTCTTCTTGATGTGTATTACATTTTCTGAGTCCACAGATCCTTCATTTCTAACCAATGTTTCTGTCACTGTTGAAGCACTGCAAGAGACTTCTGGCTGGGTCTTATTGTATAAAATTTTATTCGCTACTTCCTTTTTATTGTTGAGGCTCTCAGCTACGTAACTTTCCGCAATAGTAGCGGATTTCCATCCACCATGTCGCTTGATAGCTAATACATCAACTCCAGTATTTGCTAATAAAGTTGCCGACGTTCTTCTAAAAGAGTGTCCAGTATACATTTTGAAGTTCTCAAACTTTAGAAATTTCGCAATTTTACTTGGAATTGACGAAAACGTATTTTTCCCAACAGGCTGGTTTAAGCACTTTCCATTTTGATATCGCATAAAGAAGCGCGGATTAATAGTCGTCATGTGGGATCTTATATCAATGTACTTTTGAATTATTTTGAAATGACAAACCTGAGTGTCGTCACTTTTTGTCACTGTAAATGTACGTGACATTCCATTTTTGGAGTCAGGAATGGTCACAATTATGACTTCTTGACTTATTTTAACATTGTCCATTTTCATTTCACAGAGTTCATTAGAACGGCACGCCCCAGCAACTCCCATTGCCATTACGACCTTCATCAATAAGTACATATCATCGGGGGCTTCAAGCATGAACTTATTCACATCTTCCCTGTTAAACACATTCGATTTTTTGGGTCTGTAACCATCATTTTTTCTTTTCAAAAATGCTCGAAGTTTTGGATACTTAGAAATATCTATATTTTCCTCTATAAAAAGGGTGGACTTCAACATCGAATACTCACACCATAAGCTTGATGGGGACTTCAGTAAAGCACTTTTCTCGTGGAAATACGCCAAAAACAAGGCTTCTGAGACTGCAGTAGCCGTCTTGCTTTGGCACCAATTCTTAAAGGATTTATATGCTGCTTCATATCTTTTTTTCGACTTTTCCGGTAGTAGAGATAAACAAACAATATTTGCTGATTCTTCTATGTCTGAAACATCCATTTTATCCACACAGAATCAAATAATTCGACTTCTTCAAGCTTTTCGCTATGAATTGTCAACTTGACGTTGTTGATAAAATAAAACCTGCTTATATTGCTCTGGCAACGGATCACGGCTGCCTTCATAATTTAATGAGAATGCTATCGAATGTAATGATAATAAAAATCCAAAAATATATCCAGCATTTTCTGGTAAACATACAATTCAGGGAGGGGGAAAAATGTTATATACTATATGGGATGTAAGTACATTAACCAGTCTCGGACTTTTTTGCCAGCCCTCGCTATCGCTCGGGCGCAAAATTCGTCCTCGACTGGTAAATGTTACTTACATCCCTTATAGTATAAATAACTATTATATATTCAGTAAAAATAACTTTCCTTGGGTTTTACTCCATTCTCCAAATTGTTGATATATTTATACAGGATCTTATTTTAATTAACTATTATATTAAACATTGTAAAGCCACGATTAGTTGGCCATTTGCTAAATTAGTTTACCATCGAGAGCTTAACCTGTTTAGCAAATTTCTAACAAGTTACTTTAATTACATACGCTGCAGTTAGATTTCTGAAACAAAACACACATGTTTTTGCAGTAACTAACATAAAGGCAGAAGTCGAAGCATAGATAGCAAACAATCTCAAAGCTATTTTCGATAACATTAGGTAGAATACCATAGTGAATTTAATGGATAATTACTAAAGGTAATATTATACTGAATAAATATCATATGCGTCCTTCAGAAACCGGATGTTGGTTGTTTCACAGAGGTAATCATTTTCGACATTTTTTCAATCGAATCGTGGAAAAATATCTTTATAGATTTCATCATTAGAGATTATGAGAGATAAAAATTATACTGTAAAATATTAGACATATTCGCTTGGCGTTGGTCATGGTTTTGGTTGACAGTTAAAAATGAAACAACGTAGGCGTAATAACGTAAAAATGCATTAACCTTATTCTGAAATACTAATAGCTGAATTGAACATTAATATGTATCTATTTGTTTCAGAAAACTTTGATTTTTCACTATTTGTTCGACATCGAAGAAGTTATGGCGAGCAACATAGAAAAAGCAAAGAAACACTTTTAGGAATTGGCAACGCTGTAAAATCAGCAGCCCAGGGAGGAAAATCAGCAGTTTTCATAACTGAAAATTGTACAGTAGTTGTGGCTCAAATCGGGGGTACGGCAACGTTGCCCTGTGTAGTTAGAAAATTTAGTAACGGTGTGGTAAGTATAAGGCTATATATTATCCAAAGATTAATTATCTCTATTTACTCTTTGGTTTATCATTATGTTAGCTTTTGCTATTTATACACTGTTTATAAAATATTTTCCATCGGTCAGCCTTGTGCAAGACAGATAACAAATAATGAGCTAAGTCTGGTTAACTGACCAAGAATAATAAAGGACATGGCTCGATAATGAATAATCATCATTTTGTTTTACCCTTATCACGGCATTGGTGTCCATCATGCTTTTTGTTCTGCACAAAGCTTACCGATGGAATATGTTTGATAAAGGGGGAATAAATACGGGGCGAAAGAGGTGAAAATGGAGTTTTAACTAATAGTAAAAAGAAGAATATAAAATGATGCTTCACCTTCTAGTATGTTTTTCTTGCTTCTCGCGTGTTCGAAGACAAAGACGGAATAATAAATTAGTCTAAAATCACTTGAATAAAATTGAGTAAAAAGTTAAAAATGCATGCCAACGTAATTTGTTTATTATGTGTATTTTTGCTAAGAATAATGTTTGCTGCTCTAAAGTAACACAGTAAAATTATTACATTTCTTTACGTCCCAACACGATTTTTAAACAATTAGATAATTGTTTGGTTATTTGGCGCAGGTATTTTATTATAATGTGTATGATAATTATTAAAAGCTGATATTTGATTTCTTTTTTAACGCCTTTTAAAAATAGATACGAGTTTAATGCTAATAATTAGGTTACTCACAGAGAGTGGTTTTTGTAAATACTATAAAAAAATATTTAGACCTTAATTTTAAGGATAGTACACCCCGTAAAACATTAAATGAACGTCAATAAGAACAACTTTGGGATTCACAAGATCAGTTGCCAACGTGGCAGAAACTGATTTAACTGCATTCTTTTTGCTTTTAACTGTAATAATATTAAACTGCTTCCGATTGCGGTCAAAGAAATAACTGAAAATAAAAAATTGACAATTAAATTTTAAGTGGCTTACCTTAATTTCAATTATTAAAAAGTTTTAATTGGATATTTAAAGCTCCTTACGTTTTAATCGCGCAAAATTTAAAGCAAATTGATTTTACTGGCCTTAAATGGAACTAAGATACTCAACAAGCATCGGGGAACACTTGTATTGGAGTAGTAAATAAGAATAATAATTCTTGCTATTCACTATTTTGAGCTGGCATTATTGGTTTCAAAAACCAGGATATAATATACTAATTTTGTATCAATTTGCTCAACTGTATGTTGTACGATATTTTCTAAAATGTATTACATTTATACAGTTCTTGGTACTTAAAAAATGGCAAACAAACAAGAAGATATCAATTTTTTATTAATTAAACAAAAACAGAAAACAACATAATTAATAACATCTAAAAACAGAAAACAAAATAGTAAATATTGATAATGGCTAACTTAAAAAATAATTTAACGAATTAATAGCGTGTATTGTCCCCACTGGCACTGGTTCGAAGCACATCTGTCAAGCCGCGCCGCGTCGCGTGGTAAACTTTAACTGAGTTGGCAACTTGTTCTTGAGGAATATTTTCCTAATCGTCTAAAAGAGCAATTCGCAAGTTAGGGATGGTTTTGGGAGCTGGTTGTCGTTGCCGAATTCATCGCCCTAACATGTCGCAAACATGCTCAATGGGATTAAGATCTGGGCTACGAGCTGGCCACTGTAACCGCTGAATGTTAACTTCGTCCAGATATTCGGTTACCACCCGAGCGACATGTGGTCTTGCATTGTTATGCATAACGCAAAAGTCCGCTCCTCCGCCATCAGCCATCATAGCACCGTTTTTGATTATAACGAGTTCGGTGCATTCGTTAGTGGACACTCCAGCTCTCACCATTATCATCGTGGAGATATTAAGCAGTATTGCGCAAATTGTTTCTCCATATAGTTGCGCGTCCGTTTGGTGAAAGCAAGTAAAAACGGGATTCATCTGTAAACAGTACCCTGTCCAATTGTTCAACTATATAACTACTATGTTCTCGAGCGAAATGCAAACGGTTAGTACGGTGATCTGGGAGAAGAGTTGGCATGCAGCTGGTCTTCTAGAATTCAGTCCTTGTTCACGCAGTCTACGGCGAACGGTGTCTGAGGAAACCTGAGTGCCACGAATATTTGTCAATAATTGACGACTAATGGCTGAAGATGGTACACCGCGACGGCGTAAGGCCGTTAACACAAAGAAACGATCATCACGAATATTAGTCTTAAGTGATTCTTGACGCCTAGAATAACCCCCCCCCCCCCCCCAGTTTGTCGAAAGCGGCTTATCGCATCCTGTACGATACTCCTGACTCTACTCAAGACGTTAGCGGTTTACCGTATGTTTCGGCCATCGCCGTTTAGAGCTACAGCACGTTCAACATCTTCTGGACGCATTTCTAGGCAATATTTCAAGCTTGACACTGACTATTTATGAAATAAAACGCTTGTTGCTAGGCCCCATAATATCACATTATCTGGGCGCCGATATGTCTTAAATAAATTTTGTTTCGTAGATATGATAAAATTACATGAGTTTTCTTTAAAAATGTATCTCCTAAAAAACAGATATCGGGAAGAATAAAAAAAAACGAAATGTTGAGTAAAAATGCTACTTCCATAATATGAAATACACTGGAACATCATCGCATCGTCTACTTTTTACACAGGGTATTTAGAAAAAGTATCATTTATTTCCCCCAATATATCATACAAGTCCATTTTTTTCTAAATCGAAGAGTAGGTGATAATCTTGATATATGCGTCTACAATCCGTCGGAAATTTCATTAAGAACGATCCAAAATTTGCAAAGTTATTTAACAACAAACTAGATCCAAATTTTTCACCCTTTTTTGCTGGTGAGTGTATATTAACATTTAAAAATATACTTTTAATAGATAATATCAATCACATACCTACTAGAATGTAACCTGTAACCTGTGTCCTTAATGTTACAATATAATGTAAACATCAAAGTTTAAACAATCTGTAAATATTATTAATAATTTCATTTTAAAAACTATTTTTAAATCGGCAGTGTAACACTGGGGAAATTTGCCCTTACTTTTTTAGATGTAGAATTCTGACCCAGTTCCCTTGATTAAAACTTTTAAGTGATATGTATAGTTCATGAAGAACTCTCTAAAAAGTTTATAATTTTCATGCACTACCGAAGTTCCGTCGTCTTTAATCCATTCAAATTAAAATTAACTATGCTGTAATTTTATCGATAAGCTAAGAAAATAATAAATAAATAAAAGGTAGTTTGAAAAGTTTTTTTAAAACTTTTTATAGCTAATGCGTTTTATTGTTTGATACTTACACTTACAGAGATTATTTATTTTTTAATATGAAATCAACAGATTACAAACATTTTGTTAAAAAAATTACGGTTTTTTCTCTTTTCACGTAAAATACTCTGGTATGTTTTAATATGTCTGATAAGAAATAACAGATTAGTCCTCCAAATATCTTAAAATTTTCAAGGTGCATATAATAAAAATATCTTGAAATTATAGAAAAATGTTTACTGTTAAGAACGTAGAATTTCAGATAATATGACCAGATTTGAATGTTTTACTGTCATATTGTTGTGTTTTTGTAAATTGTTTTAACCAATAACGTATTTTTTGGTGTTTTACCAAACAAAAAAAGTATATTATAAATGGTTCAAGAAAAGTAACAGAGTTATATATATATATACATATATATATATATATATATATATATATATATATATACAGCATGTCCACGAATAGAGGTCAGAAGAGGACAAATGGATCAAAAATTTCATTGTTCGAAAAAAAAATCATTTCTGGTGAGCTTCTGCTTCTTAAAAAAATACGATCTACGATGAAAATGTTTGACTTTTTTATACAGGGTGCTCAAAATATACACAAATACTAAATTATGTGAAGAGTAAACTACCTTTATTTTTCATTTTAGAGCAAAATGATAAATACAAAGAATGTTTCAAATTCCAGTCAAAATGTAAATTCAAAATATCAGCTGAATTACTTTTTATCTTTGTGTTATAATTTTATCAAAATATTACTGTACGTACCTACGTTTTCTAAGTAATTTTTGCCTTGTCAGAAAATTTGTTGCGAAAATTTTAAATTTTCCGACATTTTTCGTAAAAGATAGTGAGATAAGGTGGACAGGGCAAACATTACTTCAAAAATGTAGGTACAGTAATATTTGGTAAAATTATAAGTAACACAAAAATAAAAAGTAAAATATTCAGCTGATATTTTGAATCTAAATTTTGACTGGAATTTGAAAAATTTTTTGTTTTTGCCATTTTGCTCTAAAATTAAAAATAAAGGTAGTTTACTCTTCACATAATTTATTATTTTTGTATTTTTTGAGCACCCTGTATAAAAAAGTCAAACATTGTCTTCGTAGATCGTATTTTTTAAGAAGCAGAAGCTTACCAAAAATGATTTTCTTTCGAACAATGAAATTTTTTGTCCATTTGTCCTCTTGTGACCTCTATCCGTGAACATGCTGTATATATATATATATATATATATATCAGTAAATTCCCTCTAAACCAGTGTGGTCATTAACCCGTTTAATTTTTATTGGGTTTATTCAACCTTGGACATAATTTTTCTTTTTATTTATTATGGATTTTTAAATTTTTATCGCAACTTAACATGCGCCACTAGTATCTTGTTTTTTTCCGCGACCACAGCTACATCTATGTACATAACTCCGCGCCCAAAGGAAAAAAGGGAATAATGGTGAAAATTAAAAAAATTTTAATCCACTATCGTAGCTTAAGTTTATTACTCCCGCCTCGTGTCAATAAGACACATTTTTTATATTTAGCTTTTTAGTTAGATAAAAAAGCTACTCGAGATAAAGAATTATTTTTAGGCATGAACACATTTTAAGGTTTATTGATGACTTCAAAAAAATAAGGAAGCACATCATTAGCTATAAAAATACATCGTCGAAGACCTATTATCCGAAAGGTTCAAGCATAAAGTTTATGTATATATGAGAATAGTCCTTTTAGTCCAGGTCCTTCATCTTACAGGCTTGACTGAACTCCTAAATTAAATGGGGTGTAAAAATCAATTCCCCTTTGCGACAAAGTGACAGGTATTGGGCACTCAATATATGCAAAGCTTCCAAAGATTCAATCAGGACCGGAAAATAATGTTAGCAGGAGAGAAACCGGATTTTATAAAATGTTTCTTATATATTTTACACAATATTTGTTTATTCATGTCTAAGATTATAAAAAGACTTTGCAAAAAATATGTTAAATCTAAACATAACGACGACTACAAATATAAAGATCATCAAAAATGTATTTATTTTTAAAATGAAACTCTTGAAAGACAAACACGAAAAAAGGTTAAAGAGTCCAATTTCGCTCTGAAGACATAATCTAAACAGAATAGTTATTTATGGGGATATAGAGGGTGATTATTTAATGGTACGGAGTTGCTATATCTCGAGAACCATAGATGCTACAATTTTGGGATAAAGAAATTGTTAGCAAATATGGATAAAGAATTTGACTAAAATATTTTTTAGTTCAAAACTTTTCCGCTAGGTGGCGCATTGGCTATGGCGTAGCAAAAAACCGTCACTCTTTCTGAAGACCTTCGATGTATTTAGGCCAAAAATAAACTTTATAGAATCTCTGTGTAATTGTCTACAAATTTTGTTAAAACATTATTACCCCAAGTACCATGGCAACGGCACAATAAAGAGCAACAATTTAAAATACAGTCGAACTCGGTTATAACGACCGCGACGGGACAAAATGATATGTTCGTTATAAAAGGGCATTCGTTATATCCAGTCTGACTGTTTATTTAAACAATGTTCCTCAATGAAATCTTTATTGAAAAATATGAACATAATAAAAATTCGAATATAAAAAATAAACATTACATAAAACAGCTAATCATAAAAAAACAAAATTATGTACATACATACATATTATGTATTTATATAACAAAATTATGCATACACTATTTGTTTTGAAGAGAAAGAAAATCTGTTATTTTATTTTGGACTGTATTTTTTTAAAAAGCCGGATTTTCAGTGAATCTATAAACCTTATCGTAAGCCGCCAATATGTACACCGTTCGCTAAAACCGAACCGACCCGCAGAAATTCAGAAATTTGCCCTTAAAAATGTTCGTAAAAGGCGATCGTTCGCTATAAGCGTGTTCGTTATATCCAACCACTAAAAGTATGTGTTTATATGAAGGCTTTTTTCGTACTTTAAAATATGTTCGTTATTGCCGGGCGGTCGTTATAACCCGAGTACGTTATAACCGAGTTCCACTGTATTTAGAATGCTGTAGCTTTGGTTTACCTAAACCGAATTTAAAGAACGATGGGTCATGTTAAAGTGCTTTTAATACGATTAAGGTTTAGTATAAACGATCCAAATGTTAATTTGTCTGCTTAACGGTAAGGGGGCTGTTTAAAAGTGTCATAGTCGTTACGATTTCTCCAAAATGGTGGATGATCCGTCAGTTAAGAAAACTAAATCTGAAAACCATGGGTCGATATCTCTTTTCGTTTTAAAACTATTGCAAAAATAGTAGGGGAATGTACGGGTCCGCTGTTATTCGATTCGCCAAACAAAATTAACTTGCTCTTAATGACTAGTAACTAATCTTAACCCTCCGCGGGTCGCGCACGGTCTCTGAGATCGGGTCATGACTGATATGCGCATATTTCTGGAAATACGATTTGATGGGGGTGCTCGCTCGCTTCCTTATTAAATTTACGCCCTCAAATTAGTGGTTCCTAAACGGATGTCCTTTGATACACTTGATGTAAATGACAGCGTGATCCGATGCACCAGACCGGAGTGACCAGTGGTATTCAACTATATTGTTTTATGAAGAAAAAAAGATTTAGTCTAGTATTTTGTGCTATGTGGCCCTACGAGTAGGAACAAGAACATTTACAGAAGTTATTGCAAGAGGGGGGCCATAAGAATACATCTTCTGAAATAGTTTGTAATGACGAATCTGTCCCAAACGAATCCAATCATGAAGAAACAGAAATTCGTGAGGGTGGATTATTATGTAATGATTGTTTGTATGCGTAACTATTTAAAAAATATAATAAATTGATATAACAAAGTTATATTGTTATGTGCTTTAATATGACGAATTTAGATTTCATAAAAATGTAAAAGTTGCGAAAAAAGCTCTACCGGTCTACCACACCGGCGCGACCGATTATGTACAAAATATTGGCGCGACCCGCAGAGGGTTAACAACATTTAGTCTTAAATAACTTGTTAGTACCTATCATCTCATTTTTGTATATATAATAAAATTAAAGTGTTTATTATTTTACCCTTATTAAAAAATCAAGTATCGAATAATTGATTTTCTACAACTTATTGCCTTTAACTAAAGCAGGCCATGATCTATCAAAATATGCCAAAATAGAAAATTTTCAGTCACGTTGCATGTCTGTGACAGTTCTTAATACGCAATTTTTAATCCTGCGTTTAAGGAATACTACTGACACGTTAAATTTCACATTTCTATTAAATTGTCTGAAGACATGGCCTACCGACTAACAACACTTGTCTACTATTTTTGGAATAATTTTAAAACGAAAAGAAATATCGACCTTCGGTTCTCAGATTCATTTGTCTTAACAACCTACTATTTTGAGGCTATTGGCGACTCAAGTTAAAAACGTGGCGACCTCTTCGGCTGATTTTCTAACTACTATAGCGGAGAATGTTTTCGTTTATACCGTATCCAATTTAATTTGAGAATGATGACAGAACCCCATTTTACAACGGAGAGATCCATTATGTCTCTCTCTTATGTTCTTTCTCTCTCGTCTTCTTTCCCTCTGATACTCGTAAATTTTTACAGCTGGCAGAAAGTTACGATATGAGAAAAATAAGCATGACATTATTTGAAGCCTGTCCCATAACAGAAGTTGATTTTGCAGTGTAAACTTAAAAAGTTTATAGTTTTAGCAGCTTAAATTCCTGTGTTCTATGTATCTGCGACTGACTAACAACAATTGAAGTATTACTCAAGATACATATTTTTTCTTCTTTACATTACTTGGACTGGGCGTTTATGGGAATGAGTAACAGGAACGCCGACCCGATATAAAGTTTTTAGAAACGTTTGGTTTCAGTTTAAAGCTGAAGTCACAGTGCCATTACAAAGTGTATCTATCGTTATGGAACTAAGACTCAACATTTACAGTTGAAAATTGTAAAAATACTTGGTATATTCGATTAAACAATTTTTGTGGCGTCTTTAACTTACACAAACGTCACTGTTCGCAGGTAGGCTGTATTATACATCCATTTTCATTATACATATATCGGAGAATAGGGAATATTTTTTAACCTTATTATAAATTGTTTATCTTAATAAAAATATTTCCTCATTTTTGCAATTTGCAACGCCGCGGCGTTGCAAATTGCGTTGCGCAATGGCGCGGCGCGCCGCGCCGATCCGATAAAAAGTTGAGAATAGAGGACATCACAGAAGATTTCTGTAGTTATTGAGAAAGTAGTGAAAATTGTGCCCCAGAAATGTTTGGTTTCAGTTTAAAGCTGAAGTCACAGTGCCATTACAAAGTGTAGCTATCCTTTTGAAATTAAGACATTCAATATTTTTTACAGTTAGAAATTGTGAAACTACTTGGTATATTCGATTAAATAATTTTTATTGCGTCTTTAACTCACATAAACGTCACTGTTCGCAGATAGGCTGTATTATAGATCCATTTTCAATATAACGGAGAACAGGGAATATTTTTTTAACCTTGTTATAAATTGTTTATCTTAATAAAAATTTGTACTCATTTTTGCTATTTTTTCTCAATTTATTTAAAAACTTTTTCTCCTATCCTTTTATTGCAAATTATTGGTTAGAGGAAGTATTGTTGCTTAGAAGGGTAGGAGGAAACAATAATTTTAAGTAGTATAAAATAAGAAGCGTAATGTGGCTATGCTGACACTGTTTTTGCTTAATAAAAACGAGATTTTTGCAATTGCTGCTTGTGTTCAGTAAAAACAAAGGTATTTTGCTCTAAAATCATAAAACTTACGTAAGTATTTTGCCAGATTAGAAATTTATTTTTTATGACAATTCCGATTAAACTTTCACAGTAGACAACCAAAAATACTTGCACAATCAGATGCGGCTATGATAAAATGTTTGATTATTCTTTTTTATTGGCAACAAAATCGTTTTTATTTGTCTTTTAATAATGCCGCATTTGCTAACAAGGATAGAAATAAATGGGATTCCGCTGGGAATTTTATCAGGAAAGAAAATTTTTTGCGATGACTAATCTTTCGAAGTATATAACCAGCAATACTTCCGCAAGCAAAGAAGATTTGAACATATTATTCTTTTTTAGTTTGTCTTTTTCTAATGCACTTTTGCCAACATGGATAGAAAGAAATCTGATTCCTCCGTGGTTACCAGGAAAGAAAAGATGAATATTGTGATCGCTAAAATATTCTGGTGTAAACTGTCCATGGAACTGACCAATATGGTGAATTATTGTTCAATTGTTTTTTCTGTCGTCATTCTCACATTAGATTGGATAGAATATAATCTTTGTCTTCATTAGGGTGGTATTTGGCATCTTTGTTAATTTTGTCGTCAAGTGACTCCTTTGTCCCCATTAAAAATCAGCTAATTGCAGGTGGCAGGCTTAATTTGACGTCGCCAGTAATCGCTTCATCACAATATTTCAAGGGCCGGAAATCTAGTTTCAATATATGCAGTGAATTTCATAACACGTTGTATATAAAAGTATCAAAACAACAACGTCTGTGGCGTTACTCTAAAAAATAAATTTGTCATGAAATATTTTGGTGGAATACTATTTTGGTAAACTGTTTATTTGGTGAATTGTTTTTCGGTAAATCTATCTTTCGCCAAATTGTTTTCGATGAATTGACCGGACACCATCAGCAGCTGTTGCAAAAGAACAAATTGATTTTATATGTTGTTTTTTATGTGAGATAGCTCACGTAGAGCCCTACCCTAAGTACTAAGGCACCGTGGGCATCTGAAGAGTAGCGACATAAAATCTATTGGTACGGGATTTAAAAGATTGGAGCGTGGGAGGGAAAGGAAAACATCTGTAGGCAATTTGTTTCATAATCTTGAGACCCTAGGTATAAATGAGCGAGAGAAGTGGGATATGCTAGGCTTTTATAACTGGACAGTAAAGGGGGATGCATACGTATTGGCTGTTTCTATGAACAAAAATTTGGGAACATTTGAAATCTTGTAAAAGGGTTTGCCAAAAATCATAAAAAAGTGAACAAAATTTAAAGTCGTTACAAGATAAAAGCAACTATATACTGTAAATTAATTAAATAAAATTAAAGAAGCCCCCAAAAAATACAGCATAAAATTTAACATTAAGTAAACATTGAAGTATGACGTTCGTAGTTTTGATTGCTATAAAATTTGCACACGTGTTAGAAACAAGAGTAATTAATTATAATATTGTCTTCAGTGCTTACATCGAGTAAGTCCCACCACCTGTCAGTTTAAAATTTCGGCGGAATAAAGGGTGGACAAAATCATTAATTCTGGGAATAAAATCCCGGCATTTAGGACGACAGCTGTACGTTATTAAGTTTTTTCTTACGTAGAAAATCAGAGGCCTGGTAACATTTTAAATGTTTCTAAAACATAAAACAATTCTAGTAGTTTTTAATTTAAAACCAGAATTAGCAGAAATTGAAGTATAGAGTTTTCTTGTAGTCTACAAGTAGGTACGTTTTTTTTTATCTTCTGACAGCCCACGAAGTCTAAGTACTATGTACCGTGGGTGTACTGGGAAAATCCGGCTCACATATCCAGAGCTGGAACCATTCGTAGGGATTTCACCAGCCCTTTGAGTGGATGTGCGGGGTGGAACCACCTCGGTCGTGGAAGAATTCCTCTATCACCTGTGTGTTGAGATTATTAAACTTTTGGCGTATAACACTGTTTCTGCAATACCCATACACTAAAACTTTATTTGTTGCAATAGAGGCAGTTTCTAGTTGTACAGGGTTTATGTTCGAAGTGCTAGCTTAATTAATGTCTGTATTTGTTGTTACACTGCAATAAAAAACAGGCGTGACTATTTTATAACCCAGTCTAGGTCTAAAATACAAACTACCACATACACACCTAAACTATATAAATAACAAACCTGATACACCTTTCATTAGTGGCCCTCTTTCGCTATTTACTCAACGGTTCTGAAAATAGACTTTAAAAAAACTAAAGACAAAGTTATTTATTATTCGAAGCATACAGTCATTGAATTTGCACTAAAAACTGGTGGATTGTATTGACTGGTCGACTGCAGACGGTTGCATAGGTGAAGGTACAAAATACCCTGATTGATGCTATCCAAGCAATACAGTATTACACGACATTTATTTGACTATATTTTCATCTAATAAAATTAGCATAAATAAGTATTAAGTAATAAAAAAGTAATACTCACATTTTGTTCTATTTTATGCATCATAGCCGAATAAACTTGTACTCCCTTCTCACTGCGATAAATTATTGAGTTATAAAGTAAAAGTGACCACTCTATTTGACGGTTTATAACCAGTTTTACTATGAATTGAAAAGTGATGCAAGCGACCATTCATAAAATTCGTTGGCATTTGCTACATTGTTCGAAAGTGGAATTGTGATGTTTTGTATTTGCGAGAATCGTTTAAGTGTTTTTATTTAAAGAAGCTGACATTATTTTGCGAAACAACATTTAAATATGGTCCGGCAGTATCAAGTTTGCAAAAAATTAGACTATTTAAACCGATAAGTTCCTTTTCACAAATTTCACAAGTAAGTGAGGTTGTATTCACTTGTATCGAATGCATTGGTGTAGTATTACATATATCTACACATTAGTAATATTAGGGTTACGATAATTTATTACAACAAAGCACGCCACTGGTGTTGGAAGAGGCAGCCGCCAGGAATATTAGACAGTGTTGCTATATTTTCCACTGGGTCTACCTCTCTTAGTCGCATCCACTGCATGTTTTAAACGGATGAATGATTTGGCGCGAACCGATTTTATGAATGAAATGCTTTGTCTATAATTTTTTTAATGTCATTGGTTCTGACTCAGTGCTTTCCGAATTAGATGAAGTTTCTGAGGATAGGACGTAGTTATCAGAAAAACCATCACTAAAATCCACATCATCTTCCGATAGATACTGATCCATAAGCTTTGGTAAATATTCTTGCTCTTAGTCGTAACTTATTTTGTACAACTTGTTACCTCGTCGAGAATGGACGAAAGCCCACAGTACGCCATCTCTAATCAAGACGTGCCAAACAGTTTTTGGGTACAGACATGTCCTGAGACAGGTAGGTCTCACTTGGCTACAGCTGCATATTTTGATACCTAAGGCCGCGTGAGACAAAAACTGTCTCACACTAAAAATAAGCAATTACTAAGAAAAAACAAAACTTTTACCCAACAATGGTACCAAGTCCTTAAAATACATATTTTATATTGTGATCTATAAATAAAAAAATATAGTGGCCAGATTGCTCGTATTTTTCGATTACATTGCGGCACTCAACGTGCTAGAAATAATTAAAACTTTTTTGTTGCTCGGGTTTCTGCTGCTTTAACATAATATTACCTATTTAACTGAGTTATTTAAAGTGCATAAAGAGTTTCTATTCTAATTACATTAAAGAAAAGCCTTTTCAGTTTTTCCCAGGAAAAAAATTTAACACCTCAAAGTTACCTTCCCCTTTTAAAGGTTTTTCTGCGTCTCTGGACAGATTCAGTTTCATTGTATTTTCGCCGACCGGTTTAGTCTTTTTTGATGATTGACATTTATGCGAAATACAAATCTACATGAATAAAACGGGATATATGGGAGCCAGAATAGAGAAAAATAAATTTCCGGAGAGAGAAATAAATATTATTTTGTTATTTCTATTAACTCCATGTAAAGGTTTAGGTTGTAAGTTAGGCGCATTGGAGTAAATTAATACAGTGCCTTATAAAATTTCATATCTAATGTCTAACGCGAGCGAAGCAGCAAATAACAATTGCGGCCTATGCCTTCCAAGAACATCTATAATATCCAATCCAATCCAATCCTTAGGACTACTGATATCAAAGAACTTGAGTTATTCATAATTATCGTAAAAAATAAGGCAGGCGGGTTGAGTAGGATACCTGTCCAGGAACAATTTCCAAATTACTAAAAAGTTAAATACCCTTATGCTTACTATTAGACCTACTTATAAATAACTAAAAATAGGATGTCATATTTTTCAATGCTGCTTTAAAGTCGGTGCATTAAATATATATATATATATATATATATATATATATATATATATACATATATATATATATATATATATATATATATATATATATATATATATATATATATATATATATATATATACATATATATATATATATATATATATATATATATATATATATATATATATATATATATATATATATATATATATATCTACAGGGTTATATTTTTAAAACCTGACATAAGCTAACTTTTTATTTAAAGAGATATAATTATAGTTTCCATAGCGAAATTTTAGAAAATACTACAACTAAGAAAAGTAAGGAAATAAATTTTCCCCAGTATTGTCAGTTTGTAAGGTATTTCACAAAAACATATTTTCTTAAACGGCAACAATGCATTTTTGACAAATTTTGATACAACTCGTAGCAGTTTACGTATTATTGGCGTAATGCTAAAATCGCCAATTTTAAAATGAGTTTGTAAAAATAACTTTTTTCTTTATTTTTCTTAGTTTAGAAACAAAATAACTAAATAAACAAATTTTTCTGCAAAGTCTCTGGAAATACCTAAAAAATTAAAATTTATTTAGTTTTAATAATTATTACTGGATTTAACTAGAGTTTAAACGCCAATAGCTTGTAAACTGTTATTCCAATCAAAAATTTTTATTTCTTATGTTTTTCTTAGAATCACTAGATGTATCAAAATTTGTCAAAATAATGCATTGTTGCCATTTAAGAAAATATGTTTTTCTCAAATAACTTACAATTGGCAACATTGGGGAAAATTTTATTTACGTACTTTTCTTAACTGGACTTTTCTCTAAAATTTCGTTTCTGAAACCATGGGTCTATCGCTTTAAATAAAAAAGTTAGGCTTCGTCAGGTTAAAAAAAATAACCCTGTATATATCAAACCAAGCTAAACTGATGAAGCTCTGCTTCCGGTTAATTAAATTTATTATTATTTTTTAGGTTAGGTATACTTTAATGAGATTATATTATATTTTGTATGCATCAAAAACTGTATATAATCGTTTATTATTTGACAAGGTTTCCACGATACGAAGCATGCTATTTTCACGCTGATTGATAACCTCAAAAAAACGTGGTTTCGCATATATTAGATATATTAAGTATCCAATACCTGTCACTATGTGATAACGATGGATTGATTTTAAATGTTATTTACTTATAAAGCTCATGCAAAGCCCAAAGCAATGGCGCGTGGCTTTAATAACTTTCTAATATTTTGAAATTAATTTTCTATAGGTTTATGCAAAATTTTTGCTTACACTGTCTACGATTACTATCAGTAGTAATCGTAGTGTGTTGTAAAAGAGCTTTTCCTCGATCGAGGAGGTACAACCCCTCGCATCCACTTAAGGAGTTGGTGAAATCTTAGCGGATGCTTCCAGCTCGGGGTGCGTGAGTCGGTTTTTTCTTTTTCTTTCCTCTTTAGACTGTCACAGACTTTCTCTTCTCTCTTCTTTCTCTGTCACATCTAATCCTACTCTCTTCTAACTATCCACCTCTTAAAAAAACAAATTTGAAAATGATGATGGCGCTTACAGGGGTAAAAAATTCCGGATGTAAACTACTCCTCCATTCGAATCTCCGGGCGAGGGGTGCTCAGGGGGGGCCACTATCGAAGAATTACAAAAGTATAATAACCTTTGCCAACATCTGCGGGCTTAATTCCAATTTGGACTCTGTCCACCACTACTTCCAATTATACAAATTCTTCTCTGACCACACACACACCACCTTCTTTTTCTGAACGAATTTACACCTTAAAATCTTCAAATTTTCACAGAGTCAAGAAATCAATACAACCAAACTATCTTAGAGTCCAAAAATGCTTTTAATAAACGCATAAAAATGAAGTTCTTTTCTGTCCCAACGGCAGAAAATCTTGGTCACTTGCCAAAAATATTAGTTAAAACTACTGTAGAAGCACTTTTCCTCTCCTGACCTCTGCCAACGAAACTATATCCACCTCTAAAGGAAAAACTATGTGCCAAACAATTCGCTGCCATTTCCGCCCTAATCCCTCCCGCAAATTTCGCTCTTCCAACCGCTACGTCGTTACCCCACAAAATGCCCGACATAATATTTAAGGTCAAAAAAGTTCAAAAAATTCTTCCATACCCTGACACCAAAAAGACCTCCGGTCTAGATGGCATACCCGCAATAATTGTTCCAAAAAAAATGCGCTTCAGAACTTGTACCCATCTTAACTCATCTTTTCCAGATCTCTTATGACAGGGGTATCTTCCCAGATAGCTGGAAGACTGCTCGTGTGTAGTCCTTTCCATCCAATTATAGACCTATATCTTTTCTCTCTGTTCTCAGCAAAGTTATGGAGAAAGCGATCAACTTGCAAATTCTAAAATATCTAGAAACACACAAAGTCATTTATGACGGACAGTAGGGATTTCGTCACCAAAAATCCACATCTCCTTAGCTTTGTCACACGTAACTGGAGCAGGTATCTCGAATTTCATGGGTGAATCTCTGATAGTTGCTTTTGATATTTTCAAGGCCTTCATGCCGCACTTCTTAACAAACTACCTTCTTATGGTCTTCCTCCCAAACTATGTACCTGGATAGGTAGCTTCCTATCTAATCAGCCATATTTCTTCTTCACAATAATTACTTTCTCTCTTCGGCTACCAATCCCATCCACCGTTATGCTGACGATTGTACTCTTCACTAGTGTTGTAAATATCCGTATTCATTAGATATCCGAATCATACGGAATCGGAATCAGCTAATATCCGTATCCATTATCCGAATTCGAATCCATTTCTTGACCCGCGCGAAAGCGGTCACAGATCATGTATACGTATGCATGCAACAGACTAAAACATTTTCTATCCGGATACACGGCTAGGTAGGTCGATGCGGTATCGGTATCATACCAGTCGAAGTCGAAGTTTAGGGATAAGAAGGCACCGCGTCGCGCCGTTCTCGTTTGAATTCGGTTCGGGTGAGGCGGGACTAGTTTAACCAATGGGTCTCATCTCATATGATACCCGTTACCCCGATAACTATGCCATCTTTTTTTAGGAAATGTCATTAGAAAGAGAAAGCACAATATCAAATATGCCAAATCGCAGACCGTGTTGTTCGCTTACACTCGATTCCGATTCCGTTTTCTCTTTGCACTTTGCATTAGTAACCACCCGATGCGAATTTATTTTGATTCCGAATCCGTATTCAAGTTCTCGGCCGGTTCCGGATAATCCGGATTCTTTTAATATTCAGATCCAACGGATTTTTGGATACGTATCCTTACATCACTACTCTTCACCTCAACTTTTATTTTCCAGACAAGTCTCGAATCAAGAGCTGTATAATACGCAGATCTATTTACGATCTATCCTTTCCCAAGACAATTAATTTTAGACTGGGATGCCAAGAACCTTGTTCAGTTCAACGCCTCCAAGACCCAGTCTTGCCCCTTGTCACGCAAAAAATCTGGCAACGCTTACCCCATCCACGAATAGCCAAGCCCTACAGAACAGTGAAAATATCGATCTTGTTGGCATCACTTTCGAAAATGATTTCAGCTGGCATAAACACATTACTTCCATAGGCAGCTTGGTTTTCTCTTTCGAGCCAGCCAGGAAATAATTCTCCCCTTCCAAATTATACACTCTCTATTTTTCCCAAATAAGACCCAACCTAGAGTATTGCTCCCACATCTGGGGAGCGGCATCACCTTCGACAGTCAAGATCCTTGATTCTATCGAAAACAGAGCCATTCGACTCATCAATGATCCAGTCCTCGCGGGAAAACTCCTTTCTCTCGCTCACAGAGCAACAAGCAGTGCGTTACGTATGCATCCATTTACTGTCCAGCTACAAAAGCCTAGAACATATCACTTCGGAAGATGGTAAAGGAATTCTTCCTCGACCGAGGTGGGACCACCACATACATCCTCTTAAAGGGCTGGTGAAATTCCTACAGATGTTTCCAGCTCTGGAATTATATGGAAATTATGATTCTACTTATTTCTAGTAATTATTTTATTCAGTAATTAAGAGAATTTTTTAGTTATGTATGTCAGCACTAATAGGATTTATTTTAATTTGTAATAAAGAGGTTGACATAGAAATGAAACAGTACTTCTTGCCACACATTCGGTTTGATATTTCTTGAACGGAGGGAGATAATATAGATCTGTAAGCACCATTAGAAAGCTTTGATTATAAGCTCAACACACTTGCCCCCTATTTAGATGCTTAAAATTTAAATGTGGCAATACCAAGCAGTAATCAACTTGCCCCGTTTGTGTGGGGGGGGGGGGGGGGGGGGCAAGTGCGTCCACTGTCATCGCAAAAAAAAAATTAATCTCATCTTGACAATATGGCATTTTAAATACAAATTTTCATATTTATTTCAAGATACTACATACATCAATCTAGCAAAAATTAATAAAGCATTTGATGCAAACCTTTTTTTTATAGATTTGAATTTCAACTTGTGATTTTTAGGGGTGCACTTGCCTTATTCCAATAAAAAAAATCTAAAAGATGTATTTTTAGAAAAGATGCTTTTCGAATAAATTTAGAAAAAAAGAATAAAAAAAAAACGAAAATTTTTTAAAAATTGTTGAATAATTTTCGGCATTGTTTAAAGCATTGATTAGAAAACTTTTTGCCTTATAGCCTAAAGCCACAATACAAAATTAATTTACTTTTCCAATTGTACTTATCTGTTTGAAATTTTTATTTTGGTTTGCCGGTCTACTTAATCTCTAAGTAATACTGCAGTGGAGTAAATAGTCTAGACATATAATTAATTTAACAAGAAAAGCAAAAAGACTTAAAAGCTTCCATTGCTAAAATCCGATTAGGTTCTGTGTAAAACATGTCTAGAGAAAAGGCTTTACTCCGAATTAAATCAGCAATTTCTCTAATAGCTAATCGAGCGGTTCGGCTTTCTAAAGAGTATCTCTTATCCTATCAGGCAAAGTGTTTTTAGAATAAAAGATCAAAATTTATCAAATACGAGTTAAAAATGTTTTCTTTCCAGTTGTGAAGCGTTGCTTACCAAACATATGCTTCTTTTAAAATTAAAACCAATTTATAAAATACTTCTTTTCACATGACAAATTCAAATTTATCTTGTTTTATATCAATAGTTGTATAAAAGAGGACCATAGTATTTTTTCCATTTCTACTATGGGTTACTTAGACAGAAAATTACTGCAGAAAATAATCGCTATGCTTAATGAGTCCATTGCAGACTTCTTTATGGATTTTTTAGAATGTATCGTCAAAATGAAGTACAATTTTTTTTAAATTGTTTTAAAGCGGGAAATGTTCTAAAAATCGAGTTCAACTTTGGCGACTTTTGTCATATAGGCGAGTAATATCATAATTTCCCTGCATTTGGTTTGTTAGACTTTTGCAATATTGCCGAATAGTTCGTCGCTCGCGCTGGAATTATATGGAAATCATATTTCCAGTTACTTTTAGTAATTATTTTATTCAGTAGTTAAGAGAATTTTTTAGTTATGTATGTCAGCACTAATTGGATTTATTTTAATTTGTAATAAAGACTTTGACATAGAAATGAAACAGTATTTTTTGCCACAGATTCGGATTGATATTTCTTGAACGGAGGGAGATAATATAGATCTGTAAGCAGCATTAGAAAGCTTTGATTATAAGCTCAACGCACTTGCCCCCTATTTAAATGCATAAAATTTAAATGTGGCAGTACCAAATAGTAAAGCACTTGCCCCGTTTTGGTGGGGCAAGTGCGTATACAGTCATAGCAAAAAATAAATTATTCTCATCTTGACAAAATGGCATTTTAAATGCAAATTTTCATACTTATTTGAAGATACTACATTATATCAATGTAGTAAAAATTGATAAAGCGTTTGATGCAAACCTTTTTTTTACGGATCTGAATTTCAGCTTGTGATTCTTACTTTATTCGAAAGAAAAATGTTTTTTCAAAAAGTCGTATTTTTGTAAAAGACGCTTTTCGAATAAATTTAGGAAAAAATAAAAAAAAATACTTTTATAAAAATTGTCGAATAATTTTCATTATTTAAAGTATTGATGAACTTTTTGCCTTATAGGCAAAAACCACAATACAAATTAATTTGCTTTTCCAATTGTACTTATCTGTGTGAAATTTTTATTTAGGTTTGCCGGTCTGCTTAATCTCTAAGTAATACTCCAGTGGAGTAAATAGTCTAGACATATAATTAATTTAACAAGAAAAGCAAAGAGACTTAAAAGCTTAAAGCATTCTAAAAAAAATTCTTTCATAACTTTTTATATAAACACTTATGCGGCACAGTTAAAAGAGGGAAATTCAATATTATTTTCACTTTGTTTTTGTCATTTCATTTATATTTTTTATGTAGCTTTAAATGATTAACCAAATATACAAAATCAAAATCTCGCTGCCTCAACATAAATTTGCTTATTACAAAAATGTTATTAATAAGAAATGTAGATAATTATAGGGAACAATATAAGAAGCATAGCTTTTTTTGTACTTACCATTTTAATTCACAATCCGCATTTCAGTGCTAAAATTTCTGCATTTGTAAGTAAACATTCATTTATTATCATGTCCATAGTTACCATAAGCAAATTGGCCGAATTAACTTTTTAAAGCTTTGATCTATTTTCCACCGGATAGGCTATCACTAATGGAGAAAACACTTATACAAACGACTAAATTTTCTTTCAAAACCGACGAAAACATAAAAGAAAGACAGAGATAAAAAGGTTTGTTAGGTTATATTGTTTCACAACTGTCACCTTATCTGACAGATGTGGTTTATTTAACGATTACATTCATTGCGAACTTCTCGATTCAAAGCTGATAACGGTGTTAAGTTATCTTTTTCAAATGAGTAACATTGAAGGAGTTGCGATGCATTTTGCCTAATAAAAAGGGTTAAGTTAAAAGCTGTCAAAGATACTATGATGAGTATCTTTGACTAAGTACTTACCGCTTAAAACTTGAAAGAAGAGTAAATTAAATTACTTCAAAAAGTAGAGCCAGAGAAATCAAAAACAACAGAGTGTTCTTAGCGAAGCAAGCTCTAGTAGAGCGCGTGCAAATTAGCCCTTAACTCAGTTACCTGGATAGATTCAATTGGATGCCACCAGTTTTTACACCGACACAAACTGGAAGTCGCCTTGGTAGTCTAGGAACCTGCTTCACACACAACCAACCCGTTATTCATAACTAAAATCAATCAATTAGTCGGAGTGAGCTAAATAAAACAACGCAAGCACACTTAACTCTATATACATATATTTACATACATTTAAATTCCCATAATAATATTTACAAAAGGAGATCGTCGAGATGATAAGATAGTTTTAAAAAAAGGAAAACAATCTAGTGCAGTTGTCCCCTCTGAAAAACGTACGACGGGGAGATGTTGTTCCCTTCCAGGAAAAAGAAAGGAAGACTTTTTATCCCCCTCCGAAAGAATTCTAGGAACAAAGCAATTTCTAGTAGTTAAAACAATTATTAACATTTAAATAAAATATAGTAATATGAAGTTATGTTAATTAAAAAATTAATGGTTAAAGGGAAAGCAAGTGTTGTGAACTAAATCGCAAAATTTAAGAACATTATAAATATACAGGGTGTCTGGAAAAGGTCTGTACAAAATGCTACCACGTATTCGTGAGACTAAAATAAGACGATTTAACCCAACTTACCTATATCCAAAAGTGTTTCGTTAGGGAGATACAGAGCCCCAAAGGGGTACTTAACGATTTACTTTTTTGGCTCTAACTTTTGAACCGACTTGTATAATTTAATGAAATTTTAATATTTTATGTTGGCCATAAAGACTCATAAAACCATACTACAGTAGATGTTTGAGATCGTCAGGGAAGTCAGGGACGGACTTGCCACCACACTCGTTGGGCCAAATTTTTGACAGGTATCATTTTACAGACCTCAGAACTGATTTTTTAAATACTTTGGTCATTCCTCTTTAAAAAAGGTACTCTACATTTGTTTCGATAAAATTAGCCGTTTTCGAAAAAATTAAGGTTTTGTATAACACGTTATTGAAATAATATTACAATACTACAATAAAACACCAGTCGTTGTTATTTCGTTAACAATGTGTTAGTGACAGGTAAAAGTTAAATCATAAAAAGTACTTAAAACTGAATCTTTTTGATATTTTAGAAATCGCTTAAACAGAAAAATGTTAAAAATGGGATTTTCTTCATGCCAGATATGCAAATTATGGCAATTTATTACACCGTCTCGGGTGAAACCGGCTTCGTCCGTGATCAAAACAATACTAGTAAAATTTGGATTTTGCCTAAATCGTTGAGAAAACCAATTTGCGTAATTGACTCTTGCAGGATAATCAGCGGGAGACATGGCATGTACCTTTTGGACGTGATACGGATGTAGCAGTAGTTCTCGAAGGGTCTCATGAACAACCCACTTTGTCGCATGAACTTCAACCGACAACTTTCTTACACTATTAGAGGGATTTTCAGCAATCTCATCCAGAATTTCCTCCTCTAACTGAGAGTGTCTTGCTCTTCTTGGAGACCCTTCTCCACCACAGCGCGGCAAAAAACTTCCTAAAATTGATTAGCAAAAGATTCGCTATTTTTAGCATTTTTTTTTTATTTCACTTGACTTTTTACCTGTTTCTCTTAAGCTACGATCCACCCTTTCAAAAGTTCTTCGGTGCGGTAAACGTCGATTTGGAAATGTACCAGAATAAATTCTTCTTGCCTCCACACAATTGCCAAGTGCTTGTCCATAAATTAGATGCATGTCAGCATATTCGCTATAGGAATAATGCTCCATTACTTAATTCTTGTATGATCAGTCAGACAATATCATTGGTAACAAAATAAAAACGACAGGCGTTTTATTGTAGTATTCTGATAAAATTATTTCAATAACGTGTTATACAAAACCTTATTTTTTTCGAAAACGGCTAATTTTATCGAAACAAATGTAGAGTACCTTTTTCAAAGAGTAATGACCAAAGTATTTAAAAAATCAGTTTTGAGCTCTGTAAAATGATACCTGTCAAAAATTTGGCCCAACGAGTATGGTGGCAAGTCCGTTCCTGACTTCCCTGACGATCTCAAACATCTACTATAGTATGGTTTTATGAGTCTTTATGGCCAACATAAAATATTAAAATTTCATTAAATTATACAAGTCGGTTCAAAAGTTAGAGCCAAAAAAGTAAATTGTTAGGTACCCCTTTGGGGCTCTGTATCTCCCTAACGAAACACTTTTGGATATAGGTAAGTTGGGTTAAATCGTCTTATTTTAGTCTCACGAATACGTGGTAGCATTTTGTACAGACCTTTTCCAGACACCCTGTATAATAATATGGAGTTACCTCAATATAAAAGCGTTATAAAAGTTTTAAAATTATGTGTTAATTTTGGTGGGCATATACGGTTTTTACATAATAGGTATACGATGCTCTCATGGATATCGATTGATGTTGATAACTGACTATAAAAGTTTCTTTGGGTTTGTTTTATGGAAAATTAATTTTTTTATTGCAACTAATTGAATACTTATGTCAAATAGACATGTAGCTTCGAAAATATGAAATTATCAAATAAATTTCAAGCACATTAGCAATTAGCTGCTCTAAATATATCCAGTCTTGCTCCGAAACAAAGACTGCTAAATTATTTTGTTAGCTGCGGATTATATATTTAGTAAAAGTACAATAAAACAATTTTTACAAATAAACAAATAAATTACAAATAACTTATACGGTATTGCTTGATGGAAATTGAGTTACAATAAAATCTGTTGATTGCTAGTAAATTTTAGTCTGTATAAAAAACACCGTGGGCGGAATTTAATACAATCACATTTTGCCGTAGGTTTAATTTTAATTATTTTCTGAACCTCTCTAATCTATTTGGTTGTAGGTTGGCCGTGGGAGGTGAAATGATTGATTTCAAGCAACAATTTTTATTCCTGTTAAAAATGTTAGATTTAAGCTAAAGAATAACCTATGGAAATGTCATTAGGAAGGCGTTAAATTTATATAGAAGCTTTTTTATGTTCTAATATTTTTAATTTCCTTTAATAACCTTTACGAAAATATTTTGAATTGCCTATATTTCAGCGCCATTTGCGTCTAACACTACCTACCAAACTTTTAATAAGTTTCCTAGCGAAAATACAATACCAGTTTAATGATTTAGAAACATTTAATGACTTAAAAATAGTGGCGAACTACGTACTCATTTTAAAGTTAAAATTTATAACACCTAAAAGTAGAAGATATGGTTGAAATAAAGTTCCTTTACTAATGCAGTTTTAAACTCTTGGAAAGTATTTTAAGAAAAGAAATTCCTGTTAAGCGTATAAATATTACACGTACTAGATTTAATCGAAGTTTTATTTCGAATCAGATAACAAACATCCTATAAATATAATACCACTAGTGAAAAATTTTCAACAAATTTAGTTATTCGGTTCCTTTCTTATGGATATTGACTTTTCTATATCTCTACTTTTTTATTTTCTCAAAATTAACAACATATTCATATAAAATATCTTAACCAAACGATTCTATCCCTCTGATTTTACAAGTTTCTGTTATTTATAATGTGCAACTAAAAAATTTAAAAAAGAAATAATATATTATTAAAAATCTACAAAAGTCTTTGCACTTTGATGAAGATACTTAGTTACTTATTCCTAAAGTCTTTTGACGATGATGGTGTAAGACTGTGAAGTTGGGTTTATTAGACTTTTCCATTCCTTCCTGTCTTGTAGTTAAGTTTCTGACTTCATTCCATTGGATCCGACTCTCCTGCACCACTTTTCTTATTCCGCCTTGCCAAGTTCTTCTAGGTCTTCCTCTTTAATTAACTCCTTGGGTTCTGGCTTCGTATAGGCACCTTTTTTGTAAGTCTTTCGTCTGGTATTCTGTGAATGTGCCCAAGCCATCCTAGGTGTCTGTTCTCGATTTTTGTCAGTATTGGTTTTATTTTCAGTTTATTTCTAAACATCGATTTCGTTTTTTAGGTATTTATGTTCATTTTAATTCTTTTTAGTTCTCCTAGGTTTGTCTATATTATACTGTAAGTTTTCTGTTCAATCTGAAAGTACCACCATGTCGTACGCGAATAGTAGTTCCGGTATCTCTACTTTTTTTATCTACCAGTATCCCAACGTCATAGGTTTAATCTTGTGTTTTACTTCTATCATTTCACTGTCGCCTCCTCTTCTATATAAACGATTCCATACATCCTTGCGTCTTATTCTATAAAATAATGTTTCCAGATATTGCATAAAATATTGCATCAGTGTGTTTAATTTTGCTTATGCAATTTTTGTAATTTGTTTTAATATTAATATTGGGTCCTGTGTGCTCCTTTCTTCCTAAAACCATATTGTGTTTCATCAAACGTGTTTTGCTAGTTGTTCTTTTATTCTTGTTGCTATTATTCTCGCCCAGTAGGCTGGTATTCTCATTGGCGTAATTCCCCGATAATCATTCCCTCATATCGCCTTTTATGTAATTATCGGATAATCCCGGCATTCCATTCCTTAGGTACTTTCTTCTTTCTGATCACCTTGTTTAACAATTCTGTGAAATCCTTTATTCCTGCCTCTTCTAAGCATTTTAGCATTTCCGGTGCATTTTCGCCTTTTCCTACGACTTTTCCTACTTTTAACTTTTTGATGGCTTCGTTAACTTCTTCCGTTATTGTGGTTATTTCTGTTCTTCCTTTGACTTTTTCCTCTCTTCGGCGGCTTCGGAGTTTTGTGTGTCTGTTGTTTCTCTAAAATGTTTCCTCCGTTTTTGCGATATTTTATCTTCTTTTATTATTATGTTCCATCCTTGTCTTTCACATTTCTCAAAGTATATTCTTTTTCCTGTCTTAGTTGTTTCAACCTGCCATAAAACAGTTTTTGGTTTTCTCTGAAAATTTGATTTATCTTTTGTCCGAATTTTATCCAAGCTTTTTGTTTCGCTTCCTTTAATGTGTCTCTGACTTGTTTCCTTTTCTCCTTATATTTTACATAATACATAGTTTCTTTTTCTCTGTAATGACATTTTGTACCTCTGTTGGCCATCATTCCGGTCTCTTTATATTTTTTTTCCTGTTTTTGGTACTCCAGAACTTTCTTTTGTCGCCACTTGTATTGCCACTTTGAATTTTTTCGGCTGTAATGAACTTAAGTATAAAAAAAGCACACATTGTTTCGTCTTTCGTCAACAGTAAACCGTAATTTACATTAACCTTCCAGCTCTAATAAGAAGTCAAATGGTAATACTA